>NW_004624819.1:2448918-2462139 GCF_000247695.1 Heterocephalus glaber | reverse complement strand
TGGAAGTCTGGTTTTGAGACTTATTTATGTGTTTTCTCATTTCGACTGGGGAGGCGGGGGGTGCCGTTGGCACCTGCGTGGCTCACCTCCTCTGAGCTGGGAGAGGTGGGACAGGGGCTGGGAGTGGCAGTAGGGATGGTGGCCCAGAAGCCCCTTCCTCTGGACCAGGAGCAGCGGGATGGTGGCTCAGAAGCCCCTACCTCTGGGCCAGGAGTGGCGGGACAGATAGCAGCCCAGAAGCCCCTTCCTCTGGGCTGGGAGAGGCAGGATGGAAGGTGGCCCCAAAGCCCTTTCCTCTTGGCTGGGAGTGGCAGGAGGGATGCTGGCTGGGATACCCCTTCCTCTGGACCAGGAGCAGTGGGATGGCAGCTCAGAAGCCCCTCCCTCTAGACCAGGAGCAGCGGGACGGATGGTGGCCTGGAAGCCCCTTCCTCTGGGCCAGGAGCAGTGGGACAGTGGCTCAGAAGCCCCTACCTCTGGGCCAGGAGTGGTGAGATGGATGGCAGCTGGGAAGCCCCTTCCTCTGGGCTGGGAGAGGCAGGATGGATGGCCCAGATTTGATTTTTTGCTGAACTCAATGCTTTAGAGTTTCATGTGTCCAGTAGTATTGTCTGTATTTTGACAAAGATTTATTGTCTGATTTTCATTGTTTCAGGCAGAACATTGTTAATGTTCTTGATAGAATCAAAAACTTAGCTTCTCTGTAGTAAGATTAACATATTTATTGACAGTGTAGGGATTAGTCTTGGTTTTATTGAAAAATAAAGAATATTTTTATTATTTTATGGGACTTCTGGATGTGGGAAAATATATAGGAGTAATACACAAAAGATAGAGAGTTCTTCCTTGATGACTATGCCTTGCATTTTTCTCAGTGAAAATGACCTCAATTACTTCAGTGAACAAAACTATATCTAAATATTCCAACTTATCTATGTATCTATTTTCCAGTTATTTGTGAATGTGCTTTTGCTACATGCAGCCATTTTCAAATAAAAGTAGAGTTTGTACAGATAAGTGTTATAAGCAATGCATACTGAATGGGGTAAGATTTGGAGCATGATAAGCTTGTGGTTCCAGGATGACTTCTAGCACATATGTCAGGCAGAATCTACACTGGTAGATATGAAGCTTGGGAAGAGGTCAGATCTGGACCCATGCTGTTCAATGGAACTTTTTATGAAAAAACCAACCAAACAAGAAATGGTCTATATTTGCTCTGACATTTGTGGTGGTCACTAACCACATGTGGCTTGTGAACAATTGAAATGTAGCTAATTAGGCTGAATTTTGAATTTTACTGAATGCTAATTAATTGAAATCCAAATAGCCATAGGTGGTTGATGGCTATTGTATTGAACAGTGAGAGTATGCAGGAAAGGCCACAGCACACTTCTGAAGAGGAAGTTGAGGAATCTGTCCTTGATAGGTCCTTAGAGAACATCAGTGGCTAAGGGCAGGGGGGGAAAAAGAACTGGCCAAGGAGGAAAGAAGACATGGCAGGAAGAAGTTGCGGTTAGAGGCGAAGGAAGGGGAGCAATGCCATGATGTGTTCTTCCACAAAGGAGACACTTATGGTCCTCACTGCTGCAGGGCTGGAAGATGGAAACAGAGCTGGCTACTCTCTGAGATGGCACCTAGCTGTGACTTCAAGGGAGTGGAGACGTTGACACCAAGCCACTGGTGTCCAGAGTGCTCTGAAAATTTCACTTTGCAGAAGTTTGTGAGTGGGAGAAGATGGCAGCTTTGGATCTGAGAAGCTCGTAGGAGTGGGGAAGCCTTTTTGTTTATTTTTTAAAGTGTACACCGAAATGTGAGATACACATTCTCCTCTCATAATCACCAGCCCTAGCTTTGCTTGTTGTCCCCCACACGTGCTATGCTTTTCTGCTTTACTTAAGAGATTCAGGTCTTTTTAACCCCTTTTCTTCTCCCAAATCTCCATTCATTGCCTTCCCTGTACTCCTGTCCTCCTTTACTAAGACTGACATACATACTTCTTTCTGGCAAGGTTAGTTCTGTTGATTGGATCCTACTTCCTTCTTAAACTAATTTCAGGTCTCTTTACTCCTCTCTGTCCCTGAATTTCCTCTCTCCTGTCCCTCTAAGCTCTCTCATGGTCTTTATCACCATCACGTTGGGGGCTGAGGGCTGGAAAGTTTCCATATGAAGGGAGCCAGGTTAATCAAAGCTCTTTTAGCTGAGTTACCATCAGCAAGGTCTCTGTCCCTCAGGGAACCTGGACATGGAATATTTAGGTCCCTTTATTCTAGCCATCTTCTGACTACATGCTTACTTCTCTATTCTCCCTTCATCCTATTCAGGTCTCTGTATGCTCACTTGGGTCTTTCTTCCCTCCCTTTTCCCTTTCCTTCCTTCCTCCGTCTTTCCCTTCTAACCCAAAACTTTACACATGCTGGTGCTCCACCCAGTACTATACCACCAAGCTCATCCCAGGCCACTCTCCATCTTTTCCTATATTGTTTGACTATTTTTAACAAAACCTCTGCTTGTGCCTCTCTTTATTTTAAAGAATTATTGTAAATTGTAAACTCCTTGTAGGATAGATCTATCTGTAATGGCCTTGACAAATGTTTTTTGAAAATTACTTTGCAGTGCTGATTAATTAAAATAAAGGGGTTGTTAAATAAATGAATTACTATTTTATTTTTTTTTCTAAAAGTATGGCATATTAAATATGCAGGTTTCTTTTTGGGAGAGCCTTTAGCACAGTGACCAAAGTGTTCCTAAGACACATGGGGTCATGATGGGTGCTCTGGCTTGGTTTTCTACCTGCCCCAGCCCCTGGCCCCATCATGCATTTTCTTTTTTAGCCCAGTGACTAGTGGCAGAACTGTCTCAGCCCCAGTCAGAGGAGAGGAGTCTCCCTCCCTTGATTCCTGAGTGGGAAAAAGAAGGGGTCTGGGATTTCCTTAAATATCCTCCCACTCCTCCTCCCTAAAAAGTAACTGAGGGGTACATAGGTAGTTTATTATACTATATTCTGTTTACTTTGGTGTCTGTTTAAAGCTTTTCCACAGTACAAATCTCAAAAACAAATAAATAATATATGAAATAGCAAAAGAAAACTAATGCCTTTATGTCCATCTTGCCCTTCCTTTGCTGCCTAATATGTCAGGATTTTCATTATTTTGTTTATTCATCACCGTTACCCTAAAGGGCCATATGAAGAGTAAACAGAGGCATGGGGCTTTGAGTAGACTCCCATATGAGCTTATGGGTAAGGTGTGCTGTGCCTTCTGATCCTGAAGACCTGCTCTCTCCTTTTTGGAGGCCTCCTCAAAGCCTGTAGTATCATACTCTTTCAACATTTTGCTTTTTAATATTTGCACTAAAGCCAAGTGTGGTGGTTGGGAGACTGATGCAGGAGGATTGCTGCGAGTTTCAGGCTACATAGTGAGTTTAGGGTCAGCCTAAACTGTATAGTGAGATCCTGTATCAAAAAAAAATTGCACTAAATACTGTGAACTAATGATTTTAAATCACCAAATATGTATTAAAGGCAATTATATGCCAGAAAAATACTGTACCACTGTTGTTTTAGCAGTCCAAGTTGAAATGCAAACTGATTGGAAAGATCCTACTCCACAGAGGAGGAGAAGAAGCACAAGTTATTTGCCAATGGGATTTCCCCCCATATAGAACAACAGATATTGAAATTTACAAAATTTTGGGTAACTTTGTCCTAAATTGTAGCTTGAATTCACGGTTAGTTTCCCTTCATAGGTTGCCTCAGCTTTCCAACTATGTCCTGTTTTTTTTAATGCTTCTTAGTAGGATTTTAACAATCTGAACAATAGAAATCATTTGTACTGAATCTGATAGTAGCTTATGCCAATGTCATTGCCAGATTGATGATTGAAAACATTGAACTATAAAGTAAAATCTTCACTGTAATTTAGGTAGATTTTTTCCCATTGGTTTACACTATCACTTTGTAGTAAAACATTTTTATGCCTATAAAATGTTTTAAAGAATAAAATATAAGATAGTATGTGCTTAGCATGAGCTGGATTTGATCCCCAGGACCACCAAAAATAAAAAATAAATAAAATGCAGGCCAGCATGTCTAGATCATGGTGAATTTAAATTGATGGTGACCAAATTAGTACTGGCGTCACTTACAGTGTGTAGTATCTGGACATTGTAGACAGAAGTCTGGGCCTGTCTTTTACTTCTTTTTGATTCTTCTCTCTTCTGAGCAGTTTCAGTGACATCCTTGAAAACCACTGGGTAGGGACAGAAGATAAAGGATGGTTCTTTCTTAGGAATTTCTTCCTCTATTGGTCCTCCAGAGGTAAGTGGTGATGGAAAGTGTGTTCCAAACCTCATGTGAGCTGGGGCACTTTGGGTATCCACAGAGTGGTTACAAGTGTAGATAGTATTTCTCTTTGTAAAGCTAACTGGTTCAGTGGCATTTAAAGTTTGATTTTAGGGCTAGGGGTTTAGCTCAGTGGTTCCGCTGCCTGCCTCGGAAGTGCAAGGTCCAGAGTTCGATCCCCAGTACCAAAAAACAAAACAACAACAACAACAAAATAAAGTTTGATTTTATAAGAACCACAGAAACTGCCCATAGGTCAGCCTCAAAACAATGAAAAGTTTTAGGGGACTCACCGTATGGCTGTTGACAGAGCAATATTTGCATCTAAACTGACCCTATTTAAAAGAGAAAGCAGGGCACTGATGAAAATGGTTGAAATCATTTACTGTACTATTAGTACAAAACCCAAAGGAAAGATGTAAACTCTCATTAAAGAAGAGTTCTGTCAGTTGAACCTTTTCAGCTAACATGAAATTCTGTGAACCCATCTGTGCATGTTGGTATTGGCAGGAAAAGGGTTTCTAGCCTTTCCAAACAGCAGCCATGAATGAGTAGGAACACTTACACCGATGTTAAACATTTCCTCATCAAAGGCATGGAAGGAAACATAAAATAATGTGCATGAATTTTAGCAGACTCCCTGCTCTCCCCCTACCTTTTACCAACAGTAATAAAGTGCACTGTGGTTCTATGGGGATTAGTTTACTAGTTAACTAAGTAAATTAGATTACTTTATGAAGAAAATTAGTGATAAACCAGGTGTATGCTCCTAAATAGATTTAGGAAATAATCTCACAGTCTCAAGCCCTTACTTAGCTCAATGAAAGTGAA
Organism: Heterocephalus glaber; assembly: GCF_000247695.1. Next base: position 2,456,966 of record NW_004624819.1, on the reverse strand, counting down.
TGACCATTGAAAAGAAGTATTTACTGTTTTTGAACCTTGAATGAGTCTTCCCTGAGATGCCATGCTATAGTTCTTGCCAGCCCATAATATGAAAAATTGTATGAAGGTTTTGTGTGTGTGTGTATTGTGTGTATGTATAAATATGCTTAGATACATATATACACACACAGATATTATCAACGCACTGCTTTCATTAGAGAACAAACTTTTTCACCTAAAAGCAATGTGTAAGACAGTGTTTTGAAATAATTAAAATATTCATTTTTCTATAAAAGGATGTGTATTCTTCCCTTTCAGTTTATAAAAGTCACACATTTGGGTGCAGATAAGATCCAGGTTGGATATGAAGTATGAGTCTTGAGTATTTGGTATCTTTGTAATATCTGACATAACTTGGATGGTTGTGCTGTTAACATATCAGCTTGAAATGCCAGGGATGGTGACTAAAAAGTACATGACTAAAGAGCTTTATGTAAAGAAATTTATACATTCTGACTGGGAAACACTTCTAGCACCACCAAAGAACTTCACATGGCAGTCTCTGAACATGGCACTTTCTCTCTCTAGCTATATTTGCTTAAGTGGAAGGATGTAGGCTTCACTTTTATTACCTATGAGATAAAGAGTAATGATTATAAGATCTCATTCCATTTTGAGTATCATCTTGTATCAGTTTTTTCCAGTAGCAGAAACAAAATGCTTGGTATCCACAACTTAAAGAGGAAAGATTTATTTTGGCTCAGTTTTCAGATAATTCAGTCCATGGTCATCTTGCTCTAAGGCATAAACATCATGGCAGAGGAGCATGGTGGAGGAAAGCTGCTCACCCCATGGCTGCAGGAAGCAGAGATAGAAGGGAGGATCCAGGGACAACAGTGCACCCTTCTAGATCATGTCCAGTATAAACCACCTCCAACCAGGTCCTACCTCCTAACAGAACATTCAGGTACTGAACTCAACAATGGATGAACCCACTGATGGGTATAGAGCCCCCATGATCCAATCATCTTCCAAACACATGAGACTTTTAGGGCACATTTTAAATCTAAACTATAACATTCTACCCCTGGCTCCCAAAAGACTCCTATCCATCTCACTATGAAAAATGCATTTTACCCATTTCTAAGAGTCACCAGACTCCACAGTTCCAATTTTGCTTAAAAGTCCAAGTCCAAAGTCTCCTCTGAGACCCAAGGCAAACTCTTACCTATGAGGCCCTATAAAAATCAAAGAGAAAAATATTTCCATCATACAATGGCATAGAAGAGACATTCCTATTTCAAAAAGGAGAACTAGGGAAATACAAAGGAATTGGACCAAAGTAAGACTCAAACCCAGCATGCCAAACATTAAATCTTGTAGTTCTATATCCAGCACCAGAGGCAGGTGCTCAGCTCCTATGTCATTGATGGTTGCAGGCCTTATAGCCTCTCTCTTGGGTGGTCCTCTGTTGGGGCCTGGGAACTTTGCCAGGATGCACCAGAGAACCATGGTGTAATGAATTATGGGGAACTAAATTTTTAAGTTCTCAAGAAGAAGCTTAGAGGCTCTCTTTTCAAGGAAATGTTTACATTTTTTTTCACCTCTGAGCCTGTGACAGGTGGAGATTTTGCTGATTATTTAAAATACAAATTGTCCTTTACCTTTATTGCTTGTATAGACAAGGAAATTCATTATAAAACTCAGTGGGGAAAAAAACAGTGGAAGAAAAAGGTACTGCTTTATCATTTTAAGCATAGTTTTGGTAACTTCTTAGATCAGCTTCCCTATCTGAAACAGAGCAACAATGAGAATACAACCATGACAGCATTGCAATAATCAGAGCAATTATATTTTCATTTTTTATTTTCTCTTCATAAAACAATAATGCTATAAAATGAGACCGATGACATCCTTATTTAAAGTACATCCCTTTACTGGTATCAAAATGTGACTTATTTTAGTACCACTGAAAAAAAAGATCTGTGTAGTTTATTATTTCAATGACATTATTAAGTTATTTTGAAGGTTGGTAGACAAATTATCATTAACAATATAAATATTCTCTTTGTTAAGTGTTGAAATTCTCTTAAAAGTGTTGAAAGGCAGCAGGCATTCCAGAATGGTCTTACAAGGAAATCAATTATTTCAATATCAAGGACAAGTAGGGTATTTATTTTTGCTCCTTTATCTTCTTTACTAATTTCTCCTGATTTGCCTGGTTTAATCCTCATTTAATAGCAAAAATAGAAATCTAAGATCAAGCCTTTTAGTTGAAGTACTCCCATTTTCCATTATTTCTCTTTAGTCTTTTTTTAAAAAAAAAAATATACCCAAACAATCCAATAATAATTGTAAGAAGGAATGATCATTTAAGCTAGATCATGATCTTGTGCCTTTTAATTTCATTTAAGAGATACTAATATGAGAGTTATAAAAGCTTTACAGTTTTAACACACATACAAAATTAAAAATATTTATGCCTTGCAAAAAAAAAAAAAAAGAAAGAGCTCCAAACTGTGTGTACACACCTATAATCCCAGAAGTCTAGGAGGTTGAGGAAGGGGAATCATAATTTGGGCCTAGTCTAGGAAACTTAGCCAGACCCTGTCTCAAAAAAAAGAAAAAAACGCTTGAGATGTAGCTCAATGTGAAGGCCATGGGTTCAATCTCCCAGTACCACCAAAATTTTAAAAAGGAGAGAGAGAGAGAGCTCTCCATTTGTTCAATAAACAATTTTTACTCTAGTGAAAAGGATAAAATTGCTCTTGTTAAATACAGCTGCCACCATATACCTTTCAATATTTTACAGATGAAAATAAGCTCAGTACTGATCCAAGGATGGGCTGGCATCAAAAGCCCTCACTTTGAACCAACCCTAAAGATTTCTGTGTGTCTGTAATATACCATCAATTATTCTAGATTTATAGTGCCCTATCTTTAACTTGGTACATATCATCTTTTGGGAAAAGATATTAGTTTTTTTGAGATTCAAAAACAAATCATTCTTGAGCTTCCACCTCTAATATGGGAAAAAAGATGATGTTTGCACATAGCAGCTATTTGATACTCCGTGTTCTGTTAGGCTCGCCTTCACACAATGAGCATGCATTTACAATCACAGTCTGCCACATTTTGAAGTTGAGAAGTGCTATTCAAACAAGTCACAGATCCCATCATATGCCACAAGATAGTGAAACTGCAGATCCACCATGAAAAGAAAATAAGTGATGGAACAAATGCAGCAAAAATAAGCAACTGACATTCAGAACATGCCCAAAAGCTAACACTCGAGTTGTCATAAAGAGTTTTCTTTTCTTAAAATAATAAAGTCTTTCTTCAAGTTTTCTAAAATGTGACAGTCCCAGAGAATCATGACGTGCCTTGGCATTTTTGTTGTGGACTTCTGATGACATCTAATTGTTTTTTGCATTGTTGGTAGTAAATAGCCTTTTGTCTTCATCTAAAAGCTTTTTATGTTCCTGTACCAGATGTGATGTATTTTGCTGGTCCTTTTCATCCTGGTCCAATTCTGCAACTAGTTCTTGCTTTCTCTGTAATAACAATGCAACATCTGTTTGAACTTTCATATATGTTTGTGCCATTTTGTAATGCTGTTCAAACACCGCCATGGACTCATTGGAGTATGGGCATGGTGCTAGAGGCTGTAGTTGGTGATCCAGTGTAAGATAAGCCATTGGGATAGAGTTATCTGAACCATTGGTATCTGTGGAATCATCAGGAGTCTATGTATAACTTTGAATTAACTTTTCTGAGGTTGGTCCTGAGGTAGTGATCATTCTGACATGAAGACTGGATGGCCTACTCTCACCTGACCAGGTTCTGTTCCAGTAACAGTTAAGTCTTAGATGGATCTACATTTTGGTTGCCTATTGCCTGTGGTTGCTGCAATCCTGCCTTCTATTTCAGACTTGTCAGGACTCCTCCTCTTGCCCTCAGAGGCTGGGGGCCAGCTCTCCACACTGCTGCCATGGAGGGGGCACTCCCAGGCTTTAATGGCCAGATCCACTCTGTTGCTTTGCCTGGTTTTTCAACAATTTTGATTCTAAGCGTTTAATAGTATCATTTGTAGCAGAAACTTGCTCCATTTCAGTGTCACTTTTATTACTGGTATTTGTAGAAGCAATGCCCATGAATGAGCCTGTACTGATGGCAGAGTTGCTCTGTCCTTCTCCTGAATACTGACAAGAATACTGTAAGCGTTCACCTGCTCCTGGAAAATACCACATCAAGAGAGCCATTATTCTCACAATTTCCTCCATTGAAGGGTGCTGACAAGGATCTTTAGACCAACAAAGAGTCCTCAGGCTCTCAATGGGCTTAGGTAAATTTTTGATCAGTGGTGGTGGAGTACCGCCCACATGATTCTGAATGCTGGGCCACCAATCTCATCAAAAGTTTTCTGATGTGCATTATTACTTCCCAAAGGATAATACCCCAGCTGAAGACATCACATTTTTCACTGTAATTGCTACCTTGGAGAACTTCAGGTGCCATCCAAGCAGCACTCCCCTTGTTATTGATCATGTGTATCATAAGCTGTACCAAAAGCACAGATTTTTAGAACTGTCCCCCCTGCAATGAGCAACAGATTTGGTAGTTTCAGGTCCTTGTGAATTAGAGCTTTAAGTTGCATGCTGTGTAGTTAAGCCACTCCTCGGGAGCACTGTAAACACCAACTCTTTGTGTGGGTAGCAGTGTGATATGGCAATGGTTCAGCACCATGCAGCGTATCATATAAAGAGCCCCCTTTGGTGTATTCCATCACAAGACACACTGGATTCAAGCAGGCTCCATACGACTTTATAGTATTAGGGTGCTTCAGGTGGGATAACCACCAAAGCTCTACAATAAAAGCTTTCCTCTGTGATTCACTTTCTATTTTCTTACTAGCAACATATTTTGCTCACCACTTTGCTTTGTGAACTACTTCAAAGGCTCCTCTTCCAACAACCTCTTCCACCTCAATCTCCTTGTAGTCAATCTCTTCAAAGGTAAGGACCTGGGAAGGACTTGGATCATCTCACTGGCCAAGATAAGGGGGAGAAGGAGAAGAAAGTGCCAGAGGCTGTAGATATGACCCCTTGAAGCACCTAGGGGGCTCCGGGATAGTGTCGCCTGGACAATCCAGATGAGACCCGCACTCACCTGCCCCAAGCCAACTTTCAGCCTGGAGCTATGCAGCCCTGACACCAGGTGCACTGTGTGGATGGACAGGACAGCAATGACAGCTGTGTCCCACTCCACCTCCACAGGGTTTTCCGATGTCTGCTGGGCTCCGCCTGATTTTGCTGATTTTTGAGAGGCCTCCAAGCCATCTTTTCTACTGTCCTGATGCAGAGCACTTGATTTCCTTTTAATGCTCATCTTTTCAGCAATCACATTAGCCATGGTCCTATCTTTGCAGGCTCTTTCTTTCTGGCCAAGCTGTAATTTTTTCAAATAATTCAGTTCTCTTTTTTCCTCATTTTACTACAGATGAGGCTAAAATCAGTACCCATGCCTCAGCCTGATGTTGGGCTGCCTTGAAATTTTTTCTACCAGATTGACTAGTCTGCCATCTTTAAATTCAACCTTACACAAAGTCTTAGGACATGGGTAAAATGTAGACAAGCTTTTTGCCGGAATGTAGCATACCTGGCCTCTAGTCCAGTTGCCAGTAGAGTCTTCATTCTCAATTGAAACTTCATGAGCCTGGCCTTTACTATCTTTTTTTTTCTTTGGTACCAAGGATTGAACTCGGGTCCTTCTGCTTACGAGGCAGGCGGCAGAACTACTGAGCTAAATCCCTGGCTGGCCTTTACCATTTTTATTCCTATCAGCATCCTGGCCTTCTGAGCTCTGACCAGAATCTCTCATCAATCTCTGCTTCCACCATTCTAGGCCTTCTCTAGCCAGCATCTTCAAACCTGTCCAAACTCCTCCAGGATATGTTTCAAAGGCTTCTGAACACATGTCCAAAATCTGTATTAGTCACTTTCTTTCACTGGGACAATACCTGACACTCACAACTTAATGGAGTTTATTTTGGCTCATGATTTTCAGAGATTCAGTTTATGATTTGGTAGCTCCAAGGCAGAGGCCATGGAAGAGGAACACTGCTCACTCTATGGCAGCCAGGAAGCAGAAAGTGAAGGGGAGAGTTGGGGAGTAGAATATACCCTTCCAACCTACACCTGTAATGATCCATCTCTGACCAAGCCCCACCTCCTTAAAGCACATTCAACTACTGAACTCATCAATGGATGAATCCCCTGATAAGTATAGTGCCCCCATGTTTCAGTCACCTTCCATACATATGAGACTTTGGGGGGACATTTTATATCTAAACTCTAACATATCTCCTCTTTGCAGTGACCTTCACAGACAGGACACTGCTGTCTGGTCAGCAGTAGGCTCATCAGCTTGGTTGTGCTCACTGATTATCTCCCATCATGTGTCAGTTGATTCAACTGACGGGGGAAGACAGAGGGGCAGTTGTGGAATGCTGGTGAGGCAATGGAGAGAACTGGGGAGAGAATAAGCCCTTAGTGCCCCTGACCTCACATAGCTGCAGAAACATCATCTCCACAACTGGTGCTCCACTTCAGGCATCCTTTCACATGGTTCATCCCAATAACCCCATAGCTGGCATGGTCTTCCTGTAGTCTTGTTGCCCTTCAGCCAGCTTTCCACATCACCGCAAAATAGCCTTTTAAAAATTACATAATTCACTGAGTCTTTCTTCTGCTTAAAGTCTGCAGAAGTGCCCTAAAGCCTGAGGGACTCTCCTGGGCTGGCCTCTGCTCACCACTCCAGCCGCATCTCTCTCTCTCTGTATCCACCAACTCTGTGGTCTTGTCTTACTGACTGTTCTGCAACCCCCTGAATATTTTCTGTTCTAAATAATGTTAGGAGGCTTCTTTATTGGAAATTATTTTATTTCATTATATATTATAAAAGTGATTTGGAGGAAAAGGATCATATTTCCAACGTCCCAGGTTGGCTGATGAGGGCAGTGTATTGATTTTTGTCCCATTTTATTTTTAACATTGTTTCCACAAAGAGTAAAGGTCATTAAGGAAGAAAGTAATTCTCCACAAAAACACCTACAGTTAAGCCAGTGCTTAAAAGCTTATTCCATTATTTGTTATAACTTCCTGGCATGTTTTTATAAGAGTGCAGGGGAGAGGACTTCCCTTCTGTCCAGGTATTTGGAGATTTTTATCTTTTGCCATGCCTATATCTCTCCCAATATGAAGTCTTATTCAAATGACATGCTCAGGATTCGTGTTGTAAATACAAAACAAGCATACAGATGGAGCACGTTCTAATTTAGTAATGAGTCAGAGTTCAAACATCGGGCAAAACATGAAAATATAATTCTATTATTTAATATTTTAAATGGCTAATTCACACATATGGCTGAAAGGTTAGAAAGGTTATAATATATGCAAATATGATATGTATATATTTTCTATTCTCTACATAATGGGAGTATATAATGTACACTATTTTGGAATTGGCTTGTTTGTTTTATTGTTTTGCACTACTGGAGGTTGAACCCAAGGCCTTCACACTGAGATACATACATACTCATTCCCTTAAAAATTAAAAAAAATTTTTTTTGAGACATGATCTTCCTAAATTGCCTAGTCTGTGCTCAAACTTGTGATCTTCCTGCCTCAGCCTTCCAGACATTACAGGTATGCACTATCATGCCCATCTTGGAACTGGCCTTTTTTCTTTTTTCTTAGCACATATTTGTGACACAAAATGAATATATTCATCACCGGTAGTTGTTACACATACATGTCACATCTTAGACCGTTTTTCAGATAGCAAGTATGTCTTAGAAATCTTTCCCATCAGAACATATGGAAATTTTACATTCTTTTTTTTTTTTTTGAATTCTCTCAACCTATTACTTTGTCTTAGGATCAGGTTCCTGCTCTTTGCTTTCTTTCTTTTTTTCTAAATTTTATTTTATTGGTACATTTTAGGTATACAATATAATGACATTCATCATTGGAAATTTGCACCTTTACATAATCTCTCTTGGTTCTTAT
>NW_004624819.1:2432959-2444406 GCF_000247695.1 Heterocephalus glaber | reverse complement strand
TTTTTTATGTCATCTGCACTCTCTCCTATTTCTTCATTGACTCCAATCAGTCTTATGTTATTCTTCTTTGCATCATGTAGGAGCTGCTGGATTGATTTCTCATGGTCCCTTGCAATTTTTCTTTTTCTGGTCACTAATTGCAATCTTATCTTCTATATCTGAAATTCTGTCCTCTCATTGGCTCATTCTGCTGTATAGTCTTTCAGTGGAGTTTTTAATCTCTTGGAAATCTGCATCTCTTTTATGCATTCCATTTGTTTCCTATATTGAGCTTCCATCATGTTCTTCAGCTCCTCTCTAGATTTTTTAATCATGTCTTGCACTATGAGCACAATCTCTGCTGTTATCCGAGAAGTTATTTCTGATTTCATTTTTTCCAGATCCTTTTGTTGCTAATTAAGGGAGTCCAGGTGGTTGAGTATCAGAGTGTCCCATCTTGTTTCCCTTTGGGGTTGCTGTAGATGATCTGGAAGTCTGGTTTTGAGACTTGTTTATGTGTCTCCTCATTTCTAAGGGGGGTTGGGGGGGTTGGGGGGGTTGGGGGTGGTGGCACCAGTGCAGCTCACCTCCTCTGTTCTGGGAACAGTGGTATGGTGGCCTGGAAGCCTCCTCCTCTGGGCTGTGAGCGGTCCTATGGTGGCCAGGAAGCCTCTTCCTCTGGAAATTTTACATTCTTTTTAACACTAGAATATATGATAGTTACATGTATAGTCTAGTCTCCTGTTGATGGATATTTAAGCTATACTCAGATTTCTGCAGTCATAACCAACACTGCATGATCACATTATATATGTATTTTATCATACATGTAAAAGAATTTCTCTTGGTTAAACCCTTGGAATTGTAACTGGTGAGCTAAAAGTATACACAGTTATGCTAGATGGTGCTAAATTGCCCTTAATAAGTCATTTTTTTCACTCTTGCTGGCACAATACATCCATTGTTTTACCAATTTAATGTTATAATTCTTCTGCTAGTCTGAAAGGCGAAATGGATATCTCTTGCTAGTTTTGATTTATACCTCTTTTATGAATGAGGTTGAGCATATCTTCATTATTTTTAGAGATTTTATATTTTCTTAAATTTCACTAGTATGTTCTTATTTTTTCTTCCTTTGAATTGTTGGTGTTTTTTTAAAAATTAAATGTTCTTGATGTAGTAGTTAGTTATTTGTCATGTGAGCTGTAAACCAAATATTTTTATGTAATTTATATAATTATTTTTATTTTGGCTTTGCTTTCAGAATCTTCAGAATTCATAATTACTATTAGCAGTCAGATATCCATCTTTTCTTTTATTTGGATTTTTGGTGTGGGTCAAAATGAGAAAGAAATCCCTTTGGATTCCTAGATTATGAAAAATGTCTTTCAAATTATCTTCTAGCATCCCCCCCTCCCAAGTTTTCCCATTTAAATATTATTCCATCTAGGATTCAACTTGGTTTAAATTATGCTACTTTACTTTTTTGTAGATGACAACTGTAGGAGTCATGGTTTTGTCAGGAAAACAGAAAGCTCACTTGATATTTCAAATAGAAAAAACTTAGTAATAGGATTTGGTTACACAGATGTTAAAAGGCTGAAAGAGTGAAAGAATAGTGAGCTGCCCAGACAGGATAAACTTAAAAGGAATAGGGTAAAATCATGAAAAAAATTCATTGAAATAGAAAAGATAAGAGGTCAAAAGAACTGAGCCCTGGGGAATTCCAGCATGTGAGGTGGGAAAATGCGGAATCAGCCATGAAAATCAGCAAAGGAGAACAAGAATGAGCAGTTTGAGTGATAGGATAGAAATCAACAAAGTAGGGGGTCCCAGAGCCAGAGTGACGTTTTCAAGGTGGAGAGAAAGGTAAAAAGTGTTAGATGCTGCTGATGGACTAAGAGAAATGTGGGATGGAAGCTGACCATTGGATTTGGCAACAGGAAAACCCTGGTTTGGCTTGATAAGACGGCATCAGTGGAGTGGTAAGAGTAGAAGCCTGATGGACTGGAATCACATGAATCCCACTCATCATGGAGAAGAGAGTACTGGAGATAATAAAATTACTGTTTCAGCGAATTTTGTTGTAGAGGGAAGAAGAGAATTGGAATGAAGTTATGGGGGAAGTAGAGTTATGAGAGGGTCTTGTTATGACAGTTACCTGCTGATAGGTTTGATCTGGTATGGGAGGAACACAGTGATAATTGGTGAAAGGCTACAGCAGTGTCTTAAGTAGTCAACAGAGGATGGGATCTAGTGGATGAGGTGAGGAGTTAACATTAACTAGAGGCACAAATAGTTCACTGCTAGTAGCAGAAGGTTACATTTATGGACTAAGATGCTGTAGGTATATGGAGGTGGTGGGAGATTGTGGAAACTCATCCCTGTTTGTTATATCTTTCTTGGTGAGCAAGGTAGTCAAGGGGAAGATGTATGAAAAATTTGACAAGGGAGCATAAGTTATAAAATAACATGAGTTATTTGAGAGTGGAATAGAGTGGAATACAGAATAGAGAGGAATAGAGAGGACTACAGTATGATTTTTTTGGCAGCCTTACCAGGCCAGTTAAGCCTAATGATCATGAATTCAAAATTATATTAGTTGGCATGATAAGTTTTTCTCTAGCTATAGGTTCAAGCATTCAGGATGAGGAGTTATATTTAGTCAAAGCTGTAGTTTGACCAAAAGAGGGAAGGGACATGAAAATGAGTGAGTATGTGGTTGAAATTGAAAAAGGAAAATGAGTGTATTGAAAAGGAGAGGCTGAAGATCAGAGAAAGAATGGTAAAATCAATGGAGTATCATCAAAGCATTGCTGGATTTAAGGTTCTAGAGAGAGTGGGCTGGAATTATAGGAGATAGAAGTAAAAAGCTGAAATTATAGATGGTTGTAACTTTTTATAATAATGACAAGGATTAGAGTGTGAATGTAGAAGCAAGGGCTGAAGTGGTGTGAAGGACAGAATCATTGGGAAGGAAAGTTCAGGATGTAGGGGTTAGAATATCAGAATAGACAAGTATAGTGTCACACACCTGTAATCCTAGCCCTTGGTAGGCTGAGGCAGAAGGATTGCCATGAATTTGAGGCCAACCTGGGCTACATACTGAGTTCAAAACCAGCCTGGATTACACAGTGAGACCGTGTCTCAAAAAACTAAAAAAACAAAAAAAACCCAATCAGAATAATCACCTAGGAGAATATTGAACTCACCTAGAAATTTGACAAAAGTCAGGTTAGAATCACAGTGATCTGGAAGCTAAAATCTTCCAGGAAGGGAGGAGAATGAATGACTCAGAGGGTGGGATGCCACAAAGGGAAAGGAGATTAATGACATTAGATTGATGACATGAGACTCAAAGCTAGGACATTTTGGGCAGGTAAGAGAATGACCTCAAAGTACTAACAGGAGCAAGGAGGAAATGTGTACCACCTCCAAGTCAACTGGTGCAAGAGAGTAGGAGAGAAATTATTCACTTCTGAGCTCCTGAGCAAGGTATGTTCTCATGAGAGCGAGGGTTGTCTTGGAGCAGTGTTTCTCAAACTTGGCTCTAAATGCCTAAATCATATCTCAGACCAATTAAATAACATCTGCAGTTAGGGGTCAGGCATCAGTTTTTTTAAAGCTTCAGGTGATTCTACAGTGCTGCCAAATTTGAGTTCCTGCCTTCAATCAAAACAGTGAAGGGAATATCCTCAGAAGAGTTCGTGAATGTAGGAAAATTTGCTTCCAATTAAATATGAGTTTCAGAAAGCACAGTGGAAAGTTTTATGAAGATAGATGAAATATAAGATTAGAAAAGATGATTGCAGAGCCCAGTACAGGTTTGAGTTTGGGAGTGTGGAGGTGGGGGGTGGGCTTTCTCTGGGTTTTACTGGCAGTACCAAAAGTACCAAGTGCCTCCACATTAGCAGTTGCAATATCAGGAGTACATGATTCTTTCTCTCATTTGTGGCTTTGGTGACTCCTTAGGAGGTGTAGTTAGGAGAAGCAAGGGCAGATACCTCAGGAAGACGCTATGGTTTTGCTGTGGTTTGGTCATCTTGAGTCCTTCAGAATCAGCCCCATGAATGTGATACCACATGTGAGAGAGCTGCTAGGCTTTCCCTGGAACAGATGCACCTATACTTCTGTAGCTCTGTGGCATCCTCCTGGCCCAGCTCTCCAGGCTAAGCACATGTGAAGAGTGGCAGCAGAAGGAGGGCACTGAGACTACTGAAAGGGAATCTAGGGATATTCCCATATTATTCCCTAACAAGACCAGCCACTGGTAAAGTGATGAGGTCAGTGCAGAGAAATCTAGCAGTGCTGGCTCACCCACCTCCTCTATTCAGTCATTGTCCCCATGCTGCCAGCTGACCATTCACTTGTGGGTGACAAAGCATGATGCTGACAGTGCAGATAAGGCTCCTGACCACAGAGACCCAGCAGGTCACTCATCTAAGCAACAGTGTCTGGCCTGCTAGCTGAGTAACTACAAATGAATGGCAAGAAGTAAACTAGGGGGATCTTGAGCCATTTTCTCAGCTCTATCATGGTCGGGAAAGTTCTTAAAGAACTTTAACGTAAGTTGTGGGCAGTGGATTTTGGTCCTTTACTTTGAAAAGAGCAGATGCAGTGCATGTATACACAAGCCAGTATGGCAGAAATTGTTTAACATCATACTCAAAGTCATGTGGCCAGATAAAGTGTAAGTGTAGACTATTATGATAAAAAATCCAAAGGGGCTATAAGTAATGTGCTCATCTAAAAATTAAAGTAAAAATCTTGAATCAAATACTTTGACCTCATTAACTACATTCCTGTTGCTAATGGAAAGATGTTATATTTGAATACACAGTTTTTCATAAAATGTCTATTTTTTGTAAGCCCTTCTTTGATTTCATGGTCGTGAACTGCCATTGACATGCACACCAATATTCCTTACAATGCACCTAAAACGCATATTAAAATATTGATTTAGCAAAACACCTGCTCACTTTACAATTTTAACATTAGTTAGCATATAAGTTAGTTCCTATTTGAGTTCATTGCAGTATATTTAGTAGTGATTTAGAAGAATAGAGAGATCTCTGGTCTGAGAATGTGGAGACTTGGATTTTAATATACAATATAATCAAAAAACAATTTGTTGTATTTCTTGGGGAAATCATTGACTTGCCTGAACCTCTGTTTCCTTAGAACTTGAAGAGATTTAAGTTCTTTCCTATTTTAAATTCTCCAGATTAAATGAATCAAATAGTCTGCTAAGTCCTGGAGCTGTGTAGGTTGGTCAAAAAACTGGAACTGATGTTGCTCATTCCTGATGACTTTACAAAGCTATTCTCTTGTTCTACAAATTTCCTCCCACTCTTCCTTCCAAAAGATGGCTTGATAAACAATTATCTACAGGAGTTCTCTTCCCAGATCTCACCTGTAGATTGTAAAGTCATATAAGCATTGGTTTATGTCCTCCTCTTGAGGGACCCACTATGACCATTAATGGAAACCTTCCACATAATAAATTAGTAAACAGAAAGAAAGAAGAAAGGAAGGGAGGGAAGAAAGAAGGAAGGAAAAAACTAAAGGAGGGAGAAAGGAAATAAGTAACTGGTCTATCTGTGCTGGGCAAGTGGTAAAGGAAGGAGAATGGCTTCAACTTTTATTTTAAAAAGGGAGCAGTACAAATCTGAGGTGTTGATAAAGGTTTGATTTAATTATTACAACCAAATCACAGCAAAGATCTTTATTTCAAACACATTCAACACTTTGAATCCAATCAAATACAACTATGTATTTGATCTTTCCCTTGGGGGGAAATTTTTTTGTAAAGTTTGTTCTAAACTTTTGGTTATAGATTCAGGTAAGAAAATAAACTGAGAAAACAGGAAATTAATTTAAAGATGGATATGTACAAAGAGAGGCCAGAATTAATTTGTTAAAACAGAAATAGCAAGGCATAACAGTCATGGTGAAATGAGTATGACTGTCATTGGAATTTCATTATCCTTGACACTTCCATTCTATTGTTGAATTAAAAAAGATGAAGTGGTAGATATTAGAGAGGCTCTATGTAGATACACGTTTATGGAAAACTCATACTGCATAATACTATCTTAGTTACTTTTTCTCGTTGCTGAGACAAAATACCCAAAACCCAAAGTAAAGGAGGAAAGGTTTATTTTGGCTCATTCTGTAGAGGCTTCAGTCCATAATCGGCTGGCTCCAAGGCAGGGTGGCATGGCAGAGGGACACTGCAGAGGGGAAACAGTTCATAGAAAGCAAAAGACAAGGCACCAGTCTACAAGAGAGAAGACCACAGCTCTTTCCACCTCTTATATCTCACCACTCACACCCATACTCCTCGAATCACGCCATAAATCAATCCCAGCATCATATCCTTGATCCCAGCAGCACAAACCTTAGATCCAGCTACCTCAGAAAAGCTCCCCCCGCCATGACTGTGTGAGGTTTTGGGGGGACATCTAGATACAAGCCATAACAAATACTAAGTGGCTTGCAGTGGGGACACATTGCCTAGACATCACTTAGCAGATGCGTGACTGGGAAAATTGCTGAACTTCTCTGCACCTACCTCAGATCCCTCAGTTACAGAATGGTAGGTCTTAGTTACTCCTTTGAGTTAGATGGATCTTTGCTATTCCCACCCAAGCTGAGAAAGTGGACAGACTTCCTGGGTCTTACCTAATCCTCACCCATGACAAGCAAGGCCAGAACTACAGACAAGTGGCCTGACCAGCCCTTCCACTGCTCCATACCCTCTATGATGTGGATCACCCCACTAGATCCCCAGTTTGAAAGACACAAGTAACAGCTCATTTACATAATCTTGAAATCCAGTGGAGAAAAGTCTTCTGGTGTACTGGCAACTTCATTTCTAGATCTATATAAAAACATATGTGAAAACTCTCAAAATATATAGTCAGTATTCTGGTAATTTCTTATCTCTTTTAAGATTTAAATATGTTGATATCTTAGACTTTTGTTGTTGATAAACTAAGCCTTCCACTTTGTGTGCCATTTAACATGACTAGCTTTGGTTTCAATCTCATTCATCTGGCTGCAGATTCACAAGATCCCCCGAAGAGTCTATTCAGTAATTGTGATGCATTCCTGTAGCCTTTAAGATAAAGCCCTAAAAGCTCTGCTTTGTGTACTTGATCTGTAGCGACCTTTGGAGTCTGCTGTCCATTGAACCGAGGTCTTCCTTGTGCAATCATAGAATAGTGCCTCAGTTCACTTCCTGTTACTTGATATCACTGAACAAAAATACCATTATCAGTGTCTGAGAAAAAAAAGATATGGTACCCCATCCCTTTAAAAGTTTAAGAATAGCCAGCACAGTAGAGTTAATTCTCTCAGAGGCTGTGCCTTGAGAATTTTTTGGCCCAGAATCAAGCTACAGATAATTAATTATGTCAGTGAAAAGCTCTGATGGCCTGTTCTCTTCAGAGAAAAGTGACATCATCCATAGAATTCTCTGGCAATAAAGAAGAACAAAGCTGTGAGTGCGGGAAATAACAGACAGATGTCCACAAGTGCATATTTTATCTACTTCAAAGTGCACTGCAAGAAGTCAGCCCCTCCCATATGGGGGGGGGGGCTGTCTCGGCAGCAGCGGCTTGGCCAGGAGTTCCCCCCAGGGGAAGGGAAGTTTACTGGACTGAGTTCAGTGCCTCACATGCTCTGGCCTGAAGATCCCTGTGTGCAGTTCTTAGGGAAGTTACTAAAAGGATGACAATGCTCAAAAAATGTTGGCAAGCTCATGGCAAGCCAATCAAATTCTGTAGTGTGGGGAAATGGGAGCAGATGGTGGAAGTGTCACTGGTGGCTTAATGTAAGGACAGGAAACAGCACCCCAAGAGCCTCAGTCCCCAGCTTTCCCTTGCTTTGTACTTACCTCATGTTTTCACAGGGAGGCACTGACCCCACAGCAACACGTATGTTGGAATCGAATAACTCTTTCTTACCTATAATGTGAACTTGGGCAAGCAACTGAATTTCTTTGAGACTTTTCTTTATATGTAGAACAGAGCTAAGAGAAATAAATTAAATAACACTCTCAAAAATAGTTACACTAGAGTGCAATGTTGGTATTACTTCAACTGTGTCCTTCCTGGAAAAGTATATTAGCTGTATATTATATATCTAGACTCACATTAGATAAAACAGATGTTTAATTACATGAGTAATATTAGGCATAATAGAAAATGACTGTTTCAAAACTTCAGGTATCAGAGGACCACATATTCTATTAGAGTATGTCCCTTTGATTTGAAACCACCTACTCTAGAACTTTCTTTTAAAAATATTTTATTTGATTATCTAAATAAACCCAGTTCTATATAGATCACTTAGAACATGCATTTTTCATGAGAACACTATTGTTCCCAAGAGGGTGAAAATGAGTTCTTCGGAAGAGAGGTGGGAAGAAATTTTTAGATGTGAAAATGGTTAATTGTGGTCAAAAGAACCACAATACACAAACACATATACAGTATACACATGCCTGTGATGTTAAAATTTTATAAGGGAGAGTGTGATCAGAGAAAGATTATTCTAGGCTGGGGATTTAGCTCAGTGGCACTGGACCTGCTTCCCAAGCACAAGGTCCTGAGTTCGATCCCCAGTACCGAAAAAAAAAAAAAGAGAGAAAGATTATTTAAAAAATCTCAGTGGGACAAAACTGTAAAAGTTTGAAAACACTGATATATAAAAATTAAAACATTATAAAGAAAAATATAAGTCATCCATAATTCTACTAACCTGAAAGGATAATTTTAAATATTTTTCTATTTTTCTTCACATGTATTTTTTCTGTAATTGCAAGCACATTGAATATATAACTTTTAATATTGATTGTAGACATTTCTCATCATTCAAATCCCTTAAAACTTTAATGTCAAATCCCATATAATGTTTTATCTTATCAATATACTATATTTTACTCAAATATTTCTGGATATTTGTTTTTTCCAATTTTTCTTCTGTTAAAAATAACATGCTTGTGGACCAATATTTGTCAAACTATTTAAGAGATATGGATATTTTAATATTTTTAATTTAATATTTTAAGGACTCTTATGTGTATCAACTGACAAATTATTTTCAGGACTTCCTGTAATGTATAAGGAGGCAGGGAAATGGGGGTCCCTATGGATACTTAATGAGCAGTAATTTTGTCATACCTCCATCCAGTCATCTTTTTGGCTTTGAAATACAGATGATCCCCACTGTCTTTAGATTCTGTAACTCTGAATTTTCCTACATGCTAAATTTTCTTTATAATATCCAAATCAATAATTGCAGCACTTTGAGGCCCCTCTTAGTCATGTGCAGAGAAGCAAAAATTGTGAGCTGCCTGGTGTACGTGTTCCCAAACAAGGATTGAATTAAGGTTTTGCTCTGCTGTTCCATTTCAGCTCTCATATCATAGTTAGTGTCTTTTGTGGTGTGTTTGGCATTACATTTTCCACACTTTGTGCTTTTTTATTGGAGTCTTGCTGTTCAAAATGGCCCCAGGCATCGTGCCAAGTCTGGTTTTCCTAAGTGTAAGAAGGCTGTGATGTGAAAATACTCTTAAATAAATTTCCTCCAGACATCAGTCATAGTGTTATTGACAGGGAATATAATATTAATCAATCAAGAATTTATACTAAATAATAAAATTTTAAACAGAAAATACATTTAAAAATTGATTGATTGATGAAAATGTGCAGAAAGCTCATAGGAACCTATTTCCCGCAAAGCAGTGATTCAATATTTGCTAACCTGGTGTTTGTAGAAACTTTCTAGAACATAGCTACTGTGAAAAATGAGACTCAGCTTTGAATAATGAGAATCAATTCCCATTTGTTGTTTGGCTACAATAAGGAAGCCGAACCATGGAGGAGATTTGATTGGGATTTTGTGAACATAAGTGAAAGCAATAAGCCAATATCTTTTGGAATCTAAACTTTCTCTAGTGAAAGGTGTAAAAGGTAGCTTTTTAAAAAGTGGTTCTGTCCTCAGGCAAATGTACTGCTTTGAAAAAGAACCACAAGAAAGTGTTGATGGAAAAGTGGGAGGTGTGTGTGCACTACACACAATTCATTCACTGAAGAAAGGTTCACTGAGCACCTACTTGTGTCCATAATTGTGTGACAACTGCAAAGGGAACAGGAGGCGCCTGTCATGGCTAAGCTCGAAGTCTTGCAGGGCGGGAGAAAATAAGCAATTGTGATTACATGGTGGTACCTACTGTGATCAAAGAAGTAACAGGCATCAGAAATGGAAGTTCTACAAATTTTATGCCCATTCTCAATCTGTAAGAATATCACATAACTTCTAAACAATAACTCTTAGGTAACAATACATTTGACTGTTCTTGTGTAAAATTTTTTGAATGTGCTGAAAAGGCAAGATAATTTTATGAGCAGATGCAACTGACTATGTGTTTTTCTTTGAAAAGGTGGTTTGATCTTTCAAACGGAGACTTGGCCTTCTAAGGCCAACAGTTGCCTGGGAAAAGCAGTCAGCATATCACAAATTGTAAATTAGTTGGTGCTTCTTTTGGAGATCTCCTTTTTCTAAAAAAAGAACATTCCAAGTAGGAACTCTGTAGGACTATTGTTAAATATTTTAAAAGGAATTCCTTTTTTAAAAAAATTAATTTTATTGGTACATTTTAGGTATACAATATAATGATATTCATCACTGGAGATTTGTGCCTTTACATAATCTCTCTTAATTCTTATTTTTCCTCCATTTCCCTGCCCTCCCTTCAACCCCTCCACCCCTCCCTATTTACAAAGACTTTGTTTCCATTTTTTCATTTTCTCATATTAATTCCATTTTCCTCTTTTCTTTCTCCTGAGACTCCCACTTCCCCTTCCCCTTTGCACTTTTTCTTCCAATTTCACATTATCTGTAATACATTTTCATCCTTATTTACACTTTCAGTTTCTCACACCAGAGAAACTATTTGGTATTTACAGAATATTTATTTATTTCACTTAAGAGCATTGCCTCAATGTGCATCCATTTAGCTATAAATGCCTCTAATTTCTCATTCTTTAAGGCTGAGTAGTACTACATTTCATAAAAACCCCCACATTTTCTTTATCCAGTCTCCAGTTGATGGGCAATTGTACTGTTTCCAGGTTTTAGCTATTACAAACTGTGCTGCTGTGAATGTGGGTGCATATATATCACTGTGGTATTATTGTTTTAATTCTTTTGGAAAGGTACTCAGCAGGGGAATAGCTGGGTCAAATAGGACCTCTAGTTCTAGTTCTTTGAGGTATCTCCATGCTGATTTCCACAGTGGTTGTACCAGTCTACACTCCCACCAGCAGAGGAGAAGGGTTCCTTTTCCCCCACAACCCTGTCAGCATTTGTTATTGGTTGATTTCTTGATAGCAGCCTTTCTTTCTGGGGTGAGGTGGAATCTCAGCATTGTTTTCATTTGCATCTCTCAAATGACCAGT
>NW_004624819.1:2378954-2432661 GCF_000247695.1 Heterocephalus glaber | reverse complement strand
CCCAATTTTTCCAGCACCATTTATTAAAGAGGCTATCTTTCCTCCAGTGAGGGTGTTTGGCTCCTTGGTCAAAGATGAGGTGGCTAAATGTGTTTGGAGTTGTTTTTGTTGTTCTAATCTGTTGCACTGGTCCTCGGGTCTGTTTCTTTGCCAGTACCGTGCTGTTTTTTTTTTTTATCACATTAGCTTTGAAGTATAGTTTCAAGTTGGGGACTGTGATATCCCCTACCTTGTCTTTGTTGCCTAGAATTGCTTTTGCTATTCTGGGTCTCTTCTGGTTCTAAACGAATTTTTGGATTGTTTTCTCAAGGTCCATGAAGTATGCTGCTGGGATTTCAATTGGGATTGCACTGAATCTCTATAGCAGTTTTGGAAGTACGGCCATTTTCACTATATTGGTTCTTCCTAACCAGGAGCAAGAGATGTCTTTCCATTTTCTGATATCCTTGTTGATCTCTTTTTTCAGAGAAGAGGTCTTTGATTTCTTTCATTAGGTTGATTCCTAGGTATTCCTTTTTTTTGGATGCTATTGTGAAGGGAGTTTTTTCCCCAGTTCCTTTTTCCCTGAGTCTGTTGTTCATGTACAGGAAAGCTATTGATTTTTGTGTGTTGACCGTGTATCCAGCTATTTGACTGAATTTGGTTATTAAGTCTAGAAGACTTTTGATGGAATTCTTGGGGTCTTCTATATAGAGTATCATGTCATCTGTAAATAATGACAATATGACTTCTTCATTTCCTATCTTTATTCCTTTTAGTTCTTTCTCTTGTCTAATTGCTGTGGCTAATGTTTCCAAAACTACAGGAGTGGTGAACAGGAGTGGTAATAGTGGACATCCTTGTCTTGTTCCTGATTTTTAGTGTGAAGGATTTAAGTTTTTGACCATTTAGTATGATATTGGCTGTTGGTTTTTCATAGATGGCTTTTATCAGATTGAGGTAGAGACTGTCTACTCCAATTTTTTGTAGGGTTTTTTTTTTATCATGAATGTATGTTGGATTTTGTTGAACGTAAAAGGAATTCTAAGAACTAACAATATTTAAACAAACTTAACAATGTTGTTAAATATTTAAAAAGCAATTTAAAAATATTTATGTTCCTAAATTGGAGGGCTCATCCGGCCAGTTGTGTTCTTCACCCATGGGCAATGCCTTCTTTTAGCACAAGTGAGTTCAAGATATGTTACTTAACATTGTTTCTTACTGATACTGGGTTTTAAATAGAATACCAAGAAGAGATTAGAAGAAAAACAAAACAATGTCTTTTCTGTAATATAATCTTTTGACCGTGGTGAAGGAACTACAGACTCTAAACATTGTAGTCCAAATTCTTGGAGCTACTTCTTCAAATCACATCAACAAATAGTTCAAGAGGCTCACAAGTGCAGAGTGAGCAGACATGGACTGCCAGGGGTCTGTGAGGCTTGTGGCACAGGAAGTGCAGTTATGGTCATAAGTGGTTCCAGTGTCAATGGATATTGACAGCAAAGGAATGAGAAAAAGGCTCTGAGCCTTTGACGTATTGATTCAGGTTATGGAAAGGTTTGTTTATGTTACCCAGTAGATGCAGCTGTTCCACATCAGCCAGTCACTGTAATGAAGGAGAAACAGAAAGAAGAAGTTGCTTTTGATTGGACATCTACTGTATCCCAAGCACTGTATTAATCACTTCACATGTATTTCATTTTCATACAGATTGGGGAACTGAAGTTCAGAGCCAACTGACCCAAGTCCCATGGCTATAGAAAACAGCAGAGCCACAATGTGTGTGACTCCTAAGGGTTGGGTTGGGGAAAGAAGAGACTGACTTCAGAGGCAGACTTGCTCACTGAAGGCTACACCTGCACGAATGTGCCTGCTTCTCATACAAGACCGCATAGGGCCTTATTTCTCTACCACACTCATCTCTTGACTAGGGATAAAAGTCAGGAAAACAAAAAGAAAAACAAAAGAAAACTAGCTCTAAGTTTATATCAGGAAATTGTGATTTAAAAAAAATAACTGGACTCCATAACTACTTAACAATGTACATCTTCAATACCTCAGAAAATTGATATTTATAACAATCACCCTGGGTTTTCAAAAGATGTGAACTTATGTATGTTATATTTTTTAAAGTAGAGAAAAAAAAATTTATAACATATTTGAGGATGCATCTTATTCCCAAACCCTGAAGGTGATTTAAAGTACTGACTCTTGATTTTTTTTTTTTTTTTTTTTTTACAATATCCAGTGTGAATTCCCTGTGTGTTTAGAATGGCAGAGGTGGTAGTGGTGGTGGTTGTTGAATAAAACTAAGCTGCAGTGTTGCTAAGTTGATCTGATGTATGTTACAAATATAGAATTATTTTAGGTTAGAAGCTAACATGAACAGATTAGAAAACACAATAAACCCGAGGGACCTCAACTTTATGTGATTCAGATAAGCCTCCCGTATAAATTCTGTACAATGGACAATGTAGTAGTGGACAATGTAGTAGTTTTATCTTGTTTGCTTAAAATAGTCTCTCTTTTGAAAAAGTACTACCCATATTTCTCAGCCCTCACAGTCTGAGGATAAAAATAAGATCAAAGGCTTTATAAGGCCAGCTCAGCCTTCCTGCCCCGCTCCCTGACCTTCCTCTCCAGGTCCCCTGCCACACTGCCCGCCTTGTCGCCGCCCTCCTGCTCCCACGCGCGGCCACAGGCTGTCCGTGAGCAGGGACCTGGCCTGTCCCTGGTCTGTCACCCAAGCCTCCTCGGGGGGCTGCTCAGGCGGCTACACAGAGAGCAAATGCTCCTCCCCGCCTGCCTCCCCTCCCGCGGGCTGTGATGCCTTGAATTCTAACTTTCTGATTCCCCAGGCATTGATGTGGGTTTTCTTCGCAGTCCCCAGGCGTGGGGAGCGGCTGAGTCGGGCGGAGTCTGGGGCCAGGCGCGGGGCTGCCCTGAGACTCACCCTGCCCCTCTGACCCTGCTCCATTGTCCTGCACCGAGACGGTGCCCTTCCTCCCTCCGGATGAGTCCTTCGCTCTGTGTAGGCCCCGCAGATGGGGCTGCACAGAAGGATTTCAGCCAAGCTGGAATTTCTTCCAGTGACCAGCCAGAAAGGAGGCGAGCACAGAAGTAAGGAGGTGAGGAGAACTTGGCCGAATAGGCAGGGTTGTGCCGGAGATGCCTGGCCCAGGTCTTGTTCTGCTGGTTTACGCTGAGGATTAAATGTACTGAGCTGGATAAACAACCACCAGACTTCCTCAGCTTGTGCCTCAGTAACGACTTCTCCTTTCTTCCCGGGAGCTCGTCCTGGCTTCTTACCTAACTCCAGAAAGCTGGACCCCGTCTGCTGATGTCACTTGGAAGCGCCCAGTTGGTAATAGGGCCTTCATCAGTCAACCCCGAACAAAGAGCTTGCAGTCTTTTGGAACTGAAGAAATTAAACACCGTAGGATCACAGCGTGAGGGAACGGGTGACCTTATCTAATTTCTAGTCCAGGACACAGCAGCTGTTTTACTATTAATATCCCGATGTGTGCAAAGAAGAAAAAAGAAAGAACCCACTTAAGTAATAAAACTACACCTAAATCTATGAATGGCAGTGATGTTTAGATGACTAATCTCAAGGAAATACCACTATACTTTTAAAATTTATTACAGGGTATTTTTATTTTTCTTTAAAAAATGATAATCTCTAGAGAGAAGATTGGGGATGATTTTAATTTTCTTCTCTTTATTGAACGTTTGGAGGTGAACAAGTTCTTCTTATTCTTCTTTCACAACTTGGGATAAGCCATGACTGTAATGGCAGCATTGGGGAGGCTGGGGCAGGAGGGTCATGACTTTGAGGCCACCCTGAAGTTCATAGTGAGATCCTGCCTCCAAAAACAAAAAAGTAAAAATGGCAGTAAAATACACATAATGTAAAGCTTACCGTCTTAGCTATTGCTTGGTACACAGTTCAGGGGCATCAAGTATATTGGCCTGGTTGTGCAACTTGTCACCGTCCACCTCCAAAATTTTTTAAATTTTCTAAATGGAAAATCCTATACCCATTAAATAATGATTTTTTTTTCCTCCCTCCTCCCGCTTGCTCCTGGCAAGCACCATTTTACTCTCTGTCTCTGTGAATCTGACAACTGTGGTATCTCTCATCAGTGGAATCACATGGTACTTTGTCCTTTTGTAACTGACTATGTCACTTAGCATAGCATGTTCAAGTACTATTGCTATTACAGCATGTGTCAGAATTTCCTTTCCACTTATGGCTGAAAAATATGATATATATTTTTACTACATTTATATGTTTACCCACTCATCTGTTGAGGATACTTGGGTTCTCTCCACTTTCTGACTGTTGTAAATAGTGCTGCTATGTGTGGTGTATGAATGTCTATTCAAGTCCCTGCTTTCAATTTTTGGGGGTATATATTCAGAATTGGAATCGATGAGTCATATGATAATGTTATTGACTTTTGAGAAATTTCCGTACCGTTTTCTATGATGATTGCACCATTTTACATGTCTATTAATACTATACAAGTGTTACAGTTTCTCTGCATCCTCACTAGCACTTGTTATTTTCAGTTTTGTTTTCTTAATAGCGACCCAAATGGATGAAGGTGGTATCATCTAATTGTGATTTTGATTTGCATTTCTCTAAAGATTTGTGATATTGAGCATCTTTTCATGCACTAGTTGACCATTTGTCTATTTTTCTTTGGAGAAATGTCTATTCTTTGCCTATTTAAAAATATTTTTGAACTCCTTTAATATCCTTTTGAAGTCCTTTAATATCCTGGATACTCACCCCATCAACCATATGATTTACAGACATTTTTCTTCCAATTCATGAGTTGTTTTTTCACTTTGTTGGTTGTGTTCCTTGATACATGGAAGTTTTAAAATTTGACAAAGTAAAATTTATCTACTTTTTTTCTTTTACTTGTGCTTTTGGTATTGCATAAGAAATAACTGCCAAATTCAACATCATGAGGCATTTCTCCATATTTTTTTGATTTTTATAGCTTTAGTTCTTACATTTTGATTACTTGAGATAATTTTTCTATATGCTGTAAAGTAAGGGTCTGACTTTATTTAGTCTTTTGCATGTGGACATCTGGTTTTCTCACTGCCCACCCATTGAGTCGTTAATAACCATGTGGAAAACCATTTGACAACATATTCAAGGGATTATTTATGGGATCTCTATTCTACTCTATTGATCTATATGTCCAGCTTTATGACAGTGCCATGCCATTTTGATTAGTTGAGTTTTGTCATAAATTTTGGAATCAGAAGCATGAAACCTCCAACTTTGTTCTTCTGCAAGATTGATTTAGCTATTCAGTATCTCTCGAGATTCCATATAAATTTTAGAGTCAATTTTTATGTTTTTATAAAAAAATCATTGAGATTTTGAGTGTTTTAATTTTAAAAACTCAAACTGTTATGGTGACAATAAAAGCAAATTTTAAGATGAAAAATAGCATCTACTGATACCTTAATAAAAGATTTCTTGTGGATGATATCTATCTTAGTCATTTTCCTCATCACTGGACAAAATATGTACCTACAACTTAAAGGAGGCAAGGTTTATTTTGGTTCAGGTTTTTAGTTCCTAGGTGGCCGACTCTAAGGCAGGAGAGCGTGGAAGGGCCTGGCAGAGGAAAAGCTGCTCACCTCATGGCAATCACATGGGAGGAGGCTGGGAAGGAGGTGCACACTTCCCCATCACTGCCCCAGTGACCTGTCCCCAACTAGGCCTCACCTCCTCACAGCAAGAGGGCTGCAGCACCCCCTGATTCATTTACCTTCCCAAGGCCCCACCCATCAATACATGAGGCTCTTGGGCACATCTACATATAAAGCGTAACACTGTCTGGTGTGAAGTGCTAGTCTCTAATGATTAGGATCTATAGACAGTTTTAGGCTACTATTGACCATATACTTGTAGAGGAAAATTTTTCCAGACAAACTGAAAGTCACATTTTCAGCATCAATGGCCTTTTAAACTAACCATGCCTGAGTGTTCTCCTTGTATGCTGTATTGCTAATGACGTTAACTTTGCTTTCTAACATTCAGGAGAAAATGAGTTTAATTTCTGTAAGAGTAACTAATAACATTATAAATTATGTTTTTTCTTTTAATCCATTTATAATATTAGTATTTATGTAACTAGGGTAAGTAGTATAATACAATTTGTATGAGATTTAAAGATAGTCCATTTCCTGTTTCAACATTCTGGTGAAATATACTGTTGTTTCTTTTTCAGTTTACATATTTTCTTTCTAGAATAAACTTAAGAAGAACAAAGTGTCTTCTAAACTGTAGGAAAAAATGTCAGATGAAAGAGAAAAGAGGTTGACAAAATGTAATTGTTTAGGTCTTTTGAACAAGGATAAGTAGCTAAGATTGTTCTGAGATTCTCAATTTATCCCTTTCTGACTTCACATCATTTAATTTTACATTGTTTTATTTTAGCAAATACTTATTGAGTACCTATCATGTGGCAGGCACTCTTTGAGTCCTCACGGTGGCCTAAGGAAACAGACAAGTAAACTAATAAATGACCTTCTGTAAATAGATACAGAGCAATTGAGTCCCCAGGCTGGGTAGACATTCACAGAGAGGCATGTCCAATCTTCCAGAACCATCTCTTGTGGTAGGGCTCCTTGTCCACCACAGCAGCGGAGCCATGTTTAATCAGTTAACTAAATAATACGAAGTCATGACCCTGTTTGCGGACTGTGTCATTTTGGTTCTTTCATAAGCAGAGGAGCAGATTTAGTTTTACCTCAAGATAAATTTCTCCTGAAAGTCAACAGCTCCTGGCGGGAATGCATGGTTTCAAGTGCTCAGTGTCATTAGGCAGAGGCAGGTGTCCTCTCGGCCCAGTGAGCGACCAGCGTGCCAGGGGCCGTGGCAGCATGGCTAGGAGTCTATCCCGAGCTATCTGCCTCCAGGAATTTTTTTTATCTGTGCTTTTTCCTAAACACTAAAATTGTATTAAATATTCTAGGATGAGAAAAGACAGGTAACAGGTACCAAGTTATAGTTAGGAGTTAGAAGTTCTGGTGTTCTATTGATCAGTAGGGTGACTATAATTTTTTTAAAAAATGTACTATATATTCCAAAAAAATCTAAAAGAAAGGATTTTGAATATTTCCATAAGAAAGAAATGATAAATGTGTGAGAAGACAGATATGTTTACCCTGATTTGAACATTACACAACACATACATGTGTTGAAACTTCACATGGTACCCATAAATATGAACATTTTTATGTCATTGAAAAATGAATAAATTGTATTATCATTCTGAAAACATTTAAAACTACTTGGCATTCACCTCAAGCCTTTCAGTAAGCCCAGTGCTGCAGCAGAAGGCACCATTTCCCTTCGGGGTCCAGCTGCCAGGGTTACTGATCCCCGTTTTAGAAGTATAGAAAGAGCTATGTCAGGAGGGCATGAGAACTAAGCATTCTTTCTTACTAATAGTATTTTTTTTTCAAATATTGAAAAATTCATCAAGTTTAAAATACAGTGAGAATTATCACCAGGCAAAATAATCAATAATGGCATTTTTCTTTTAAAGAAAGCTGTTCTAAAATTTAGCTCCTGGGCCAGGGATGTAGCTCAGTGGCATTGTGACTGCCTGGCAAGCATGAGGTCCTAAATTCGATCCCCTATACTGGGAAAACAATAAAATAATAAAATAAAATTCAGCTCCTGTGCATAGCAAGACTGTTTGTGGCTGCACTACTACATGTAGAGATATTATGGAACATGGAATATCCAGTCTCCTTCTTACTCAATATTTTCCATAGGGTGACTGAAGTGTTTTAGTTTGCCTGCGGCTGTCCCTGGTTTTCAAAAGTCCAGCTTCCCAGGACTCTGCTCCCCTTATTTCAGGCAAATTGGGACAGTTGGTAGCCCTGGTTTGTCCATAACCAGTGAGTACTTCCCACTGTCCCCAAGGACTCCTGGTGTAGCCTGCTGATCTGAATCAACCATACTTGTCTGGTGAAGTAAGATCAGTGCGACTGGTGACACAGGGAATCAGATGTTGCTGCTGAGAACCTTGAACTACCCCAAGACCGTTTGAGTGCTTTTTACGCTGAACTGGCCTATGTGTCCTACACCTGTGGTTTCCAATGGTAGCCGTGCTTTAGAACAACTTGCCGAGATATTTCAAACTACAGTTCTTGGATTGTACCGACAGACCTGCTGGTTCAGAGTCTCTGTGTTTTTCCCATAGCACATAAATGATCATCCCACCACTCTATTCTGACCATGCCCCTGTCCTGCTGCTTAAAAAGTCCAAAGTTTCACTCTGCCCCATGACAAATGCAAATTCATTGTATGATTTAAAGGGCTTTTCATGAGTTTATCACTCATATTGCACACTCCATGGATCTCAGACTACTTGGCCTTTGCAGACAGTCTGTCTTGGCCTGGAACGCTCTTCTTTTACCTCATCCTTTCTTTCTCTGGTCAGGTACTCCTTGTGAGACTCCAGATCACTTCCTCCAGGAAGCCTCCTCTGTTAGCTCAGATTCAAGTCAGGTGTTCTAGCTGAACTTCTTGGCCCCCTGTATTTCTTCCCTTATTAAGTCACATTGCATTGTCTATATCACTCCAGATTTGAATTCCTGCGGATGCAGTTATATCTCTAATAATAAATACAATGCATCACACGAAGTAAACATGTACAAGTATTTGAGTGACTGATTGGCCTCCTTTTGAACCTATTTTCATTTTGTCTCCCCTGACCCCTGCTTTGCCAACAAAGCCCGGATGCCCTCCCTGGACTTTGTAAGATGAATCACTTGCTCACCTTTGGCCTTGACCCTCACAGAGCAGCTCTTTGCTGCCCCCACATGTTTGGAATAAGCTCCTTATATGGCCAAGGGACAACCCTTTGCTGCACTGGGTCTTCTCCACAGGCAAAGAGGAACTGGGTCCCATAACAGGATGTGTCTGTTCCTATGCCCTGATCTCTGAGCTGTTCTCCCACATCAGCAAGAGTACACAAATTGAACATTTTCATTGTCTCTTCTTCGCTCAGTTCTCTTCCTGCTCTTGGATAGAAGAAGGCAGCTCAGTTTGAGAATCCTCTTCAAAGCGTTCTTCTTTTTGGGTCTCTTTAGGGGCTTCCCAGAATCCCAGAACTTTAATCACTTGCTTTTGATTAAACTTCTGTGTGAAAATAAGCTTTAAGGATGCCAAGCTTTCTGAGATTGAAATTTTATTCTTTTGTAGAAAAATTAACAAGTTTCTCAAACTTGAAATGTGAAGTGGTTTTATTTTTTTAAAATGCAACTTTTTTACATAGATTGAATTGTATGTTTGGAGTAGTGAAGAAATGTATTGTGATCACATGGTCATCTTCACTAATCCATTGATTAAAAGGACTACTAATTAATGATTTACTATTTAAAACTGTAACAGGAATTTAAAGACAGTATTGTTTCCCTTCCGTGATTATTATTGTCACAATTAAAAGGCCAGTAGTAAGTTTATGCTGAATAGTGTGGTTCTAAATAAATAACACACAGTATTACATCATGTTAGACTCTTTACCTTGGTAATTAGAGTCTAGGACAGTGACAACAAACTTTTTAGAGCTTTCAATGATAACAAACAGCTGGCTCTAGCATGTATGTCATAGGTTCACATCACTGGTCTGGGATACTTAAACTAAGAAGAAAAGTGGTATATGCAGCACATTACAGTTAATATAGTGGATTTTTAGTAAGAGGTAATATGTGTTTCATATCAGTTGAAACAGTAGAAGCTATCTTCTAAGAGAATCAGGAAGATTTGATCAAAAAGATAAATGCCAATAATATTTACAAAGTTTTAAACTGAATAGCTTAAAGTATTTAACTGAAATAGCTACCTGTTTACAGTTTTCAAAGCATTTTATTTGTGTTACCTTATTAGAACATAACAAAGTCGCTATGATAGAGAGGGCTTAGCTTCCCTACTTTACAGGAAACAGAGTCAAAGAGATTAAATAACATTTGGAAACAAGCTGTTCTGGTCTTAAAACTCCTTTGGAAAAAATACACATAAGAGCAAATTGTGAAATGTATAGATGGTTAAACTCTTTCAGTCTTAGATTTTATATTTGGTGAGGGAAAATATATCTTATAAAATTCCTTTTCTTCCTGTATGCCTAAGGTCATCTAATGATGGAAACCCAACAAAAACTACATTGTTACCATTGATTTACATTCACTGTGTCCGAATTCTATAGCATGCATTTTATATCTGAATCCATCCTAACAACAATCCTGTAAGAAAGTTAATATGCTCCTATTTCATAGATGATAAAATTAAGTCAAATCATTGTTAGCAACCTCACAGCACAGCTATGATTGGAAATTAATCCTGCGTCTCTTTAAACATGTGCTTGTTCTACCATACCATGATGTGATTATATGCATGTTTTAATTCAAATTTTGTTTGCCTGAGAGCTTTAAGATTTATGTGGGTTCTTTTATGCTCAGGACATGTAAACTTGTATTAACTAGTAGTCCAGGTTCTACTCTTAAGATTATTTGATACCAGTTACACTTGAAAGCCACTTTCTGATTACTTTTATCCATAATTAGAGACAAGCAGTTTTTTCACTACTTCCATATGCAAGTAGTTCTGCTGTGATTCCTTCATCTGTCCATTTAGAATGACTAAATCAGAATAAATGTTAGTTGGAAAACCTATATTCCCTACACCACCTAGTTGTTGGTACATTTACTCACCTTAGTGGCTGTCTCATCTCTGGATTCATATTCTAAAAGATATCAAGACAATGCCTAGAGGGTATAGTATAATCTTTGTGATGTTTGGTTTTATATCAACCTTAGTTAACTCCCACAGCAGTGTGCATGGGCTTATGTATAGCCAGAATGATGCTTTTTCACCGTCAGGCATATGAAATAAAACTTTCTACTAAACCATTTCTTTTGTCTCATTTGTGTGAAATAGAAATAATTAAGTATTTCTTCTTTCATTATGAAAATACAACTTTGTTTCTTTTTATAAAATTAATTAAATAATCACTCTTAAAAGTTCATAAAATACATATCAACAAAAACGAGGATAAAAATAGCCCTTAATCTTACCACCAAAAATTTTAGTGTTTATCCTTTTGGTGTTTCAAAAGCCTTTTTAATTATAAAAGTACTATCTGGTCCAATCTATTTTCTAAGATTCTACAATGATTTCTTTTCTGAAGAATTTGAGTTCTATTTTTATTCTTCTTTTTTTTTTTTTACATATCCACTGTAATTTTTTTTAGAGAGCAGGGAGTAGAACATGTGAAATATTTACATTTCACTTTGAATCAACATCTCAATTTATTATACAAATGCCAATATAGTCTCCTTGTTTTCACAAGACAGTATATTTTATGTCTTCCCTGTAAGTCTTTGTAGTTAACATGTTAAAATGTGAGTCTTAGAAAACAGCACATACTTCTGATTTAGAGATGAGGAAAAAGACAATGATTTGTTGTGGAAACTTCTAGATGGACAACCTTCTGTCATTACCATTTTTTCACTTTCAAATGTGATTCTAAATTTTTCCTCCTCCTCGTTCCATAAATTACTGAATTTGCAGTTTCTCCTTTCAAGATAAAATTTGGTCAAAGTAAAAGGTTGACCTCAGATGTGAGCATGACATAAAGAAGAAAGGCTGCAGCACCATTCTAAAGACAGTTAAAAAAAAAAAAAAAAGCACTTGCAGCAAAATAGAAAGTTTAGGTCGGATAATGCCATACATTTACATTCATATTCAATTTAGTTACTCTGTATCTTAACCAATTAGTGTGTCGGTAACAAAATGCCGGAGCCTGGGTACTTTATTATGAAAGAAAATGCATTCAGCTGACAGCTTTGGAGCTGAAGGTTCCAAAGCCCATCAGCTTGGTCTCTTGTGAGAGGAGTATTGGCAGCACCACAGCATGACAGATGGCACCATGGCAGAAGAGTGTGTGAGAGGGAGGGAGCAAGCCATCATAAGACGTGACAGGAAGCCAGAGAGATCCAGGAGCCAACTTGTTCTTTTCTATAGCTTGCTCTCTCAGGGACTTGCCAGGGTCCTGGGAGAACTACCCACCAAGGATCTACTTAACTTCCACTAGGTCTCAGCTCTTAAACTTTTACTACCCTTCATATCCACAATGAGAACCCAGCTCCCTGCACACGAATCCTTGGGGGTCACATTCACACCTGGCAATGGGCACAGTAATCTCAACCCTGGAATCACCTGGAACTTCTGAAAGGTACCAGTGTATGAGTCCTTCTCCCAGAGATTTGGGTGTAGGTGGTTTGGGATGGCCTGGGCATTCAGATTTTCTGCGGTTCCTCTGGAGACTCCAGTGCAGCCAGGGTTGAGAACTATTTCTTTAGAAGATGTGACTGTGTTCACTTGTGTGAGCTGTGAACTTAGGAATCCTTCCTTCCTTGAGCCCAGTAGTGATGTATACATCTTGAGGCTCCTTTGGTACAGGACTGCCATGTACAGTAGGGAGTTAGGCCTACTCTTCTCTCACCAGGTAAGCTGCACCCTGATTCAGGGATGTAGCTTCTTGATTAAGCAGGTACCCTTTTCTAACTTGCACTAAGACATGGTGCAGATGGACCTGCCTCTGAGACAATGGGTAGGTCCTTTCCTTCTGCAAAGAGACACATTGCCTCTCATTAACCTATTTTCTGACCTCAACAATATTCTACCATTCCATATCAATAGGTTCTTCAAAATTCATATTTTCCATTTTTGTCTTGAAATGAGCACATGTATATGTGGCAGAGATGCTGAAATATGCAAATTTCAGTTCATTGATGTCTCAGAAATAAAGCAGTCTTCAGCCATCTGGAATTAGATTAATTTGGAGACTGAAAATGCAGTAAAAGTGGGAAACCTCAAGAAACATAAACTTCATATGGTCATATTGTGAATATAGTACTTGTGGTTTCTCTCTTGTTTAGGCAGCCATCATAATGATCCAGGTTTATTGTTTCAGACACGTAGTTAGCATTAATACAGGAGAAAACTGTATTCCACCGTCACAGACTGAAACTCTCTTCCCAGCCAGTTTGTTCTTTAGTACAAGTTGGAATGAAGTCAGAATATGTAGGCCATCACCATTGCAGGAAAAACAGCTCTGGTATATCCCGGGAGTACATTCAGTAAATGTCAGCTCCATCATGACTAGAAACAGCTTCGCACCCAACCAGTAAAAAATGCATCCAGATGTGTTTGCATTATGTGATGAGGACCAAAGATAATGCCATATAAAACCTACAATCACATGGTTTTCCTCTGGAGCTTCAGCAAGATCTTAGTTGTGCTAAGAAATTAAAATAACAGGCATAATCCCACCAACCTGACTCACATGGTAGCAATCTGGATGTTAAAAGAGTAAAATTTCACTTTCAGGGTGAATACGTTAGATTACAAAGCCCAGCCCAGCATAATGTGAGTTCACAGCCATGTGTTTCTGTGCAAAAATGAATTATCTGATGGGAAACAGGAAATCACTAATAAGGACATTTGTTGATTATACATGGAGTTATAGCTAACTATAATTAGCACGGAGCTATATAGAATGGACAGAGCAGGGTTTTCCTTTAAACCAGATTTAGATACAACATTGAAAGCATAAATAGAAAACTAGAAGATTTTACATTGTCATTGAGCTCGTGTGCACTGAAACAGATTAGGAATCCCAGGACCAACTCTATCCTGCCCTCTCCCAAATCACTGCTATTCAGATCAGGCAATTTTTATGTGGTTAATATTAGCACAAACCCTTTTCTACTTGCCTGCTTGCTAGCAACCCAAAGCAGAATATCTGCTTGCCAATCTGCTGTTGGTAAAAAATAAGAGCAGAATACTCAGTGAATTTGCCAATACTCGTGAAGAGGTGGGGATCAATTCAATAATCTCCATTCAATTTTCTGTGCCTCGTGTGTGATTTAGATGACTAATTATCTGACCTTGCTGCACTTTCTACCACAGGCCAGAGAAGATGTGATCCACATGCTGAAGACGGAGAAAACCAAACCCGAGGTTCTGGAGGCTCATTATGGATCTGCAGAGCCGGAGAAAGTGCTTCGGGTCCTGCACCGAGATGCCATCCTGGCCCAAGAGAAGTCCCTAGGAGATGATGTCTATGAGAAGCCCATCTCAGAGGTAAAATACGACACCCAGAAGTCTCCTTAGAAGGAAACAACAGAGAGGTAGCTGCCTATTCTTACAGCTTAGCATTTTCTTCCAAAGGCAAAATTTTTACAGTATACTTCTATAGTATGAAAGTATAAATAATTGAAGGGCTATAGTGGATAAGTTTTAATGATAATTTCAGAACCTTAAATATGATTCAAGTGTGAAATATATTTTTCCATTTCATTATGATAGTTGCAAGCTCTTGCAGTATATTTTTATTTTACTCTCTAAGAAATAATGTATGTAAAAATTTGAAGTGCTTATCAATTTTAACATTGAGTTGTCAGAATTATAATCAAATTGGTAGCTTACAATTAAATTGATTTTATTTTTTATATTTATGGTTTAAAAGTCATTCTTTCTGGTATCTTAAAGACTGTCATAATTTAAAATTTTTTATGTGAGTAGCTAAAATACAATAATTGAGGGAAAATCCCAATGAAACACTTAGGGCAATCTTTTAAGATGAAAAGAATTTTATTAGGGCTATATTTAACCATTTTTATACAAGATTGTGTTAAGAGCTAGGGACTATTGGTATTCATTACCCATGCTACCACATTAAAATATCCTCACATAGTAACAGAAGTTCAATGCCAATTTAGGGTACCAGTTTATGGATCTAGCCACATTGATTCTTCAAAATTCAGGTAAAAGTTCATAGCTACAAAATTAGTATTATGAATAAAAATATAGAAATTAAAAGTTGAAGCACCTTATTATAAATTTTTTTATTCATTAAGTTTATTGGTACATTTTAGGTATACAGTATGAAGACATTCATCATTGGGAATTTGTACCTTTACATAATCTCTCTTGATTCTTATTTTTTCCCCATTCCCCTACCCTCCTTTCAGCCCCTCTATTGCTCCCTGTTTACAAAGACTTTGTTTCCATTTTTTCATTTTCTCATATTAATTCCATTCCCTTCTTTCTTTTCCCCTAACCCTCCCACTTCCCCTTCCCCTTTGTCCCTTTTCTTCCTATTTCACATTATCTATTATACCTTTTAGTCATTATTTACACTTTCAGTTTCTCACACCAGAGAAACTATTTGGTATTTACACGTGTGTCCTATTTATTTCACTTAAGAGTATCACCTCAATGTGCATCCATTTAGCTATAAATGTTTCTAGTTTCTCATTCCCTATGGCTGAGTAGTACTCCATTTTATTAAAAACATCACAATTTCTTTATCCAGTCTCCAGTTAATAGGAAATTGGACTGTTTCCATGTTTTAGCTATTACAAACTGTGCCACTATGATCATGGGTTACACATATATTGCTGTGGTATGATTGTTTTAATTCTTTTGGGTAGATACCCAGCAAGGAAAGAGCTGAGTCAAATGGGACCTCTAGTCCTAGTTCTTTGAGGTATCTCCATACTGATTTCCACAGTGGTTGCACAAGTCTACACTCCCACCAACAGTGGAGCAGGGTTCCTTTTTCCCCACAACCCCACCAGCATTTGTTATTGGTTGATTTCTTGATAGCAGTCATTCTTTCTGGGGTGAGGTAGAATCTCATCATTGTTTTCATTTGCATCTCTTGAATGACCAGTGACAGTGAATATTTTTTCATATGTTTATTTGCTGTTTCCACTTCTTTGTCTGAGAAATGTCTGTTCATTTCAGATGCCCATTTTTGGATTGGGTCTTTAAATTTGGGGGGTCTGATTTTTTTAAGTTCTTTGTATAGTCTAGATAGTAGACTTTTGTCTGAGGAACAGCTGCTAAAATTTTTTCCCTACATTGTGGGTTGTCTCTTCATGGTGCTGGTGGTTTCTCTTGCTGTGCAGAAGTTTTTTAATAAGATGAGATCCCACTTGTTGATCCTTTGTGCTAGTTCACGTGCAACTGAGGTTTTGATCATGAAATCTTTTCCTACACCAATGTGTTTAAGAATTCTACTTAACCTCTCTTCCAGCTGGTTTAGTGTTTCTGTTTTAATATTTAGATCTTTGATCCATTTCAATTTTATCTTAGTGCCTAGTGAAAGATATAGGTCTAGTCAGAAGAACCAATAAGTGAAAATAGCCATACTTCCAAAACTGCTATATAGATGCAATGCAACCCAATTAAAATCCCAGCAGCATACTTCACAGACCTTGAGAAAACAATCCAAACATTCATTTGGAACAAGAAGAGACCTAGAATAGCAAAAGCAATTGTAGACAACAAAGACAAGATAGGGGGGTATCACAATCCCCAACTTGAAACTATACTACAAAGCTACTGTGATAAAACAGCATGGTGCTGGCAAAGAAACAAAGAAACAGGACCAGTGGAACAGATTAGAAGATGCAAAAATGACTCCAAACACACTTAGCTACTTCATCTTTGACAAAGGAGCCAAACACCCTCACTGGAGGAAAGATAGCCTCTTTAATAAATGGTGCTAGAAAAATTGGGTTTCAACTTGCCAAAGATTAAAGCCTAGTATAAATTTATCTTAACTTATATCAAGCCTGTGGGACAGCTCAGTTGGACAGATCTGAGACAAGATCTCATTTAGGCACTATTCAAAATGGACTGCTGCTTTTGTAATTTTCTAATTTATGCAACAAAGATGAACTGGAGCTCTAGTCTCATCTTTTTCTAAAATGTTGAGATGATTGTGTGGCAGAAAACAGTCAGCAGGATGGGTCCACTTCCATGTCTGGTAGCTACCATCACTAGCTGTGTATGGCCTTCTTCAGGTCACATAAGCTCCTAATTTCTCAGATTGTTCATGTGTGAGGTGGGAGAAACCACTCTGTACACCTCACAGAGTAGTTAATAAGGTTTAAATGGAGCAAGGCTTACATCATTCTTAACGTAGTGCATGGCACAGGCACAGGCTACATACTCAAAAAATTTTTGCCATCAGTACAGTGTTCTCTAGGACTCGAGGATGATCAGTGCTCATGGCCTTAATTGGTTCTGAATGTGGAAAGATTTGAGGAGTAAAAAGGGCACATAGAGGTAAAAAACATAATAAATAACCTGGATCGGACAACTCAACTTGGATAAATGGACTCATTAGGGCTCCTTGATTCTTTTCTCTCCTGGGGAGAGCTTAGGATGACCCCCAAAAGGAGAGTCAGGTCTACAGAACAGACATACTTACCCAACCTCCATGCCTCAGCCCCATGAGTTCTGTGGATAGTTCAGAGAGGAGTTTCTGAACTACCTTCGGAAGCTATTCCTCCTGTGGGCAGAGGAGCAGAGCAGAAGCACTTACCATTTGTTCTGGAATTGGCAAGCTTCTTTTTTCCTTTCTCCTCTCAACAATCCAAAGAGTCATTCTTCCCTTGGGTAGAAGTGAGGTAGAGAGAAGGACAGACAGCACAGTGCCCAGTACTAGAAATGAAAGCCTGTCTTGTGAAAGAAACAGAATGATAGAGAAAAGGTTTTCTTTCACCATCTACAGATTTTGGTCTCTTAATCCTTTGGTATTAGCAATCAAGTTCTTGTTATGTGGGAGCAGTCTTGCTTCCAAGTTTGCAAATTGGGAACCCCAATATATCAAAGTCCCCTGAAGTTCCTGGGACCACAAGCAAGTAGTCTAGCTCTTGTTCCTAAAATCCATTCTGCACCTCAAGCCCCCAGATCCCTGCTCATTATCATTTCCACACCAAATTAGGCCCAGCTAGATTTTCCAATAGAATTTACCAGAGGTTAAGCAGTACACCCACTGCTCTTTCCTCTTGGAAGAAGCTAAATAGCAAATATTAAATCCTTCTAACTTTCTTGTATACTAAAGTACAGAATATCATAGGTCATAATTCTTAACCAAAATTTTGGTTTCTTACTTTCTAATTTCTTATTCTGCTTATCCTCAGCCAGAGGGATCTCAATTGACTGAAAACTGTTTTTTGGTTTCCCCTTCAGTAAAATGAGCTGGCCTCATTAGCATGTCACAGTGGCATTAATATGTCCTAAAGACCCCGTATCCTTTTAATAAAATAATCCAAAGATTTATTAGGATACATGTAATTATCATAGTACCGATTTATACTCACAAATTTAAATATATATAATAAAGTCCTCCACTCCAAGATCAATTTATTTCAACCACCATTACATTCCTTGACCCTAGTACCTGGTGTAGCACAGGTCTATGTTACTCTTACCAAGATCAGAGCAGAGACTTGGGCTCCTTTGAGGGGAGGATAGAGAATGTCTTCAGCTGCAGTAAGCCCTGGACAGCTGGGGCAGGTGTTCACACCAGAGGGCCTGTCACCATCAGAAGCTTAATAATGACAGGAAATGTTGTGCCCTACGTCCACTGGAGGGTCTGTGTGCAGGCACTGTCTTGGCCTTCAGTGAGTGACATTTCCAACATACCTGTCTTTTGGCAAAGTCTTGGGACTTGTACGGCTGTCTTCCTCAAAGCATACCTCCTATTTTAGCTGCTCCCCTTTTCCACTTGTATATTTAAAACCACTTGAATCCTATTTTTTCTCAGCTTCTATGCACAGGCTTAAGCAATCCTTTTCTTTGAAAAGAGGCTCTCCTGAAGTCTGTGAGACTTGGGCCCTGAGAGGAGCCAGGTACTGTGCTTCTTCAGAACTAACCCTTCTCTCTGGCTTTGTTTTTGTTTTTGAGACAGAGTCTTGCTCTGTAGTCTAGGCTGGTCTTAAACTTACTATGTAGGTATGATCCTCCTGATTCAGCCTCCCAAGTACACTACCACTTTTGGCAAGTCTTCCCTTATATTTGAATATAACCCATCCTATTCAGGCAACAAAAATATTTCCTGCCACTGATATCTCTTCCTGTGGTAGGAAGGGTCAGCTGAGTTGTTTTTATTTGTTTATTGTTAGCATTTTAACCATTTTCTTTGAGTGCTCCCCTTCTTTCTCCATTCCTATTTTATGGATTTCAGAGGGATATAATTTTTTTTGCTTCTGTTTCCCTATGCTTTCAGGCCTGACCTTTATTTTCAAATATGGCTTCCATAGTCTCACTGTGTGGTCTCCCTCGGTGACAGATGCAAGGTCAAGCTGCTCAGAGTTGGCCAAGACCATTTGCTTAAAACAAATTGTGTCTGTTCTTGTGTCCTTGATGTGGATGCCTTTCATGAAGGGCCCTTTTCCTGTTGTAGCACATCCATGTTTAGACTTCTCTGCTGTTTTCCTGCATGGATCCCCTTTTGTTTGTCTCCTCTTTCCTTCAAAGCCTCTGTCCCAAAGTTTTTTGTGCATGTTCAGTTAGGCTCTGAGTAATACCAACACCTCTACTTACAATGGTTGACACTCTGGAACTCACCAATGAAGCCTTTGAATATCTTATGCTCATCTTCCCAGATTGTGTTTCTTAAAGTGGCCCATATTATATATAATGGTTTTGAAAAGCTGTTATAATCTTTAAGGGAAAGACCCCTTTCTGATCTCATGAAAGACTGGAGATCTGCAGTGTGCTCCTCAGGTGTTTCCTGGGTCTTGGCTCCTCCTTCCTGGGGTTCATACTGCTCTGTACTCTGCACCCTCTCCCCCATTCCTCTGGTTCCCCATTCTGATTCAGCAATGATTAAAACACCTACCTCTCTTCTGGCCCCATCATTGTTAGCACTTAGATCCATTTCCCTTTTTGTAACCTTATTCCACTCTTCAAGGCTTTATATTTCCTCTTAAATTGATTTCTCCCTTGCTGAATTCCTACAGGTATCAGAGCTATGACCATGTCCTGACCCATGATCCTTTTAACTAAATATCCTGAAATTGTTTCCCACCTCCAGGCCTTGCACGCTCTGACAACTTGATTCATTAGAGTAATATTTCCAGGTGCTCTCTTTCCCTAGGAAAATTTTGGCCTTTGGCTTCATGATGATCTCATTCAATTTTCCTTTATTTCTATCCAAGAGGACATTATGCTTCCAAAGCAATCGATGCCCATTCCATTTTCACTGTTCATTAGTAAAACCCATTCCTCTGTGCCGAGCCACAGCTTGGATCCTGAACACCAAAATCCAGATACACAGTATATATGATTCATGAATCTCTCTCTGGTCCAGAGTTATGGTGGATGGTCTTCAGAGTCTCTGCATAAGCCACAGAGAGCCAAGAGGATAGGCCACCACAGTTCTCTTGTAGGAGCGCGATGTCTGAGTGTTTCCAAATAAAATAGCAAGAAATAGCATCTGCCATGGCTGATCTACTGCTACCAGCTTAAGTTCTTATTTGGAGAATTTAAATTAAAAGTTAAATCGTTACACTAATGCCTCCACAGTTTAAAGTTTGGGCCTGAGTACTGTTTGAGCAGCATAGGCATTGAGACAGAAACATGGCCTTCCTGATAACGTGATTCTGGGTGGGCCAAGCTGAGTCCAGAGTGCATTGTCCACAGAGCATCCTGCTTCAGTGGCCTCTCCCAGGACAGCAGCTGCTTTGAACCCTCAGTCTCAGGGGCCCACTTGGACTGAATGTAGGAAGGCGGAGGCTGCCTCCCACAATTCTTGATATTTCCATTTGTCCATCTGTCTCTTTGGATTTCTCAGTCAACCATCCAATTAATAATGCCAACATCTTCCCTGCACCATTCCTTGGATGGGTTGAGAGGTGCTGGGGAAGGTTGGGTCCTTCAGAGAACAATGGATAGGCTGAGTTGCAGATGCCCAGTTTCCTGTTCCAATCACCCCTCCTTCTTTAGAGAGGAGATGGGGAGGGTGTGGACAAACAGGCAGCAGGTTCTCTTCAGATTCTTCCAAGGACAGAGGGTCCTATTTTATGGTGATGTAGGTAGGGTGAGAAAGGGGGAAAGTTACTAAAGCTTTCCCCATGTTTGATAAGATGATGCATCAGCAATACTAGATGAATTCCTTAAATATGGTAAAAATCACATTTGTAGAAAGTTGGGAGTGTTCCTGAGGAGAATAGTTTGCAATAGGGACCTATTTCAATAGGAAACTTCTCGTATAGACTGTATAAACAAAACTTTATCAGAAGATAGAGAAATATATTTCACCAAATCCTAATGATTTTAGATATCATCAGCTGCCAGTTAATGTGGGCTTCTCCATCTGGCCACTGGTTCCTAAATAAAGGCAGTGGAGATGTGGGAAGAAGGTACTGAGGATGATGGGGCAGCTTCTGTTTTATTTTGGCCCCAGAAGCAATCCGTTTGTGATGAGAATTGTACAGGAACAGAGAAAAAGTCCAATCCTTCTTACAACTGAAGGGCAAACGGCTCTGATGTTGACACTCTGAGATGCCCCACTGGGTTGTTGGATTGAGCAAGGATTTCAAATGTCTGTTTGGACTATAGCAGCAGTGAGGTAGTGGCATAGGGGTGGATTTCTCCTTCCAAGGGACCTGTGACAGTGTCAGGATAAAACATCACAACTAGAGGTGCTGCTACTGGCACCTAGTGGGAAGGCCAGGGATACTG
Organism: Heterocephalus glaber; assembly: GCF_000247695.1. Next base: position 2,411,078 of record NW_004624819.1, on the reverse strand, counting down.
CTAACCATTCTCTACTGCAGCAAGTTCCCTAAATAATCTGATCTAAAGTATCCCCATTATCTCAATTATTTATATCGATAATTATTTAGATCTTTAATTAGACTATTAGTTGATATTATGAATAATGTAGCCTCAGTAGTGCCAATGATGAGAAAGCCTAGTCCAGTGAAGATTTGGCCCAATTTAACAAGCATTTACTGAACAGCTACTTTGTTCCAGGTACTGTGCTAGGTACAGTACTAGGGACTAAAAAGATGATCAAGGCATGATCCCTTAAAGGTCTGATACCCTGACCAAAGAAAATGGAACAAACAACTCTGTAATAGTATTTGCTAGACCTCTTGTAGAGCTATATACTTTCTACAAGTTCTAAAATCCTCCTTATATTTAGCATCTCTCTTTTTTTTTTTTCTTTTTGCATCGCTTGAAAGAAGAGGATTTTGGATCCCTCATAGGGTTTTTCCTAGAAATGGATATAGCTTTAAGCCTTAAAAAAAGATTATTATGCCAGGGGAGAAGCTTGGTACCTGTACATGCTGAGACCTTAATTTTTCTGAGGTCAAGAGGGATGTTTTTCAGTTTCTTTCTTTGTGCTATCTCATTAAAACTGTGGAAGAGTTTGTTCTCCTGAAAGATTAGGAACCATGACTGTATTTACAGAAAAAGGACCCGAGGGCCAGAAGTTAAACTATAGCTTGTTATTATTTATTGAACATTGTGGCTTGTTTATGAAGTCAGTTACATAAAGCGCAGGGATGGTGGAAATGGAGGAGAACACCACATTCAGTGGTCTCCTCTCCAGGTAATCAGTCACCAGACAAATGTGAACCACTCCCTGGAGTCCTGTGTGAGTGAAATAAAATGTCGCACTTCCCCATCTTTGCTTCCTCAGCTGGACAGGCTGGAGGAGAAGCAGAAGGAGACATACCGGCGTATGCTGGAGCAGCTGCTGCTGGCAGAGAAGTGTCACCGGCGGACAGTGTACGAGCTGGAGACGGAGAAGCACAAGCACTCAGACTACATGAGCAAGAGCGACGACTTCACCAACCTGCTGGAGCGGGAGCGCGAGAGGTAGCTCGGGCACCTGTCCCTGTCTGTCCTGCTCCGTGCCGCAGCCCGGTTCCCCTTTCTTGCCTGAGGTTATCAGGTGAATGTGTTTGGGGTGCACATGTGTGGGATATCACGTTCCCACAAGGGTGCTCCCACAAGGGAAGAAACCGAGGGAGCTTGCATTTGAACTTGATCAATGAAGCGTCTACATTTGAAAACCTTCCCTGTGAATTACCTTCTATTTGAAAGAATCCACTTTTTCTCTTTCGGGTTGAAATCTACTTTTCAGGGATTTTTAAACTTAACCATCATAAGCAAATCCTACAGTATTTATTCTTCATACTAGTGTAGAAAAATCTTAGTGTTTGGTTCCATATAAATGACTTGATGACTTTACAGCCTGCTTTACTTTTTAAGAGCCGCATACCTTTTAAAACTCCTTATAAAAACAAGCCCAAACCACATAAAAACCGAATGTGCTTTGCCTCTAAGCCTGTTCTCACAGACATTTGGTGTTCTCACACCAGAACTGCCACATATGAAGCAGAAGTGAAAAACTTTGTAGTTAGCTCTTCTGTACCATGTTTTGAATTACTCTCTCCTTTCCCTCAGCTGACTGGTTAGGTCTGTGACTCCCAGTCTTTGGAACCAAAGTTATTGAACTCCAGTGACTTGAGTCGCCAGTATGTCTGCTTCTGTGTTTGGGGCTTGCAACTGAGAGCCACTGGCAAACATCTTTATCTGTTCCAGCTTCACGATTTATTCAGTTACCAGAAAAGAGATCCAGTTTTTTTTTCAGTTAGTTTAGCACTAGGGAAAGCTTTTCTAATAAGAATAAATAAAAGATGAATCAGAACATTATTGGTAATGTTTATCAACATGTTTGTTGTTGGGTTTGGCATAGGAGAAATGAAAGAGGGAACAATGGCTGAAGTGTTATGTACTGTCCAACAAGTGTTGCCTTATTACCTGACCACATTCTAATGCAGAATATCTAACCAGATGATTGTTGTACTAAGAAAAATAAAGGAGGGAAGAAAGGAAAAAAAGAAGAAAAGAAGGAGGGACGGAAGGAAGAGAGGGAGAAGGGAAAAATTAAAAAACGTTAACTTATTGCTTATTTGTACTTGTCTTTAAGCACCTTTAAGTTAAAGTTGACCAGCTTCATATTTGAATAAATAGATGAAAATGTGGTTTGACATTTTTGAGTAACCAATGAGAATAAATCCCACCCCTTAAATCTCTGAGAACTTTCAACCCCAAGCTACAAATACAGCAAACAAGGCTTCTAGGACAATAAAAATTGTATGTATCTACAATAAGTCATCTAGCTTGTTATCCTATGGTGGAATGTGCTCAGGTAAAAGAATAGCAACTGGTCCGATAATAACTTTCTAAAAAATCTGAAATCAGATCATGCTAAAGAGCACCTATGGGGATTATTTTTTATCACTTTGTAAAGCATTTTATTCCGAAACAGGTTTCAGTCTTTATTACAATTTCCTATGGAGCCTGAGGTGGCTCCCATTCAGTTAGAGCGAGTCTCCTTGATGTATAGGTGGTAGACTGTTGATCCCCGTGGTTTCTTCTTTTTTTTTTTTTCCAATTTTTGTGAACTGTAAGAGTAATTGAAATAATAACAACACATGATAGAGAGCTTTGTAGTTCACAGAGTAATGTTAGGTTCATGATACAATGAGCTCACCCCAGATACATTTATTTACTAACTTTACATTGGTCCTCTCTACATAAACAATTCCAATTTTTGCCCCCTTTTGGGGGAGGTATTTAATTTCATTTAAACTACAGCAACCTCTCCTGAGCAAAGAAAGTGCTATGCAGAAAGTATTAAAAGTCATAAAGTAATTTTTATAAAAGCAATTACCTTACCAGGCTTTTGATACTCTGAACAGTACCACTGGGATATAGCATCAAACTTTTATGCTTTAGGTAAGAATTTAGCTGAGAACTTTGACTCTTGCTTAGCTTTTAAAAGCACTTTAAAGTTTAGTGATTTTTCTTGGTAGGAGTGGGTAGGAGTTTTTCCTCGGCTCAGTACCCAACTAAGCCCCAACTTTCTCTCCACACTGCACACCCCCGGGAGGACCTGGATAACTCAAAGGGCTATCTGAGGGTCCTCTGCAACCTGAGGCTTCTCTGATGACCTCCAACACCCCCACCCCCGCCCCCAGCTCCCAGGCAGTGCAGCCTTTGAGATTTTCTCAGAGGTCAGGCCTGGGGTTTCACTGCCCTTTGGAAACTGCCTGCTAAATCTGCTTTGGGTTAAATCCTCTTTTTGAAGTAAGCAGTCATAATGAGATCTGCTTATAGGAGCTGGCAGGATGCTGACCCGGAGGCCATCGTGGCCAGGTGCCTGTAAAGAAGGCTGTGCTGCAGCTGGGAAAGACGCAGTGTCTCTGAGCCCAGGGGGGAGTCTGTCCTCAGCTGGCGCCTTTGTTTTCCACTCCTTTTCTGTTAGCCCAGAAAGCCCCTGTTGTGAGCCAGACTAGAGCCAGGAACTTTCCTTGGAAACCACTTCCCTTAGCTTCTCCTGTGAGATGGGAGGAAGGGACGAAGCCCAGGTGGGCTTGTCCCCCCCCCCCACACTTGGCTTGCCAGGCCCCACCACGTGTGCACTCTGCAGCTGTCTCCACTCCAGGCGACGCTTGGATGTGGTGAAGCAGTGGTGCACGGACTCAGAGCAAGGACTCTGGCACCAGCAGCATCTGAACTCCAGTGTCGATCTTGGTCCTGCTCGGGAAGGGCTCCTCACATCCTCTGGAAAAACAAAAAGGACGAAAAGGGACCCAGGCTTACAGGATCACCTGCAGGTTTGATAAGCACTCCAGATGAGCAAACAGGAAACCCAGGCTCCCCCGTTAGCAAAGACTTCCAAGAGCAGCCCTTCCAGGTCCCTCAGTGGTCAGGTGGAGACACTGATGCCCCAGCAATCACAAGGCTTGGCCAAGATCAAAAAGTGGGCCACCAGGCTAGCGCTGTCTTACAAATGGGAACCTCGTTTGAAAGTGGCTTGTTTCATGTGGGAGGGGGAGGGCTGTCCCACCAAGTTCTTCTGCCCCAGCTATGAAATAGGCCCTGAAAGGCAGAATGACGATGGTGTGGACATGTTGGCAGAAGTTCAGCACAGTTGTCTGTGGGAAGGAGAAGCCTGGGACTTGTTGGGAGGCTGGCTTTGAATGGCATACACAGTGGGGATAGGTGTGCCAGGAGGCTGATACTGTTCAGGGGAGAGCCACCTCCTTGTTATTGCCCTGACCTTATCCTATAAGTATAAAAACAATTGATTCAGAAATTATTTTTCACTTTTCAGGGTCTCTTAAATTCATCTTGCATAAAAGTTCTAGAGATTAAGTACCTAAAATGGGCAATATGTTGCTCTGGGCTTCTGTCATTTTAAGTCAATAGGCCATCATCATCATTTTTGCCATCATGTACTGCATATTTATTTTTACAAATAGTCCCCAGTTAAAAAGAAGCAGCATGAAAAATGTCTGGTTTAATCAGCGTGTTAATAATAAATATGAAAATGTCTTTAATTCATTAATTAATATTGGGTAAAGAAAGTTCCCTGGTCTAAATGCTGTATTCTGTTTGGTTCATAGCTCAAGTGAACTTGACCTCTAAGGGCATAATCATGAGTACATGAGATCACCTTCATTGTGTGTACTTTATTCCCTGTCTGAGCTGCAAGACTTGTGATTTTAATCTTTAGCTTCACCAGAGCTGCTCCAAGAATGTCAAAATAGAATAGTCACATCAAAAAATGGCCTGAGACTTAAAAAAAATGTGTGTGCCTGTGTGGTGTGTGTGCATGTGTGTGTGTAAATGATGTGGGAAAATGCTAAATCTATTTCTGTAAGTACAGATTGTCAAGCCTTTGGATTTTATAGGCTCAGCTAGGACTACACAAATAATGACATCATCATATAATATTGCAGCAAGGCTTCCAAATGTAAGGTCATTTTGTTTGTTTGTTTAAGTACAAATCAACATCTCGGGAGAAATTCTTTTTGTTTTTTGGTACCGGGGATTGAACTCGGGTCCTTGTGCTTGCACAGCAGGTGGCAAAACCACTGAGCTAAATCCCCGGCCCTCGGGAGAATTCTTTAACCTCTGAAAAGAGACTGCAGGAGCATGGGCCTGAGCAGAGGGGAAGCCTTCAAGGTCCACCGTGGTCCTGTCCCTGTGTGTCATTTGGAGGGGCTGAGGATGTGCCTGGTACCCCTTGGGACGGCTGCATTCATGTCCTACATCCTTGCCTATGTGGGGGAATGAACAGTCAGAACCTGCTGTTTCTGAAAACTTGTTCTAATGGACTGGAATACTTGGGAATATTCTCCTTCTACTTTGTAGAAAAAGATTCACATCTGCTTCCCCGGCGTGGTGCCCTTAAGTTTCTTAGATTGAGTTGCCTTATCTTCTACAACATGGTGGCAAAATTGACTTTTCTCACTGGTAGCTCAGAGGGTAACAATAAAGAATTCTACAGAAAGTGATTTCGGATGCTGTGTAAGTGGCCAGGTCTCACCAAGCAGAAAGTAGTCAATAAGTGGGGCATGGCAGAAAGCAACAGAGCTTTCTGCTCTGGGTTCACACTCTGCTGAAAGCTGTTCGATAACTATGTTGATTTTGTTGACCTCCCAAAATGCTATCTTTTTCAATCATTACTGTGCTCATCAGCAGATAGGGAGGCAGAGAGGTCAAGTTCCTTCCACCCAGGTCTTTTGCCAATAGTTAGTTGGCAGAGTAAAGGTTGAAAAATAACTTTTTCTACTTCCAAGTTCTTATGCTCTGAATGAAATGAAGCACTCATTTCCTCAATGAGTGGAAGAAGAAAAGGTTCCTGGGAAAGTTGGCCAGAGACTCGGGCCTGTGACTTGAATTCACAGACCTTAAGATGATCATGAGATATGCCACCTACTATAGGTATCCCACTGACCAAGGAAATTGCTGGAAGAGACAATTTTTAAGAAAATAGAGAAATTAGAATTCAGAGGTCCAATAACCTACCCAGCATATGTTTTACAGTTGATTTTCTGTAATAATGCCAGGATCAAACTCCACATCCCAATTCTTCCTACCCTCAAAATATGAGGAATAACTAAGGCAGGGCTGGGCACGAGGACAGAACAGGGGACTGACTTTGATCAGCAACCCTTGCAGATTGTCAGCTAAGAAGCGCAACCGCAGAGTGTATCTCAGAGTGTGCAGTGTGGAAGGATGATGAGCAAAGAACCTTCCAGCCTCCTTCCTAATAGTCCTGGAACTTAGTCTCCACTCCAGAAATGGGATCCTGAATCCCTGGAATTTCTCAGGAAGCCCTGACTGCTCAGCAGTCTTTGGATTTACTAAGGGAAACCTGCCTTGAGTGAGCTTAGCCAGAGTTAACTAAGATAGAGTTTTCTGTCTCCTGGTAGAGTGAGAGCTCATAATAGAATTGATGCATAAGAGATACAGAAAACTTAAAATTCTATTTTACAAATGAGTTTGAGGCCTGCAATTAGTACCCCCTTGTCTTAGTCACTTTTTTTGTGCTGAGACAAAACAATTGGTATCCACAACTTAAAGAAAGAGAGGTTTATTTGTCTTAATGGGTTTAGTCCATGGATGGCAGGTTCCAAGGTAGAAGAAGAGCATGGTGGAGGCTGCAGGAAGCTGCTCAGCTCATAGCAGCCAGGAGGCAGAGAGAGAAGGGAGCAGCAAGGATAAACTCACACCATTCTAGGTCACAGCCCCAGTGACCTGCCTCCAACCAAACCCACCTCCTAATAGCTCATTTAGCTGTTGAACTCATCAGTCAGCAAATCCACTGATGAATATATTACTGCCATGATCTGGTCACCTTCCACACACGTGAGACTTTGGGGGAGCATTTCAGATCTAAACCCTAACACTCTTTCATTAGTAAAATAATCCATACATGTGCTAAGGGGAAATAGTGTAGCTAGCATGGCTGGTTCCAGGGTACTGATGGTGGCTTACACATGCCTTGTGACCTCCACTCTGCTCCTGGCCTGGGCTGTTCTAGCTACATAAGGCCAACCCCCCTCAGAATCTACAGCATAGAGGCAGTCCTTCTCTTGATCTTCTGTATTTTCTTTGGAATCAGATAGCTGTGAATTTAAATCTGGACTCTGCTATTTATTGGTCTATGACCTTGGGTAAATTACCTTCTCTGATTCTTGTTTTTTCTTCTGTGGAATGGGACAACTGAGGATCTATCTCATAGTTATCCTCATTAGAGAATGAATATAAAGCCCATTCTGCAAGGTATATCACTTCCAAAAGTGATCATTTGTTTTACCCCCTTGAGTATTAGACACTTGGAGATAAATTATGTACGTTTCACTAAGTCATAATTTATACTTTATCAAAGAGCCATTTGAGAAACAATGCAAAGTATTGGAAAAGTAAACTCTTATTTTTTCGGGTTAATTTTTTTGTATTTAATTGTAGGTACACTCGGGAAAACTGAAAACCTACTACAAACATTTAGAGAAGTCAAGAAAATGAGTGGCAAGGTACAAACCTACGTTGACTCAATATTCAAAAATCAACAGTTTTCATATTTTTGAACAACCAGATAATGCAAATTATATTAAATGTAAACTATCTGGGATAAACTTATGAATATGAAAGATCTACATAAAGAAACATTTTTTGCTTTTGTTGTTTTGAGGTAGGGTCTCCCTATGCAGTTCAGGCTGGCCTTGAACTCACTCTGTAGCCCAGTCTGGCCTTGAACTCAAGGCGATCTTCCTGTCTCAGCCTCCTAAGTGCTGAAATTATAGGCATGAACCACCACAACCGGAAAAAACATCTTAAAGTCTACCTAGAGAATCAAAAAGGAGAGGAATGGAAATACCACATTCTGGGATGTAGGAACAACTGGCTGTATTTTAGTGAGGGTCATTTCCCTTTAGCTTGATCTGGTTTCTATTATTTTAGGAGAACCATTGTATAACAGTTTTGGTTTATGTCAGGAGAAGTTTCCAAAGAACAGATAAATCTTATGCAATAAAAAAAATATATTTGAGGAGTAAGACATAATTATAAAATACATAGCTGGAAAATGATGACTTACTTTCTAAAAAAAAAACCAATTATTAGGACTTTTACCCACATAAAATTTTATAGAAGTAAAATATGTGGAAATGATAAACATCCTTTGGAAGAAAAAATGGCTGTAGTAATTTTGCTGAGGTCATAAATTTACTACAGTATTTCTATAACTTCTTATATTTAAAAAGTTAATATGTTAAAAAGAAGTAAAAACAAAAGAAGTGATAGGAGACACTTTATATCTTGAAAAGAATAAAAAATTAAAACACAGCTTGAACTGACTTATTAGAAAAACATGGAGAATAATTTTCTTTTCCCAGCAGCTGCATAAAACAAACTGCTTTAAATGAGGGGTAAAACACCCCAACTAATCTGAAAAGCTGTATGTAAATCTACAAAATTAAGGGGTGTAAGTGGATGTATTTTTCACTAAAGTTTTGTATACTAATTAGTGGATTCCAGATCCAAATTCATTTATTTAGAAAGTCCCATATGGATTTACCCTATAATTTTTGGATAAAAAAGTTGATCATGAGTGATACAACAAATATATGCAAATGAAAATCCAAGCCTATTTTTCATTGTAATCAGAGATCCCGCAGGAGCTAGAGCTGATGTTAAGAAACACACAGTGAAAATCATCAGGAAGTAGCAAAACAGGCAGCACAGCCGCGGAGTCTGCACACGGGACATGCAGCCGGTGTGTCATGCTTCGCAGTGACAGGTTTTTTATGGTTTCTGATCTACGAATACACTGAACTATCACTTGTAATCCAGTCAATTGTAATGCCAGACAAGTGATGGATTCTGACAGACATTCTTATGTCAAAAAAAAAGCAAAACCAAAGTCTCCTATAGTTTTTATTTATTTTTTAAATGAATTGAAGATTAGCAAGATGCATAAATTCCAGAGAGAATAAATGAATCTGGATTGCAAATAGAAACTAGTTTAATGGTGAAATTTTCCAACCACTGAGTGGGAATTTTTGACCTCTAATTTGAAAATAGTGGGTTGAGTTTTGAATTGAGTTAATGGATTATTTCAGCACTGTGGACAAAACAATATATTGAAAAGTAGTGAGTGAATTATTCAACTCTGGGAATGCTCCTCTCAATTGGCAGCCATTTATCACCACAATAAACACCAGATAAATGTTTTTGTACAAAGTCATATAGCAAGACATGGTTAAGAAAGGAAAGTGCTGGAAAAATGTGTTCTCTCTTAGCACCAGAGTAAATAACTATGTTAGTTTTATATTTTTACTTTTTTTCCAGAGTGGAAGAAAGTACTCAGATTAGCATTACAGATCCTGGACTAGGGGTGGGGGGGACCTGGAACTTGGGAAGGTTGTGTTCTCAGTATCTGGAGGCTGCTCTTCTCTGGTTCCTTGAACACGTATGCACTCTTTCCAAGAATGCTTGCATTTGGAAAGTACTTGTTGGTGGTGAAAAGTTTGAACAGAAAAGATTAATCAAAAGTTGAGTCTTTCGTGCTCAATGCATAATATATTCAGCTCTTGGATGCAAACTCTTAGCCAAGAAACTATTCAAATAATATTCGGGGGCTGAATGTGAGCTTCAGTCACAGCTAAACCACAGGTCAACTTTGCTTAGTCTTAACTTATTCCTCTTAAATTCAGGAATGCTGTGCCTTAAGGATTTTCTTTATGTTTTCTGCATAGCTCCTAACATCCTGTAAGTGTTCATGGAGAGTTGCTTGTATTTATTTTATTTTTAAATGCTAAAGGAAGTGCATGCATCTGATCCGAAGCACAAAAGAAATTGGAAATAGTGGACTATGGCTGGTCCGCATCCAGTGTCTTCCTCTAATAGAAGGGAGGCACACTGTGGTCTATTGAGTCTCCATCGTTGGTTACAATGTCACCAAATCCTTTTTTTTTCTTTTTTTTTGAGACAGGATTTTGCTATGTAGTCCAGGCTGATCTTGAACTCACTATATAGCAGAGGCTAGCCTCGAACTCACAGCAATCCTTCTGCCTCAGCCTCCTAAGTGCTGGAATTACAGACATGCACCAAATCCTACATTCTAATCAGGGAATTGTTCTTATTTCACTTGTTTATTTATTTCCACTATCCCTCCCTCCAATACATTCTAATTTGTTCACACTTTCCAATGCTCTCAGATTTCTTCTCCTGGAATCTGTGTCACACTAGAAGTTCTAGATTATTTTTCTCTGAAGGAGATAACCATGTGCAGAACTACTGACCAGGCATAATTCACCACCCCAGATGCCCAGGGAGAGACCCTAGAAGAACACACCCATTCCCAACTAAAGAACTCAAGGGCAGGGCTTCTAGTCCATTGAATGACGTCTTCCCAGCAGCTCCCTCTACCCTCTGCATGTGTACTACTCAGACTTCTGCAGCTCAGCTCCACTGCTGCAACCACTGTCTCCTGAAATGAAAGCACACTCAGTGATCTCTCACACACGGAGAAACTTCCCATGTAACTGTATGCTCAGCTAGGGCTTTCTCATAGACATTAGGGAATCCTGTCCCTCTTAGCTTTTCTTTTCACAGCCTGTTGGATAAGGAGCATTTCTGAGACTTGGCTTTGAGTCACTTGATCAGGTCATGACACTCAATGACAACCAGATGGATGCCCTGTCTCTGAGATACGGTGCTCTAAAAATGGTGACACTTTGTAGGTCTCCACCCATAATGAGCCATCATGCTGTAGTACACATTTCAGTTACTATGTAGTAAAAAGTTTAACAAGGAAAAGCCTCTACTTGTTTGTATGTGATTTGTAGAAAATAGAAGTAATTCTCCTTCAATAAAAATATTTAATTCATGAAGTAAATTATAATTGAGTAAATGTCTATACTTGATCAGCCAATTGGGATGTTTAATAAGCTTCTCAAATTTAGTGTGTCCAAAGTGGAATTCTTGGTTTCACTCTACAGTTCTACACCTCCTGGTGTGGCTTTTCAGTGAACACTACTTGCATCTTCTCACTTAAACTAAAATCCTAGTAATCCTAATTCTTTCTCTCTCAGCCTTCCAAATATAAGTACTAGTAAGTTATATTGCTCCTGCTCCAGGTAATAGCTGCTGCTGCCCTAGCCCAAGGCAAAGTGCTCTGCAATCTGCCTTCACATTACCTGGGCTGTTATAGTAGCTTGCTTTAGGCAACTCATTGCATTCTTGTCCTCCCTGCTTCGAAGTACATTCTCTCCATATTAGTCAGATAAATCAGACCCATCAGAATAAAATCTAACTCCTCACTATCCTGTGGTAAATCAGGCCAGATCAACTTATCTATTTCCAAAGGTCAGATCTTATTGGAAGTTATTTGTAACTCCTGGCAAGTGATGGGTCATTATATCAACTGCATTTTGCCTCAGGTATTGTTATTAGCAAGGAGTCCTTGTAACTGGGTGACATTTTAGCCCTCTGTCTGTAGATGTACCTGCAGATTCCTTGCATGAAAGGTTGAATCAGAGAGATACAGCAATAAGGTAGTCCCCCCTTACCCACTTTGGCTATGTCCTGAGCACCCAGTGGATACATGGAACCACAATGCTGAACCCTATTTTTTTTCTATACAAATATACATTTGATAAATTTTTATTTATAAATTAGACAGCAAAATATTACCAATGCTGATACTGAAATAGAAAAATTATAACAACATACTATAATAGAAGTTGTTTAAAACTTATGAATTTTTTTTATTTCTGTAACTTGCCATTAACATTTTCAGACCGCAAATTAACTGCAGGTAAATGAAACCACACAAAGTTAAAATTCAGAAAAGGAGGGAACTACCACACTCGCTTCAGGATTAGCTAACTTTCTGGTTGGGGTAAGAGTGGTCCTTTGTTGGGGGGAGAAGAGACCAAATGGAGGCCTAGACCTACAGCTCTACTCCCAAAGACATTAGGCTGTTGGGTTACCAAGTTCTGATGCCCATCTATCCAGGGATGGAGGTACCACCTATCGGGAAATAAGAAATGACTCCTAACATTTCCTATGTCAGAAAACCCTCTAGAGCACATTGAAACCCTTGTATCTGCCTCTGAAGCCCATATTCCTGATAAAGATTTGTTGCATGTTAACTAACTACCCTTGTTGGTCATTCAGTGGACCTCAGGTCTCACTTTTCCCTCCACACTCTGATCATATACAGGTTTTCTTTTGGTGTCTCAAACCTCCCGCACTCTTGCCTACCTCAGGACCTTTGCACTTGCTGCACCCTGTCTGGTGTCTCAGCTTCTGTGCTTTGTATGATGGCTCCTTCTCATCCTCCAGCCTCTGATGCCATTGTGTTCAGGTAGGTTTCTTGAGAGCAGGCCTCAGCCCTCAGACACCTGCTTTGAGAAACATGTCTTATTCATCTGTTACTCAGTTGTTATTAAGAAGTTAGACGTATTCTTAAGGCTCCACACATGCTTGAACGCTGGGGATGTAAGCAACTAGTCATCTCCAACTTATGTTTTTTCATCATGTTCTTTTTATGCCATAATAAAATGGCTTATATTTATGTAACATAAAATATGTCTGAGGGCTTAAAAATGCTCTGCAAATATTTAATTCTAATCTTAAAGCTGACTTAACTTATCTGCCATTATATTTTAAATTTTTAAATTAAAGCGGAATTTTACAACATAAGTGTCAGATATTCTATGCATATGGGCTGGAAAAAATTACACTGGAACTTTCAAGTTACCTAATGACTTTTGGACTGTATTTAGCATGCTGGAAGTCATGAAGGAAGGAGCGAAGAAAAGGAAAAAAGAAAGGAAGGAAGAAGAGGAAAAAGGAGAAGACAGGAAACTAGTTTGAAGAAGCTGGAAGATTTGGGAGACATTTTGTATGAATTATGACACGGAAGCTCCAAAATCTGGCTGAATGTATTCACCCGCTTTTGTTTATCTGGACAGTCATTTTGCATTTACAGTCACTTTTAGGGGGAACATTCAGGTAAAAAGCATTCGATGATCTTTAAACTAAAGAGGTCTTGGCCTTCTGTAGCCCACATCGATGTGTTTTCATTCAGGGATAGTAAACTAGCAGGCACTTGGGTGGAAACAAGTATTCTGTCCGGTTGGTTGAATCGTCAGGAGGCTCTGGTAAATTCTGGCGGGCGCTGCATAGAATTGTACAGAGTTTAGCTAGTTTGAAAAATCAAGAGTGAGGCCCATTTGATATTTTTATGCATATCTTTTCTTTACCTCATTCTTCCTCCCCAAGTTGGCCCCCCTCCCCAGTGCTTTTCCCTCAGTGTGGAGCATAATTCCCGCTCACTGGCTCTGCTCCTGGAGAGCTGCCTCCCCTCCCAGTCCAGCCCAGCTCCACCCCTTCTCACAGACCAAAGTAAATCTGCACAATAATGAGCCATATAAGGAAGGAATGACATCATCAGTCCGTGGTCCCAAGCTGTTTTGCACAACATTCACCTTTCATTGTTCTGATGACAGGACTGGAATGTGACGGTTAATTCCCTGTGGAGTGGGAGGTTGAGAGGGGCCTGCTGCCGTTGAGCAAATTTTAGTACTCCCTTATAAAAAACAAAAACAAAAACAGAAAAAGCTACCATGCTTCCTAGTATGAAGGTAAGAAAGTCAGGATCTGTTCTGATTTAAGCAACGTTACTTCCTCTTGTCCACGCGCATTCCATTTGTTAATAGTCTGGCTTGGCAGTCAACTCATTTCTAAGTGTTACTGTAAAGAGCATCTCGGAGGCTGGATTTGGACATTTGTAGGGTCCTGACTAATCTGAGGAGGGCTGTAAGAACTCGACAACCTTTCGCTTGCGGCTACAGGTTCTACAGAGTGTGGATGGTGACAACCCTTGAAAATCACCAGCTTATTGTGACTTTGCCTGATGCCTCAGAATCATTGACTGGGACGACCAAGATGCTCCTTCTTGTGGTATGAGGAGGGCTGCTGTTTTTCTATGGAGGGGAAACATGTAAGCTCATTCTGCAAAAACTGTGGGGAGTTGGTATCAGAACTGAAAATCTTACTACCCTCACTCCAACTAATGTGTTCTGAAAGGCTTTTCATAGATAGCTTGTGACTGTAAATGTATCTTCTGATTTGCAACTCTTGATGAGCAAAAAACAGATTTGAGGTAAAATATTGTTTTCAAAGGTTTGTTGTTGTTATTATGTGATCCTTGGCAGATCTGTCTCTATGTAGTAGAAAAGCCCTGTAAAATTGGCAGTGGATTAAAATGCATAGTGATCCAAAGAAAGCTGTGTTTGTTCTGAAACACGCAGTGTGCAGTGATAACAAGAATACAAAAGCACATAGAAGGTTTCATTTCAAAGTGGGGATGGAATTAAAGTTTGTACTATGTTAAACAATTGTGTAAAGAGTTCGACTCTAAGCAATTTTTCAAAATGCTGAAGAAACATTGCCTGAGTTCAGCAGAGTATATAAAAATATAGTTTGGAGTTAGTCCTCCTGTAGTTTGTAGTTAGGGCAGTGGGGTACTGTGAGTGCTTCACAAAATAACTTCATTGACCATAACCAAATTCTTATAGTTTGAGTTCAGATTCAATTTGAACAGGAGGCCAGGTGGCATGGTTTTCATTTGTATAGATTTAATTTGTGTAGCATTGATTGTTAATAATATTTTGTCTCTGTGTTTAAAGTGATGAAAATCTTGAGTTCAACCATGATGAAAATCTTGGATTTACTACATTGAAATGCCTGGATTCTTAATTTCATGTGACTGAAGGAACTTCTGTTCACTTGCAAAACTATATATCTGTTCCTCAACAGAAGACTGTTCTTTCTCGCTTCCCTTCTTTCCTAGATTATCAATACTCAAGATCAATACAAAATCAAGTCTGGGGTTTTAGAGTTTTCTTATTGTTTGGAGTTTTGTTTATTTTTGGCTTGACCTTTAAAGTTTTCCCAAAGCTGGGTAAAATAATTGTTAGATAAATGTAGACATACTATTTCATACAATTTCACATAAACTTACATTTAAAAGTTCTACAACCCATTTTAAAGAAAGAAGGTTGCTTTTCTATGTAAGTAAATGGAAATATAGTACTATATGATTTTTTTTTATTTTAGTAAATTTAAGTCATTATTTTAAACAAATCTTATTTGTGAAGGTAGATTTCCCAAGTGATAAATTAGCTTAATAATATCTTGATGAACAGCTGTACATCTGAATATGTTTTTCTATTGGGAACTCCCATAAGATATAGCTTATAGCCATGACTTTTGTGCCCCATTTTATATATGTATAAGAGTAAAAAGAGATGTCCAGTGTCTTTATGGATCATCTTCAACTTATCTGCATGGTCTTAGGAAATCTCATGCCTGCTTCCACCTTCTTTATTCATGTTCTTTGTGATCACAAGTACATCACACTGAGGAGAGGCCCCTCTACTTAAGCATGTGGGGGAATGACCTCCCACCGTGGTGTCCTGATACCTAGGAATCTACTCAAGTCTGAATATCCTCCCTGCTCTCTGGTTTCCTTAAGGCAATTCCTCCGTGTAACTTGTTTTCTGAGGGAGAGAGCTCTCTGTGGGCATGCGCAAGGGTCTTCCAGACTGAGCATTGATAGTTAGAGATTAGGAACTTGGGCCACTCATTCTTTGGGAATGGGCTGAGAAAGTCCTCTTTCAGGAAGAGAGGGAAGGTGAAGGGGCACCTGGGAGGGGCAGACCGAGGCCACACACTTGGGTGACAAACTTGCATGGTTTATGGCTTTTTTTTGATTCTCCTAGAAAATATTAAGTAAAATTATTCACTTACTTGATTCTTTATAATGGCCATCAAAAGAAAGAATTATACCTGCCTTCTCCTATCTTGAAACTATTTCATCTGACTAACCTGTGACAGTGCTTGCCAAGTACTTTGAACAACTTAGGAAATTTGAGAACACAAGGAAGGGCATCTTGCTGTTCCTTCTTGGGAGGGGACACATGCACTGAAGCTGGAGGAAGAGAAAGAAGAGCCCCCGTTTGATTGGCTCACTGTTGGACAGTCAGCTCAGGCTGCTGTAGCACAGCTGGACACTTATAAACAGCATACAATGTTGCTCACAGTTTTGAAGGCTGGAAGTCCAAGACCAGGGACATGCCCCTGTGCAGATCTTTTTCCTGGTTGCAGATCGCTTCCTTTCCCTTGCATCCTTTCAGGATGGAGAGAGGAAGAAGGAGCTCTCTGGAGTCCCTTTTCCACAGGCAATAATCCTATCCATTAGGGTTCTGCCCTCATGACACAATCACTTCCCAAAGGCTCTATCTCTTGATGCTATCATATTCAGGGTCAGGATTTTGGAATTTAGGCAGGATAAAAAAACACTCAGACCACTGTAGTTTTGCAGATTGCAGTTTGTATGAGTGCCTGATTATGAAAGACGGGGTCTGAAATCCAGTTCTCATTCTACTTATGGAGCTAGGTACTCTAGTCTGGGACAAGTTCCCCAGAAGGAGGACCTTTATCTAATCTCATGAAGGTGCCTATGTGCTGTAGTCCTGACAGCAGGAGAAAAGTATTGGGAATAATTGCAAAAGCCACAAGTAATGGCTTCCTCCATCCACACTCCCAGGTTTGTGTGTCCCTTGATATCCTATACTTAAAGTATAAATGGTACTTTTTACATCACCTTATCATGTCCTTTTTTATAATTACTTTTTAATGTACTTTTTATTATTTCTAATACACTGATAAAGAGGAGAGGGCATTCAGTCTCTGCTGAGTTATTGAGTGGATTAATGAATCATATATTTCTGTGAATCTGGGAGCTTCATACTAGAGTATATGATCAGATATTTCCCCCTCAGTGATTCTCAAATATGAGCATTCTGATGTGCAGAAAACTAAGAAAATGCCAACCACTTCTGTGGTTCTCACAAGCAAATGACTAACAATTCCCTGGATTTTAATTTTTAACATGACTAAGAGTAATTGATTAGTAATGAACTAAGTAATTTGGTTTTAAATAGAGCACTTATTTAAATTAGCACATTACTAGATTTTGTTGAAGACTAAATAGGTGTTTTGCAATGTAGCCTGGGTGCTACCTACTCTTTGCTGACAGGGCATGTGCTCTGCTAGTATGAGGAAAGTCACAATTTATGTGAAAGGTAATCTGTTAATAGTCATGAGCTTTTCATAGTTTTTAGTTGCTATTACATGTTCATTTTAAAGATAAGTTATTCTGGGTTTAACTTCACAATCAGTTTTGTTTGTTGTGAGTTGTCCTATCATTGGCCAGTATGGGTCCTTCTTTCAGCAGTGATGGAAATGAAAACTGAAGCATTCAGCATGAGTTTACTGGAAAAAGCTTCAATTACAAAGAGACAAGAAAGGGAAGCACAGCTCTGACAAAGACCAAGTTAGTGCCCTAACAAAGGAAAGTTAGAAAAGATAGGAAAAGGGTCTCAGTTTGAGAAATGGAATGGGGTGCAGGTCTGAAGAGATAGATCAGACTGGCCCATTAAAGAAGAAAAGCGACCAGTTTTATGGGGTGCTATTGTGAGCTAAGGGCCAGACTATCATTATCTCAGGTCTAGTTTTGTGAATCTGGAGAAATTCTCATGACTTGAGGGGAATTCTACTCCCATGGGAGGAGTCCTTATGGCTTGAAGGGCAGTCTTGTTCACGTGAGGCTTTGCTGGAATCCAAGGTGACCCTAGGTTCAGGATAACAGAGATGACTGCCCTATAAATCTCTTATCCTGGGGTCCTTAGGTTTGAAGGGTGATGAGCTAGACTAGGTAAATTTAGGACTAACAGACCTTGTTTTCCCAACTCTTAGACCAATTTTCCCTAAATGACTGATGTGGCTCTATGCAGATCTGGGAAGGATTTGACCCAGTTTTATAAAATGAAGGTCAAGCTTTGTTCTGCTTTTAGTTACCTTTTGAGCATTTGTAGGCCCAGGTGAAGAGTCATGGCTTTCAGCAAAGAACACTTTTAAGTCCCTGCCTGCCACAGAAGAAAACACAAATCATGATTTAATGAGTTACAGGTCAAGGGCCCAGGAGTGTTTTTGTCCTTTATCCCATTTCTGTGTCCATAGTGCTAACCTACAGAGGGTCAATATGCATATACTTCCTTTATACTTTTCAACAACTGGACCTTAAGGCATGTCACTAATGTGCCTATTCTGAAGCAGAATTATACCTAATCCCCTCCAAATCTGATGAAGCATACACCTTCATTTGTGATAATCTGAGATTTGTGTGTGTTCTATTTGTATTGCTCAAATTTTTATACTACCAAAGTAAATGTAATAACATCACTAAATTATTTCTCAATTTATAGGGTATAGTTTTATAATATAAAATCTTGAACAGGACCTTTCAGGTCATTATAGGAGCTTTTCTGATGAAGGAGAGTAGTTCACAAAACTTTTTAGCAATAGGTTGACTATTTTTTTTTCTTTAAATTTTGTATTGCCAAGTTCTTTTGTGAAGTGGGAATGGGTGAGATAGGCCTTCTGTTCTTCTATGCTAGCTTAGGATCAAAATGTTTTTGATCAGATACTCTAAAATATTGCTGGTGTTCACAAGGGAGGAAGAGGAAAAAGTGTGGCTTTTGTAAACTCATCCTTACTACTAAGAAATATAAAACAAAAACAAAGCTCCAAAGTTTGTGTCCTATTATAAATGTTCCACCATGTCTTTACATATAAAAAATGATTCTCTTGCACTCAGTAATCAGAGCTGGAATTAGGGTCAGGCAAGCAAGACTCACCTTGGGTGTAACATTTAAGGAGCTGTCACAAAACTCAGTATCAAGATACCCACTATTCCTGGTAGTGGGTGGTGCACACATGTAATCCCAGCACTTGGGAGGCTGAGGCAGGAGAATCACTGAGAGTTTGGGGCCAGTCTGGACTATATCATGAGTTCAAGGCCATCCTGAACTATATACTGAGATCCTGTCTTTTTAAAAAAATACACTATTTAAAAATAAAAATTAATGCAAAAAACACTATGATGAAGAAAATACTAAAACTTCAAACGAAGATGAGACCTAACTGCAGCTGAAAACAACCCTGCCTTATCTCTCTCTCCCGTATTCCAGTCTTGTACACTATATTGGGAACATTAGATTATTTCAGGATAATTATTTATCCAGCTTGAAGAATTGAGATAATTTGTTAAAAAGTAACACTTCTTCCTGAGTCTTTTGGTGAACTCCCGCTCATGTTAACAAGGGGCTTAGCTCTGTACTATGCTCTAGCTGGGAAAAATGCACTGTGATTAAAGACTCCAAGATGCATGCTAGCTTGACTCTTTTGAGATTCATTCATCTTTAATTACTGCCATGCCCTTGCTAGTTTTAACCTGCTCTTTCTCTTGAAAGACTGCGAGATATCCATACAGGGAGAGTTGAAGAAAAGCAAAACTAGTGTGCTGAGAAGGGAAATTAGCATTGCCTGGCTGAGCAACAAGCCTAGGATGGCTTCGCAGTGACATCAGTGTTCAAAGTGGGGTCCAATAGATTAAGACGGTGACTAGGGACAATGTTTTGAAGACACACAGCTAATTGCTGCCCTGTGACTAAGGCTGATAAATTCAGAGGAATGATTGAAAAGTGGGAAAGTCTAGAAAGTTGGGGGGGGGGAACCCACGAAACCCAATACTGCTGACTTCCAAGGAGAAGTGAGGATGGATACAGGCAGGCAGGCCCTCAAGTGAAAACCAATCTATCACTGCCCATTTCATCTCCCAAATGGTTTGTCCTTAGACTTTATTTTATTTTATTTTATTTTTTTTGTCCTTAGACTTTAAAAAGGAAAGATAAACAACAAATATCTGTGGAGCAGAACAGTAAGAATACTTTGTCCAGCATGTGTTTGACTAAACATCACAAATGGATCCCAATAAGAAAGAAAAAGTAAAAGTTTCTAACAATTTTTTTTTAACATGGAAAAGAATGAAAGAATCAACCACAACCACAGACAAATAGAAGAGTTACAAGGCACCATAAGGAAAGTAAAAATTTGACCAAAGACAAAAGGAGCTGAAACTCAGAAGAGAAAGGGAAATTAAAGATTCTAAAAGGGAATTAAAAAAATTTTATTATGAAAATTTCAAACATTTGCAAAGTTGAAGAAAATAATGTAATGAACCCGGATATACCCATCACCTAGCTTCAACAGTAAACTCATGACCAGTCTAGTTTCATCTATTCCCGTTCCTTTGGATCTTTTTTCTTTCTTTTGGTACTGGGAATCAAACTCAGGACCTTGTGCTTGTGAGGCAGGTGCAGAGCCACTGAGCTAAATCCCTGGCCCTGGATCATTTTGATATAAATCCCAGCTATAAATTTTATTCAGAAATGTGTATATATATATATATATATCCTTAAAAGATGAAGACTTAAAAAAGTACTATTACAGTTCATTATCAAACCTAACTTTAATAATAATTCATCAACAATATAATTTTTCCAATTGTCTCATTTAAAAATTAGTTTGAAACAGATCTAAAAGATTACAATTGCTTGCTTTGTATTCTAAGTTTCTGTTAAACTATAGGCCCCCTCCCTGTTCTTTTTTCATCTTGCTATTTATTTATTAAAGAAACAAGGTTTTTCATCCCATATAGTTGCCCACCTTTTGGATTTTTCAGATTCATCATTGTGAGGTCATTTAGCAGTTCCTTGCCCCGTCTTTCCTGAAGTGTGCAATTAGCTCTAGGAGCTTACTATGATTCAGGCTCAGTATTTTAGGTAAGAGTATTTCCTGGGTGGAGATAAGTATACACTGTCCAGCATTCTCTGTTCTTGGGAGACATTGATGAGCATTATTCACATTCATTATTTCACTGGTGATTACAGATTGGTGGTATTCCATAATCACTTCTTTATTAACAGCAACATGCTATTATTATTTCTTTATTGTTAACCAGATGACTGCTATAAGGAAAAACAATGTGCTTTACATGGAGAGGGAGTGTGTTCATGTCTGTCTCATCTGTGTATATGTACAAATGCATTAGAATATCATTCCTGCTCTGTTTTCTGTATCTACTTCTGTCTTTTTCTTTTTCAAGTATTTGCTTTGCTTTGCTTTGCTTTTTTATCACTAAGGCTTTTGGGAAGGAAGAATGGGTGAGAGTGGGCTGAGAGTGGGCAGGAATGGAGGCTGGGAGTCAGATTAGGTGGATTTTGCAATAATCCGGGCAAGAGATGATGGTGGCTTGGGACAAGGTGATGGAAATGGAGGAGGTAAGATGTAACCGAATTCAAAATAGGAGGTGTGATCAAACAATATACAGTAGTTAATGTTTAGTTTTATAAAAAATAAATTACAGTAAAGGACACACTGCCATTAATCCCTCTCAAAATACTCCCCCTCGCTCCCAACACACTTACCCCATCACTCTTGCCACTTTCTGAAGCAGTTCTAGATGCCCTCTTTCATGTCTAGTTGAGCTTTTGTGGTTCTCTTGATGTTCTGACTTATTCCAAATGTTTACCATTTGTAGTCATTTTGACTTTGGGGAAGAACTGCAAGTCGCACCGTGCCAGGTCTGGTGAGCAAGGTGGAGGAGGACGCACCATAATGCTTTTATAAGCCTGCCTTTCTGTTGGATGGCACTAGGCAGCAGCATTCACTGTACTTTTTATCACACCTCATAAAACACTCATGGAAGAGCACTTCCAGCACTATTTCACAAAGTGTCAAGAAGCTGGGCCTCATGCCTGGAATCCCAGCACTTGGGAAGCTGAGGCAGGAAGAGCGCTGTGAGTTTGAGGGCATCAGGGCTGCATAGTGAGTTCAAGGCCAGCCTGAACTACACAGTGAGAGAGACCCTGTGTCTCAAAAATTAAAAGCAAAAACAAAAACAAAAACAAAACTCCCCCCCCCACAAAACTGGCAAGAATGATAGGACAAGTGATGGGATAGAGGAAGAGTGGGAGCTCAGAAGCAATAAAGAATGAACAGTGCAGTGGGGTTGACAGCTTATTGAATGGCAATGTCCATGCCACTGAATGGATTGATGTCAGGTTCTGTACATTACTGACCTGCCTTTTTATTAATGATTCGGGTCATTTTACCCTTAACACAAAGTTAGGTATAAGCTAAAATGTTAGGTGTAAAAGTAGAGTCCAAAGGACTTGGCAATTCTAAGAATTGAACGGAGATGAAGTTAACATAAAGCCTTGCAAATTTGAGCTGTCCAGGCAATATCCATGTGAGGAATCACATTGTTATTAATATTCAGTTCAAAATTCCAGCCTACCCCTTCTTAATCATCTTCCTTTAATTCCAATAACTTCCCTGTTTATAATGATATAATAATGCCTTACTCAAAGGGTTGCTGTGAAAATTAAAAGAAATAATAAGGCATTTAACACATTACAGAGGAGACTTTTTCTATTTATTTTGAATTAGGTATTGGCAAAAATTAGAGTTTGGGGTGAGCTTTTAAGAGACTTGAAATCAGGTAAGACTAGGGAGGCTCTAGGTTGGCAAACATTTCTTCCCCAGAACAAGGTTTCTTGTTGGCAACCCCACCCCTAGCTGGAAAGTCAGCTCACTCCCTTCCCTTTATCTTCCCCACCTCCACTTGCCCTCCTCCGCCTGAAGATTGCTCACCAATTTTATGTTTTCTACACATGCAAATCACTTCAGGTCAACAAATGCCCTTTTATACACGAGGACCATGTTTAGTGAAACTACTAAGTATTGCTCACATGACCCCATAGGATTTGAAAAGTTTTTCCCTACACCTTTAGACATAAAATCATCATAGTTTAGTCCCCAGTACCTACCACACACACACACACACACACACACACAAACCTTAGACGCAAGGATATGTTGTATAAAAAAAAATTCTATTAAAAAAACTCGATGACATCATCAGAACCATTTCTATGGTAAATTTGTCTGAAAATGGCTTTAATTATGAATAGCTGCCATGTGTATGTCCAACCATTTCTTACACAGCGAAATGTGATACAAATTCTATTTACTTGGCTAAAAGCTAATGCAGTCATCAACATGAAATAAATGAGTCTAAATAATAAAGGCACCAAATATACTGAAGGAATAAAGTATACTTAAAACACATACATGTTAGTGGTTGTTTATAACTTGCTTCTCTTGTAAACATATTATTGACTAAAATGCACTTTTACACTAACATAGTGAATATAGTTTTAAATCTGTTTATAGAACTGGAAGGCTAGCCATTACAATTGATACAAGTTAACTACCAACCCAAGAATGATACATTGTTACTCTGACATATCCTTACTTTTAAAGCTGTACATAAATACCATAGAGAAACTATTTCATAAACATGAAACATAATAATTCCCATGGTTGCCACATTTATGTAGTGATGATAATTTAGATCTCCTCTCTATTTAGTTCTAATTTTTTTAAAAATAAGGAACTGAGACCAAATTCTGTGCCAGTTCTGATGTCAGCCAAAATGCATTTATGTAGACCAGCTTTTGATTCAGAAAGCCTTTCCCGCATTCTCCCTATCAGCTAATTGGTTTATTTCAAGGGTTCAAAGTAAGAAAACCCAAAGGTTCTTTTCTGGGCCTTCCCTTTTCCTTACCTAATTTCTCTCGGGGTTGTACGATACCCAGTGGTAAGGGTTCTGCTGGCAGAGTTGGAATCCCAGCACTGCCCCTTCCTGGCTGTGTGACTGGGGCAGGTGACATGGTCACCTTGTCTCATTTTCCTCATGAGGATGACAGCAGACATACATGTCTCAGAGAGACTAGGGCTCAGAATCCAGAAAGCACTATGTAAATAGTCATTATTACTGCACAACCTAGTTTTACTGGTTATTTTCTGAAAGTATTATATACATGCACAAAGGCAGTGGCACATGCCTGTAATCCCAGTTACTTGGGAGGCTGAGAAAGGAGGATTGCAAGTTCAATGGGATTTAGAGACCCTGTCTCAAAATAAAAAATGGCTGGTATGTAGCTCAGGGCTCTCGGGGTTCCATCCTAGAACTGAAAAAATTCATAAAGTAAAAAATCCTATATAATGAGCACATAACAGAAACTAGTATCCTAGCAGAACTCCTCATGCCCCTTCAAGTTACTACCCTGTCTAAGGTTAAGCAGTATCCTCACTTCTGATTCATTTAATTAGTGGTTATTTGTAATTGATAGTACAGCAACCAATAAGGGGTTTTTTTTGGTAAGGTTTTCTTTTTAAATGTCTAAGACTTAACCATATTGGCTGATTACTGCTTTTAACATGGCTATATTTTGTTTGCTAGGTTGAAAAAGCTCCTTGAACAAGAAAAGGCTTACCAAGCCCGCAAAGAAAAGGAAAATGCTAAGCGGCTCAATAAACTGAGAGACGAGCTTGTCAAACTCAAGTCCTTCGCACTCATGCTGGTGGATGAAAGACAAATGCATATCGAGCAACTGGGCCTGCAAAGCCAGAAAGTGCAGGATCTTACCCAGAAACTGAGGGAGGAAGAAGAAAAGCTCAAAGCTGTCACTTCCAAATTCAAAGAAGACAGGCAGAAACTGCTCAAGTTAGAGGTGGACTTCGAACACAAAGCCTCGAGATTCACTCAAGAGCATGAAGAGATGAACGCTAAGCTGGCTAACCAGGAGTCTCACAATCGACAACTGCGACTCAAGCTGGTCGGCTTATCTCAAAGAATCGAGGAGCTAGAAGAGACCAACAAAAATCTACAGAAGGCAGAGGAAGAGCTTCAGGAGTTAAGAGACAAAATCGCCAGAGGAGAATGTGGCAACTCCAGCCTCATGGCAGAAGTGGAAAATCTCCGAAAGCGCGTACTGGAGATGGAGGGTAAAGATGAGGAGATCACCAAAACCGAGTCCCAGTGCAGGGAACTGCGGAAGAGGCTACAGGAGGAAGAACACCACAGCAAGGAGCTCAAACTTGAAGTGGAGAAGTTACAAAAGAGAATGTCCGAGCTGGAGAAACTGGAGGAAGCGTTTAGCAAGAGTAAGTCAGAATGCTCCCAGCTCCACTTGAATCTGGAGAAAGAAAAGAACTTAACCAAAGACCTGCTGAATGAATTGGAGGTCGTCAAGAGTCGAGTGAAAGAGCTCGAATGTTCTGAAAGTAGGTTGGAAAAGGCTGAGCTAAGCCTCAAAGATGATCTTACAAAGTTAAAGTCATTTACTGTGATGCTGGTTGATGAAAGGAAAAACATGATGGAGAAAATAAAGCAAGAAGAGAGAAAAGTGGATGGACTCAATAAAAATTTTAAGGTGGAACAAGGAAAGGTTATGGATGTAACTGAAAAATTAATTGAAGAAAGTAAGAAGCTCTTAAAACTGAAGTCTGAAATGGAGGAGAAAGTGTACAGTTTGACCAAAGAGAGAGATGAGCTGATAGGTAAGCTGAAAAGTGAAGAAGAAAAGTCCTCTGAATTAAGCTGCAGTGTGGATTTGTTAAAGAAGAGACTCGATGGGCTAGAGGAAGTGGAACGAGAAAGAAGAGGAAGGTCTCGAAAAGGGCCTGAGCTCACCTGCCCAGAGGATAACAAGATCAAGGAGCTAACACTGGAAATCGAGAGGCTGAAGAAGCGCCTTCAACAGCTGGAGGTGGTGGAAGGGGATCTGATGAAGACTGAGGACGAGTACGACCAGCTAGAGCAGAAATTCCGAACTGAGCAGGACAAGGCCAACTTCCTCTCTCAGCAGCTAGAGGAGATCAAGCACCAAATCGCCAAGAACAAGGCGATAGAGAAAGGGGAGATAGTGAGCCAGGAGGCCGAACTGAGACACAGGTTCAGGCTGGAAGAGGCCAAGAGTCGAGATTTGAAGGCTGAGGTGCAGGCCCTCAAAGAGAAGATCCATGAGCTGATGAACAAGGAAGACCAGCTTTCGCAGCTGCAGGTGGACTACTCGGTCCTCCAACAGAGATTTGTGGAAGAAGAAAACAAGAACAAGAGCATGGGGCAGGAGGTGCTCCACCTGAGCAAGGAACTGGAGCTGTCCAAGCGTTACAGCCGCGCGCTTCGGCCCAGCGTGGCAGGGCGCCGGATGGTGGACGTGCCCGTGGCGTCCACCGCAGTGCAGACCGAGGCCGCGGGCGGCGAGGCAGCCGAGGAGGAGTCTCCGGCCATGTTCATCCGCAAGTCCTTCCAGGAGGAGAAGCACCTTATGAGCCACCTGCGCCAGGGGGCGCTGCGCAGGCCCGCGGGCCGCGGCTCGGTGCTGGACCGGTACCCGCCAGCGGCGGGCGAGGGCGCGCGGCGCGGGGCCTGGGTGCCCTGGGCGCGGGGGCGCGTGGAGCCCGAGCCCGGCCCGCAGGAGGGGCGGCCCGAGCCCGGGGGGCTGGTGCTGGCGCCCCGGCACGGCCAGCCGCTGCACATCCGCGTCACGCCGGAGCGCGGGGGCGGCGCGGCCACGCTGGAGATCACGCGCCCCACGCCCGAGGAGTTCTTCTCCAGCACGACCGTCATCCCCACGCTCGGCGGCCAGGCGCCCCGCATCACCATCGTCCCCGCGCCGGGCGCCGACGCCGAGCGCGCCGCCTCCCCCGTCACCATCACCACGCTGTCTCGGGAGCGGGCGGCGGACGGGCGCGCGTCGCCCCTGCAGGTGCGCACGGTGGCCACGGCGCCTGCGCCCGCGGAGACGGCGGGGACCCCGGGGGGCCCAGCGCTCCCCCCCGCGCCCCAGGAGGCGCCCGCAGGGAGGACGGTGCTCAGGGTCACCCCCGAGAAGCAGCCGGGCCCGCCGACCCCGCGGAGGTACAACGCCAACGCCAGCATCATCACCACGGAGGACAACAGGATCCGCATCCACCTGGGCGCGCAGGCCGAGGGCGCGGGCCCCGTGATCACCGTGCGGCCCGCGGGCGGGGAGGCAGCCCCGAGCCCCGGCCTCCGCGCACCCCGCGGGGCGCCCGCCGCGCGGCCCAGCGCAGGCAAGGTGACCAGCACCATCACCATCACGCCCGCCACAGCCGCGGCCACGCGGGGCACCCAGGCGGCGGTGAGCACAGGTTCCCGGAGCAGGCCGGGGACTCTGACCCGGGAAAACCGGGCGGCAGACCTTGACAAACTGGGCCGGGTTTGAGGGAAATTTTCATTTATTCATGCCAAGTAAGGAGACCCACCGAACTACTTGCACCGGCTGTGTCTTGGAAAGGGCAGCATAGAATAATCTTAAGGTTTAAAATTTGATTTTTAGCCCGGCATGGTGGTGCATACCTGTAATCCCAGCGCTCCAAAAGGCTGAGGCAGGAACATCGCAAATTACAACCCAGCCTGGGCAATTTAGTAATTTAGCAAGACGCTGTCTGAAAATTTAAGGGGGGCGGGGGGGAAGGCTGGAGACTGAGGAAACTGGTTAATATGTTGAAGATATAAAACTTCCTAAATTGGTCATACATGGTGGCACATGCCTGTCATCCCAGCACTCCAGGGGCTGAGGCAGGAGGATCGCTGTGAATTCGTGGCCAGACTGGGATACATAGTGAGTTCAAGGCCATCCTGAACTACATATGAGACCCGGTCTTGAAAAACAAAACAAACTTCCTACATGATATTTCTGCAGACTATTCAATATGTGGTTATGTATATCTATAGTCATACTTTATTCCAAAAATACGAAAAGGTTTCTATATTAAAAACTTTTGTGTGTGTGTGTGTGGTACTGTGGATTGAGCCC
The DNA here is from genome assembly GCF_000247695.1 of Heterocephalus glaber. The sequence goes on along the minus strand of NW_004624819.1, from coordinate 2,383,347 downwards.
AAGCCCTTTCCACTGAGCTGCATCCCCAACCCTCCCTCACCTTTTATTTTGAGACAATGTCTTATTGAGTTGCCAAATTGCCCAGTTTGGGCTCAAATTTGCAATTCTCCTGCCTCAGCCTTTTAGAGTACTAGGATTACAAGCATGTGCTACCATGCTGGCTCATATTAAAAACTTTTAAAAAACTGAATTTATATGTCTAAAAACTATATTTAATCATATCTTACAAAGAGCAAATGCTACAAAGTATTTCCATAACTAGCTGGCAAGATTATAAGAAAGTATGTCTAAAGTACAAAATCTAGACCTTGAAAGTAATCATATTTTTAATATATTTCCAGTGATTGTTTTCATTGACAGGCTACAATTCTTATAGAACATGAACTGTTTAGATATTAATTAAAGCAAATAGACTAGAAATTATGACTACTATATTCTGAACAAATTAGCATACATTGAAATATCTTAAGAAGATAGGAAGCTAATAATTTAAATTTACCAATGATGGCTTATTTTCCCATATGGTCAGTATAACATATTAATTCCCTGTGCACAAGCACAGCCTCAAGACAAACTTCAGATTGTGAATTACTATTTTTTTTTACCAGTAAAGCTCTTAGTTATTGGTTCCTAAGGAGCCAAATCACATTCCAAATTGTTCACCCTTCTCAAATAACTCAGTACTGCTTTTTAGGAACAGCATAATAGCTTGCATAGGCTCTTGCTTCTTTTTGCTTCATTTTATTTTTAAAAATAGAAGCATAAATCATTGTAATTTACAGCAGATTTTCTGCTCTAAGTTCTTATTTCCATATTCAGGTTCCAATCAAGATAGCCTTAGTAGCAATATTTTTGACTGCTGATTAAACCCCATACAAAAATAGGATTTCAGAACGACTAAGATTTCCAAGGCCTGAATGGTGGCCCATTTACTTTAGGTAAATCAGATCCCATAAAATTGAAGAGAATAAAAGGTTTAGGACACACTTCTTACAGTGTAGCGAGGCTAGTTTCAAATGTGCATATATTCATGCAACATGCGTTCAGTGTCAGCCTCACTTCAGCCATGGTGCTGGTGTGCAAAGGGGACTTTAATAGTTCTTGACTGAGTGGGAGAGGAAGGAATGGGATCTACATGGGGTTCTATGACAGAAACATGCACAAAGGAACCACCAGAGAAGGCTTCACCGTAAGGAGGGATTCCAGAAGGGACAGGGGAGGCATGTGCAAGCAGAACACCGGATGTGAAGTCAAGACATGGGACATAGTGGAGCAGCCCAGCCTGGTGGGGAGCACTGGGCCACCCTGTGTCTTTCAGTGGCTGGGTGTTGAGGGCCATGGGGTGCAAAATACTGAGATGCAAACTGGAGCCAACTGTTGAGGATGGGCCTTGTCTTAGTATGAAATTGCTACAGAGTAGCAATTTAGTTTCACAGAGTAGATAAAGGTGACCCTTGAAAGGTAATGATCCTGAAAATATGTAACATTATTTTTACTTTAGAAAGATATACTGTATCAAGAAGGCAGTCTAAAGGATAAATTAGAGGGGACAGAAGATAAAGAGGGATGCTGTTTGATTCTCTAGGTTAGAGATGGTGCAGGCTTGAAGCGTGGCAACAAAAATGAGGAGAGAGATAGTGAAGATAGAATTGCAAAGATTTCATGACAAACTGAGTAGGGGGGTGGCTCTGGGGCTTCTGGTTGAGTTGTCAGGTGGGTGAGATGGGAAGCAGAGGAGGACTGGGTGGGGAAGAGACTAAGCTTTGAGATGCCAGGGACAGCTGTGAAGTCCATTGTGTAGCTGGAGATACAGATCTGTATTTCAGAAAGCTAGAAGGTCTAGGTCTTGGGCAGGTAGGGAAATAACTAAGGGGTTCTGAGGGGAAAGGTAAAAAATTTAGAAATCCCTGAGAAGAGGATATCTTGACACATTTAAAAGACAAGGCAGAAAAGGGAGAGAACAAGAGACTGAAAAACGGTCATGAGAGACTGGCAGGGAACTAGTGAGATGCACCTCAGAAAGCACAGCAAGAGAAAGCGAGCATTTTGAGAAGGAAGATGTGGTCAGCAGTGACCCTGAAAACAGGAGTCGAGTCGGTGTCCTTAGGAGGTGAAAGGGAGCTGCTTCATCTGAACTGGCAGACAGGAGGGAGAGGGGACCAAGTTGGTGAAGGAGGTGCAAAGCTGACCCCTGGTGGTCTGTATTTGCACTGGGAGGTAGGTGTTAGGCCAAAGTGCAGCACAGAAAGTGAAAGGGGAGGTAATGAGAGCAGAGTAGACTCTGAGCTTCTTGTAGTCCTTTACCTGTGGGTGTTCCTGTGTATCAGGAGACATCTGATGTTCAGACTGATGACCTGTACAAGGGAAACTCACCAGCATCTCCCTTGTGTCTCTGTGTTCTCTTCCAGTCAGGACAAGACGGGTCATCCCAGCGGCCTGCACCCACCCGCATTCCTATGTCAAAAGGTATGAAAGCAGGAAAGCCAGTAGTGGCAGCCCCAGGAGCAGGAAATCTGACCAAATTCGAGGCTCGAGCTGAGACTCAGTCTATGAAAATAGAGCTGAAGAAATCGGCAGCCAGCAGCACTACGTCTCTTGGAGTGGGGAAGGGCTGAGGGCAGTGGCCAAGGGGGTATGTTGTGCAGATGCTATTGCTGCTGCGAAAACGAACTTCACTTGTTCGTGCCAACTCTTGATCCATACTAATTTAAGTTTTAAAGATTTTTGTTTATAAAATAACCAACTAATAGCCGCGAGTCTTTCCTATTTTGTGCATTTGTTTTGATGCTGGGGGACAGAATTAGCTGTTTGCCATGTGGTAGGCTGAAGATGCTGGGCTGGAGGAAGGAACCAACTGCTAGTCTCTGTTCTGCTTCTAGCAACTGGATCTGTCCATCAGCCCTCCAGTCAGGAACCCCTCAGTTTCCCATCAGTAGGTTTGGGGGCTGAATCACATGCTCTTAAGGACTGGCTTTCATATTTTCTAGTCATAAGCAAAATTTAAAAGACTTTGTTCTACAATAATTTTTCTATTTTTAAAAAACCCTATATGAAGTAGGACACAGTTTAACAATTGTCTACCAAATCCTGAATTTGATATATGTGCTGAGGAAAAAAAGTCTCATAGCTATTCCAGGGCCTGGAGCACTAAAATTTTGCAAAAAGGAAAAAGAAAGTCTTTAATATGATTTCAGGAAATAATTTGAATGTGAAATAAAATGGAAATAACTGTGGAATCCTAAAAACAGAGTTTGACTTCTTTGTGTGTCTCTGTGTACTGTCGAAGTTTTGGACACTTCCAAAAGATTCCCAGAATTTCATAGACAATAATTTTAGAATCATAATGTCAGACTCATGCTCCATTCAAGTATGCAATTGATGTAAATTGTGGAGCAGTTTGAATAGAACTGCCAAGTGGCATTTTACAGCCGAACAGAAATTGTGATGGATAGAAAATAGCAGAAAGTAAATTCAGCTACATTGATGCCGGTGGGCGGGGGTGTGTGTGTGTGTGACATTATTCATAGTTTAATTGGATGCACATATTTTTGGACTTTACTTGCAAGTATAGAACCAGTTCATGATTTGCAGTGGATGTGTGTGTGGTGTGGAGTACATTTGTATTCTTGCCAGTTTTACTCATGTTTGAATCATTTTCTTTAGTTTTTAAGCATGTTTTAATAAGCATGAGAAGAGTGTGAATGCAAAGTGCCGAGAGTCCATGTGAGATTAACCATGTCAGACTTTGTGCTGTGTAGTCATATAAGCACAAATGAGCTCAAGGCTAGTAACGCACTGCTTAGCATACCACAGTCTCATGTAGGCTGTAGCTTTGCCAAAATTTTTGAACCAAGTAGGTGAACTTTTACAAAATACAATAACTGAACAGTTACAGATTTTTGTTTTTATATTTCTGAATTGTTAGTGTTTCAAAATTATATGGATAGCCTCTGATCTTGACATTTGGGAAAAGGCATATAAAAAAAGACCTAAGGTTAGATCTTAGTCCATTGCATTGGTTTGTTTTCCTTTCACTGAAATATAGTACTCAACATCCATAACTTAAAAGAAGAAAGATTTAATTTAGCTCATGGTTTCAGGAGGTATAGTCCATGGTCGGCTGGCTTCAAGGCAGGAGTGTCATGGTGGAAGGGTGTGGTAGAGCAAAGCTGCTCAGTTCATGGCAGCCTGGAAGTAGAGCAGGGAAACAATGCCAGGGAGGAAGAAGCCAGGGACCAGATGAAGTACCCAAAGTCACACCTCCACTACCCACCCAGACGTTTGCAAGAGCATGCTGGGCATTTCTTTTTTCTTTTTTCTTTTTTTTTGTATTAAATTCTTTTATTGGTACATTGTAGGTATACAACACAATTACATTTCTCATTGGGAATTG
>NW_004624819.1:2343082-2373409 GCF_000247695.1 Heterocephalus glaber | reverse complement strand
TACCTTGTTCTGGTGGTCTGGTGTCCTCTGCGTCTTTGTATTGTGGAATCAGGTGGCTGCCTGTCTGCAGCGGGGTGATTCGGTGTCTTCCGCGTGACTCAGGACCTCGGTAGGGCGTGCACAGACCTGCCTGTCTGCAGCGGGCTGATTTGGCTTGTGTCCCGTGGGACTGGGGACCTTGGTAGGGTGTCTGCTGGGCATTTCTTAATCCAGTGAAGTTGACACTTCAAGATTAACAGTCACATCCACAGATCAACTTATTTCATGACAGAGAAGCTCCTCTGCATTGTTTTCCACACCTGATTTTGCATGCCTTGAAGAATTTGGACTTGAACTGTGGTGATGATATATGTAGACCCCTCATGGTGTTGTTCACATGCACTTCACTCAGACCTGTCACCATTTATTCATCCATTCTCAGCATATGTATTAAAAATGTTGAATGACCATATTAATGCCATGGTAATGAGAATGCAAGGTCAAAGAGGGGCAGACAAAATGGGGGGGTTAATAAATACGATTTTAAATGAGTTTACACAAAATAGCTTGCCATTTTGAATTGTATTTTTTAATGGAATTTCTCCCCTTCCAAAATCTGGACATCTAGCCTCTTCAAAGACAAGAGCATTCACTGTTTTTAGTAATACCTACCTGGCATTTGTGAAATATTTGAGCAAATGAGGCTATCAAAAGGACCATGCTCTATTTCCTTAGATTCCATCTGCCATTCCTTAATGATTTTCACCATAATTTTAGTGTCAGTTCATGGTGTTTCTGCTTTTACCAGCTCACACATGTTGACATTATTCCCACCTAGGAGTCCACACCATTCACTCAAGAGTGCCCCAGAAGGGTTAGCAGTGCACACAATCGGATGTTTATACATTGATGTCTGGGCAAAGAGCATCCACAAAGTACAACTTCTAGGAAAACTTGGCATCACAACCCAGAGTTGCTTTTCAAAAATGATGAAGAGTAACAATTGCAGCAATATTTCTTTGTAATTTTGGAACCAAATCGACATTTGTTGGATAGCTTTGTATTAAACCACATATTAGAAATGACATCCACTGGGGATAGGAGGTAGAGGGTTAAATGTACTCCGACTCCAGCTTCCATTTGTGATTACATTCTTAATATACTTGGTTTACTATACTTATGTAGAGGGGAATTGAATTAAAAGTTTAGACTCTTTTCTCTGTCAGAAACATGCTGTGTAGTAAAATCAAAGGAGTTTCACCATAGCTGATATCTAGCTGCTACGCAGATCCCACCCTGAAAACCTATGGGTCTGGAGATCTGGGTGGGTCATGTGAGCCATTTCCACAGTTCCATGTTAGATTCCTTCTCTGGACATGCAGGGCATGATCTACAGAGCTGCTGAGAAGACTCTGGTCTTCCCTGTCTGAGAATAATTGTAATGTGTTGACTATTTTAGCACATTGTGACAGTGACCCCCTCACATTGATAGTGCCAGAAATGCTCCAATATGCACCATGCCCAGAAGAGTGTTTGCCATGTCTTAAGAACATGAGTTTCATATCGAGGGTATCTGCTTAAATAGAATTATTTGGTTTCTGTTGGCATTTCTGTTACAGTTGATGGGTGCAGCTGGGCTCTCTCTAGAGATTGTCTTGTATTCATCAAGGGTATTATGAGATCTCTAGGGGTTGCTAGACCTCTTACTACTTGAATGCCTTCAAGAAGGAAATGAAATAGCTTTGATTTACAGTGTGAGTGAAATAAAAACATTTCATTTCAGTAAAGTGAAAACATATCCAAGAAATTCAAAGGCCTGAATTTCACATTCCCTCATTGATGCAGAATACTGGAGAAAGAATGAGACTTTCCTGAGTAGGAAAGCCACAAGGTTATAGATCAGAAGAGCACATGAGTACTGGGTATGTAAGTCAGTGGTAGAATGCTCGAGCAGTGGAAGGCCATGAGTTCAGTTCCCAGTATCACAAAGGGGAGGGGGAGGAGGAGGAGGAGGAGCAGGAGCAAAAGAAGGAAAAGAAGGGCAGAACCATCATAATTGTGTCACAGGCAGGAAGGGAAAGAGAGAAGAAAAGAGAGAGTGGAAAGAGACAGAGAGAGAGAGAGAGAGAGAGAGAGAGAGAGAGAGAGGAAGGAATATTGTCGGGAGGAAGAGGAACAATGATTCTAAAATTTCCCCAGTAAAGGCAGCTTTCTTTCTACTTCCTCCTCCAGGATTTCATTGCTTATCTCTTTGTTCTCTGCCGTTTCATCTGTTGTACCCACACAAGAAAGAAATATTGTCTAGTATCTTCCATTTTAGCAAATCTTTCCTTCCGCTCTTCAGTCCTATATAGTTACAGTGCTTTCTCCTTACATGCTCAGCTAAGCTGTCAACAGAACACATAGTAACATTTTCTGCCTGCATTTTTACACTTCCCATTTATTCTTTAATAACTTTTGTGTATGTGTGTGTGTGTGCGGGGGATTGAACTCGGGTCCTTTCACTTGCACAGAAGGAGGCAAAACCACTGAGCTAAATCCCCGGCCTATTCTTTAATAACTTTTACATTTTCTTAAGGATTTATACACATAATTAAAATATCAGCCAGTGGTAAAAGTCAATGAAAAGAGATGTTCCTTACTTCTTCCCCTGACTCTGTAAGTCCCCCCCAAAAAATATTTTTCAACTTTTAGCTGTTTTTTCTGGCATTTATCTCCATATTACTAAATAATGTACTTCTACTCGGTTATTGTTCAGATCTAAAATATACAAACTATGTGTCCAGAGGTGGGGCTTTGGAAGGTGATTAGATCATGGGAGTGCTATACTCACCAGAGGATTAATTCATTAATGAGTTCATAGCTGAATGCTATTAGGAGGTGAGGCCTAGTTGAAAGAGGCGGGTGACTGATGCTGTGTACCGGGGGGGTATGTTCTTCTCCCCAGCTACTTCCTCCACTCTCTCTGCTTCCTAGTTCCCATGGATTGAGCAGCTTTTCCCCACCACGCCTTTCCACCATGCCATTTCTGTCTTGGAGCCAGCTGACCATGGACTGAACCTTTTGAACCCATAAGTCAAAATAAACCTCTCCTCTGAGTTTTGGTTGTCTGTTTTTTTGTCCCAACAACAGGAAAGTGGTTGATACAGAAAACTGGTACTAGAGATCTAGGGTCATTGCTATGACTATACTTGACTGTGTGGTTCAGAAGCCTTTGGAACTGGCTTTCAAGGGATGTTTGGAAACATTGTGAACTAGAGAAGCCAGAGAATGCTGTAAGCAGAGTTCAGTGGATGATTCTGGGGGAAACTCAAAAGACCAGAATGGTGATAGGAATGCAGAGAGTAAAGGACAGGCTCAGGAGGTTTCAGATGGGAACAGTGACTCTATTGGCAATTGGACTAGAGGCCATTTGTGTTACATTCTGGAAAAGAGCTTGTCTGTATTTTGTCTGTCCTAAGACTTAATGTGAGGCCAAATTTAAAGGTGGCAATCTAATTGATCTGGGAGGAAATTTCAAGACAACCCAGCATTCAGGCTGTGGCATGAGTACTGCTAGCTGCTTTTAATCAGATCTACAATGAAAATTGAGCAGAAAGCAGAGGTGAAGTATTTGAAAGATTTTGCAGATTTTTTCAGAAAGGAAGTACATGTAATGAGAGTGTACTGTAAAGATTAGCACCATTGAAAAGAATCCAAGTACTTTGAATCAGGACAAGAAGAAAGATAGCTTGAGGACATCTCAAAAATTGTCCAGGCTCCACTCCATCACGGGCTCAAGGGTGTAAAAGGGTAAAATACTTTTCTTTGACAAGAGAGCCCTTGCGTCCTTCTCATTCAGAAACACATAAGCCTTGGTAACTGTTGCCCTGAGTTCATGAATCCAGGCACTCAGTGGCTGCAGCAGCTATAGGCCAATGGGGCCAGGCTACTGCTTAAGCAGTGGGGGATGCAAAATGCAAGAGTTTTGAGATCATGGAGGCTTCTACTCAGACTTCAACGGAAGGACTGGGAGTCTGCCCCTGAGAGGGTGATATGTGAAGCTGTGAAAGTGAAGTCAAAGGAACAGTGGAGACCCCAGGAAGTTGCAGATGCCAGGAACATGGAAAGTCTGATGAAGAAAGCCACAGGCAGCAAATGGAGCCAGCCCAAGAGAAAGGTTATGTGAGCAGTAACCAGCAAGGCCAGGGGGCAGGCCTGCCCAAGCCTTTTGGAACACATATCCTGCTTCCACATGCCTCAGATATTGGTCATGGAGTTTCAGGATTTAATGTTTTCTCAGATGAGTTTCAGTCTTGCTTTGGTCTGATTGCTTTCTAGTCCTCTATTCCTCTCTTTTGGAATGGAATGTTTACCATGTAGCATTGTAGTTGGAACTATTTAACTTTGCTTTTGATTTTTACAGGGGCTCACAGCTGAGAGTTTTTGAGTCTCAGAGGAGACTTTGGACTTGAAGTTTTGAGCAATGCTGGAATTATTAAGAATTTGATGACTCTTGGAGATGGACTAAATTCATTTTACATAATGAGATGAACATGAGCCTTTTGAGGGCAAGGAGCAGAATGCTACAGTTTAGATCTAAAACTTCCCCCAAAAGTCTCATGTTCAGAGGTGGGGCTCTGGGAAGGTGAGCAGATCATGTGGGCATCAATGGGTATTAATCCATTGATGAGTTCATAGCTGAACGTACTATACAGAGGTGGGATCTGGTTAAAAGAGAGCAGTCACTGAGAGCGTGACCTGGAAGGTTGTTGTTCCTGTCTCTGCCTCTTTCCTCTCTGTTTCCTTTCTACTATGGATTGAGCAGCATTCTTCTACCAGGCTCTTCCCCTATGCTATTTCTGCTTTGGAGCCAGTCAGCCATGCACTGAACTTTCTAAAACTGTGAGCCAGCACAAACCTTTCCACCTCAAGTTGTGGGGGTCAGGTAATTTGTCCCAGCAATGGGAAAGTGAGTGACTAATACATACTCTGACTTTTTATTTCTATATTTCAGGTATTTTGTCTTCCCATTGCTATTTTGATGCCTAAAGATTCAGCTCTCACTTGTTCCCTTTCTTCCTTCTTACTCATCTTCCAAACATGGTTACATCATAACTTTTTGGATACATCAGCAGCCAGTATTTATATGTTTATAGATTTATATGTGTACAATATAAACTTAAGTATTGTTCCTTGCTGAGCCAAGTAGTATACTATGAGCGAGCTCTCTTCCTACCACATTTCCCCCTTCAAAAGAATAATTGCTTTAATTTTTCATGTTTGGTTTTCTATGTATCTGTCTTCATTTTTTTCACATGCTCAACTAGATTGAATGAAAACTTATTGGTAATTTTTCCAAACACTTAAACACATTGGTTTCACATTTTCCCGTGGAAGCCTTCCTTGTGCAGCCCTCTGCTTCCCTGCTCTATCTGGACAGGTCATCCTCTAGGCCTACAACTTGTCCTTTTGCTTGGACTGAATCCTGTTTCCTTGATTGCTTATCTTCTACTTCTTTATGTACTTACCTATCTGTGATTTGAAGTGGACTTTCCAGTAGTTTCCATAGAAGCAAATCCTCTGGGACTTCCCTGAAGCAGGAACCCTGCATTCTGGGAATAGTCAGGTGGCTGAGATGAGACTCTCAAGGTGCCATATTTAAACCTCCACTCCCCTGCATTCGGTCTACACATCCATTCTCATGCTTAGGTTCAGAAATCCTTAGGCAGTTTTTCCATAAAATAAACCCCTAGTTTTTGGTGACAGTGAGGTTAAGCTGTACTCTTCTGTCTTCATGATCAAGACATCTAATCTCCTCTAGGGTTCCTCTTACCTTCTGGGTACGCTGCCTCAGTTTTCCTTGCTGGTTCCTCATTTTATGCATACAGGTTAAGAATTTATGTTCTCCACATCCCCATCAAAAGCTCTTTTGCTGTTCTTTATGCTTGCTCTGGTTATTTTATATACCGTGCACTAGTAGCTTCAATTAATACCTGTGTGCTGATGACTACCAAACCTCTGTCTCTACCTGTGTATCCAACTTGGTACTCTGTGTGTATTCGGTATGAAAAACCATTCTCAGCACTGCTCCACCCTTCCTGCAAGGCTTCTCTTTCTCTCCAGCTCGGCAGGGCTAACCTGACTCACCCGGTCACCTCAGCTAGAAACCCTCTATGTTCCTTCTTCCACCGCAGCCTCCAAGTAAGCTCAGCAATCCCTGCTTATGCTAACCCCCTAACTAGTCAGTAGCTGAACCCACTTCTTCATTTCTGTCATCATTGCCTAAAGTTCGGTTTTAATTGCTTTTCATTTGCATTACTCTAATACTCTCCGTACTGGTCCCACAATCTCCAGCCTCAAAACTCTTGGGTTTATTTTTCATTCCCTTCTCCAAAGTGCAAGTGGATCATATCCTTCCTCTAGTTTTCCCTTCTCATTACGTTCAGGATACAAGCCCACTTCCTGGCATGGTGCTTGAGGCTCCTGTGGCTGGACTTTTTAGCTCTTCATTCCATGGCACACCTTTCCCTTTCTGCCAGGCTTGTGGAATATCTCAGTTGTTCCCCCTCCCTACACTGTCCTTTCTTCTGCTTTTCTTTCTGGCAGTGGTGTCCTCCTATGTTTAAACTTTTTTACCAACACTGCCTCCTCTAAAAAGATAAATTGTTATCTCAGAATCTACCCAGGAGTTTCACGGTCTGTCTATTGCTGTGAAAAGCTTGGCACTGATGGTACAGGTGGCAGGAAATGGGGCAAATTGGTATTCTTAGTTCCTCCCTTTGTCCACAATGAAGTCAGAGGAAGAGTAGCAAGTTCTGAGTGACAACATGGGGGTGAAGAGATGGTGAGATTTGAGGAAATCCAGGTGCTAGCATTCTGTATTGTGGGAGTTTTTTGTTTCCTTGCAAAGGCATAATGGAGAATAATGGATTCAAAATAGCTAGGATCCTGGGTCAGGGAGTTCTTGCTTCTGAAACTATGACAGCTGTGTAGAACAAAGACAGCAACGTTTCCATGAAGAGTAAACATCCACATAGCACCCCTCACCACCTGTTAACTATACCCCCAGAGGAGTGCAAAGGTACTTCAGGAAAGAGAAAATCTCAGAGTTGATCATACTCTTCAGTTTCATGAAGGATCCTCCAAGGCAGGACAGAGAGGCTCATATTTTAAAAGGCCAAATGCCAACATCAATAACAGAATTTATATTTAGAGCAGATATTGTAGTGAACATCCAGAGCAGGTGGGTTGATAAACAATACTAGATCACTGAGAGGACTGTAAACCAGGGACTAGAATAATCTCTCTCCTGTCACCAAAAAGCCGTATAGCCTTTGGCAAATCATCTTGGCTTATGGTTTAGCATTTACTATAATCTTTTATGATTCTAGCATTCCTCCCTAGTCACCATATGCTATGCTTCTCTGTTGTTTGAAAGCAGTTTACAAGACCCTACTATAGCACTTTTCCCAATGATGAATTTTCCTAGTGAGCAGCTGCTTATATGGTAAAAGTACATGTACTCTCTAATTGTGCCAATATTATGTATACGTGAAGAACAGAATTGCAAAATGACAGAGCTCGATGAAGCTGAACCAGGCCTTAGAAATCAAGATGACAATTATCTCTATTACTGAAGAAGAAAAACAACAACAAAAAACCCTGCCCCCTGAATAAAAATTAAACAAAAAAAATCCTGAGGCTTAAAGATATCTGACCATCTTATTGATGAAGCCAGGGTCAAAAATTAGTTATAAATTTAAAGATGGATGTAAAACACTTAGCATCTGTGTCCAAAGAGTAGAACCCAATCATCCTTGGCTCAAATATTTTTATACCATTTAGTTTATGGTTGATGTTATGTAGGAGATAATCAGTTCACATTTGCCTGGAACTTGGAAATAGCATTGTATACTGGAGATTCCATTATCTTGCCTAAAAAAGAAGGTACTGGTCATAACTATAACTATCCGTAAGTCCTGCAATCTGGGGAGATAATGATGCTTTGGATGGATGATGGAGTGGGAAATGTTTTGAGAGGAAGCAAACAGACAATTTGGTGGCTTAGAAACCCCAAGAGAGTTTATATCATCTGGTTCCAAAGTTTTCCGGAACAAATGACAAAACTGATTATTGGAAGTATTTTTAATTAGCTGAGCTGAATCCAAAAGAAGGAATACAAATCCAAGTCAACAGAGGAAGTTTGTTGAACTTCCTATTTAAAACAGATGTTTTATTAGAACTCTGATTAATTTCTGAATGTGATAATAACAAGCCTGCATCCTGGAGCAGTTTATGAAAATGAGAAATTTACAGTAAGCACTATGGTGAAGATATTGCTTCTAAATGGCATATGGTATATGGAAGGTAGGCTATGTGTGCATGTGGATAAATTGTCCCAAGAGCAGCAAGTTCAATGCTGAGGTTTGGAAGAACAGCACATCCCTGAGCTGACCCAGTGTCTCCCAGGCAAAGCATTCAGAGCCGTGGGCCGAGGGAAGCAGGCTACACCCAGTCAACATCTAAGAGGAAATGTTTTCTGTTACTTGATGTGCAGTTTCCTGTGGATGAAGTAGCCACCCTCAGCTGATGCAGATAAGTTGAGCTTCTGCTATAAAAGTATTTTGTCTTTGGTGTGCGAGCTCAGAGCCTAATTATTAAAGTGATGTGGTCTAATTTACTGAGTAGACCTTTAAAATTCGATCTCAAGCATTCCCTTGCTGAGAGTTTGGCACAGTAACAACACATGCAGTGCTTGGGAGGGAAGTATTGACTTTCCAGGGAGTACATCTTTCCCACTCCATACCCAAAGAGCTCTCCTGGGAAGAAACAGAATTCCAGTTTGTTGTGTGGTTGCCCCACCCACTCAAGAGACATCCCCCAAGCTTCTCCTCAAATCCTGTCACATGTACACAGCTTTGGAACTCAAGTCTTCTGGCTGGCCAGCAGTTTGGGATACCACCCACAGGGGATGAGTAGTTAGTAAGGTCAGAAATCAAGTGCAATTAATAATCGAACATATGTTGAACTCCCTTTACATGGGATTTGTCTAAAAGAATGAGTTAATAAACTTCATTTCACAATAATGTCATAATCATGACTAATGTATTTAATGTGTTACCTGAAGTTTCTGAAGGAAAAAGGAGCAAGATAACACTTGGGAGAACCATATACAGTACAGGAAAATGTCTGTAAATCCATCTTGATAATTGTTAATGTCAAAAGCACATAAAAATTCAATGTCCCTCATACATATATTCTGACTAGGAGTTTGGGATTTTTTTGTTCTGATTTTTTAAAAGTAAATTATATTTTTAAAATGTGTATCTAAAGGCTCCAAATTTAAGTGTTTCTTTTAAGAGGTTGCTGATAAAGCTGGTAATTAAGTGGAATCTTTAGTCTCAATCTGCCTATTAAATGGCCTACAAATTACTAATGTCAGAAAAATGTATTTAGAAAAAGATGAAAGTCATTACCAGTAGAATTATACCTGATTGTACTGAGCTCATGTTGGAGGGCCAAAGGACTTGTACTTGATCTTGTTCTGGAAGCGAGATGAAGACAGAGTTGGAGAGGGAATAAAATTTGCTAAGTTTGTAACTTCAATAAAATGTACTAAATATACTTTTCTTATACTAAATTATAAAAAAAAGAGACTTGGAAATTCTGCTCTTCCTATCGTTTTACAGAACTATAATGATGTTAATCTCCAAAACATTTATTTATTTTATTTCTTGACAACTACGACTTCCATATATGTATCAGGGAGGTTTTTTGGGTTTTTTTGATACCAGGGATCGAACTTGGGTCCTTGCGCTTGTGAGGCAGGTGGCGGAACCACTGAGCTAAATCCCCGGCTATCAGAGTTTTTCTGTGTAATAAGTTACTTCAAAATGCAATGGTATAAAACATTTATTTCTCGCAATTTTGTGTATTAACTGAGTGATTCTTATCTGAGTAAGTTCACCTGAGCTTTGGGGAAAGCATAATAAGCAGCTATAGGGTTAACACATATGTTTTATAAGGTTCAATTTATAAAACTATCATAGCTTTTGTCTCTTTCTTCCTAGAAATATGTTTCCATGTATATAAAACAAGATAATTTGGGCTTAATTATATTCTTTTAAATAATGTTTACATACATAAATATTAAATACTGTATTTTATTATCAAAGTAGAATTTATACACAATAACCTATTATTGGGCATTATTAACTATTTCTGAGATATCTATTTCTATATCTCCGTATATATGGATTACTGGTTTGATAATTTAAATATTGAAATGTAATGGTGAAATAAACATTTTTTTCTTCTGTGTATGAGCCCTTTGCTATATGTATTTTCATCAAATATTGATGTTCAATAGTTGTTGTTATGGTGATTGCAAAATGCTGGGACTAAGAGAAGATGGCCCTAGGAATTAAGAAACTTGTGTGCTCAAGAAGAAAGAAGATATCATAAAAATACAAAATGTTAACCCTGCAGGGGACATTAGAAATGATTTCTAGTACCCTTATTTTGTCTAAAGGAAACAAATGCACAAACATTTTAAATTACATCTACAGTCAGGACAATTATGGATTGCACTCGTAATTTGTTTCCTGTGCTTTCAGGGAAGACACCTTAATTCTATTAAGGGAATTTGATAGGTGTTTTCATTTTGCATTTTGTGATATCTACTATAGAAAGTTTTAAAAAAATATCCAGTAGAAATAACATTTTGATCTTAGACTCTGATTTTTAACTATGTAATACTTGGTGCTTTTAATTTAATTTAATTTTTTTCTTTTGCCTGAAGATTTTGATATTTTTAAGCATTTAAAGAAGTTGAAGCTAGGATAACTTTTCACTGTAAAAAAAATGAGATAATTTTAAAGTTCCTACTATAGTGAAAATTGTATACGTATCTTAAAAGCTTTATAAAACTTTCATAGCCAAATATTCTCAAGAAAATAAGACATTTTGGGCTACCGCCGCCAGCCAGATCCATCATGTTACAGAAAATGGAGGACTTTATAAAAGGCCATTTATTGAAGCTTTTGAAGAAACACCCATGCTGGTTGCTGTGCTCACATAGGTGGGGTGTAGTGTCCTCACCCTCTTTGGATATCTTCAAGATTCCTTAAGGCACTGGAGAATTGAAAAATGTTACCATGCAGCACAAAGAGAGGAACAAAAGGACTTTGTGTCACTGTATCAGGATTTTGAAAACTTCTGTGCAAGGAACCTCTGCATGAGGATAAGAGACAAGTGGAATAGACCAATCTGTAGTGTGCCTGGAGCCAAAATGGACATCATAGAGAGAGTATCATTATTATAACTGGTCATTCAAGTATACAGGGAATATAATTAAAGGTGTCATAAACATGGGTTCCCACAACTATCTTGGATTTGCATGGAACACTGGCTCATGTCAAGAGGAAGCTGCCAAAGTCCTAGAGGAGTATGGAGCTGGAGTATGCAGCACTTGGCAAGAAATTGGAAACCTGGACAAGCATGAAGAACTAGAGAAGCTTGTAGCAAGGTTCTTGGGAGTAGAAGCTGCTATGGCAAATGGCATGGGATTTGCAACAAATTCAATGAACATTCCTGCTCTTATTGGCAAAGATTGCCTTATTCCAAGTGATGAGCTGCACCATGCATCACTGGTTCTAGGAGCCAGACTGTCAGGAGCAACTATTCGAATCTTCAAACACAATAATATGCAAAGTTTAGAGAAACTGTTGAAAGATGCCATTATCTGTGGTCAGCCTTGCACATGAAGGCCCTGGAAGAAAATTCTGATCCTTGTGGAAGGTATATATAGTATGGAGGGGTCTATTGTTCGTCTACCTGAAGTGATGGCCCTTAAGAAGAAATACCAGGCTTGCCTATATCTTGATGAGGCCCACAGCATCGGGGCCCTTGGCCCTACAGGTCGAGGTGTAGTGGAGTACTCCAGGCTGGATCCTGAGGATGTAGAAGTTATGATAGGAACGTTCACAAAGAGCTTCGGTGCTGCTGGAGGATACATTGGAGGCGAGAAGGAGCTGATAGACTATCTGAGCACACACTCCCATAGTGCAGTGTATGCCACGTCCCTGTTGCTGCCTGTAGTGGAGCAGATCATCACCTCTACGAAGCACATCATGGGGCAGGATGGCACCAGCCTGGGCAAAGAATGTGTGCAGCAGTTATATGAAAATACCAAGTATTTCAGGAGATGCCTGAAGGAGATGGGCTTCATTATTTATGGAAATGAAGATTCTCCAGTGGTGCCTTTGATGCTCTACATGCCAGCCAAAATTGGTACCTTTGGGCAGGAGGTGCTGAAGCAGAACATTGGTGTAGTTGTGGTCGGATTTCCTGCCACCCGAATTATTGAGTCTAGAGCCAGGTTTTGCTTGTCAGCAGCTCATACCAAAGAAATACTTGATATGGCTTTAAAGGAGATAGATGAAGTTGGGGACCTATTGCAGCTGAAAATTATCGTCATTGATTGGTGCCTCTACTGGACAGACTGTTCTATGAGACTACTTATGAAGAAATGGAAGACTGAGCCTTTCTGGTGCTCCTTTAGAGGAGCTCTCCCTCACCCAGGACAGTGTATGGCCTTTCTGAGCCAGGTCTAGGAACCACACTTCTGTGGCCACCTCACGTCAAAGGCATTTCCTCAACTACTGTAGGCGGCCACCTGTACTCTAAATGACATTTTGTAAATACTCAACCGCTTGACATCCTTCCTTCGCTAAATCTTACCCTTAAAAAAAGAAGTGACTTTCTTTGCCCATTAAAAAGCATTTTATTTTATAGCTATTCTACTTGTGAAGTCCCACTAACCCTATCTTATCTGGCTAACCACATAGGTATTTCCCTCTTCAGCCACCTCGAGGGCTTGGCCAAGCCCTCTCCAGCCTTGACTCACCAGCCCTCCTCCTCAGGGAGCAAGTGCCTTCCACTTACTTCCATCCAAGTGTCAGGTTGCCCATCTTGGAACCCTTATTCAACCAGTCATGTAATCAACTAAAGTATTCTTGCTTCAGTCTTCAGTTCAGCCTTTGAAGAAAAACAGTAAGCAGTAACAGTGCCAAGCAGGTCATGTGTAACTCCTCCTGGCCAGAGATCTCTCTGGTCACCAGATGATTTCTTCCTTCGCTATCAAATATGTCTTCTCACAGTCTGAGGGTATGCCCAAATTTTAGGTTCTTCCCAACCTGTAATCATAATACTTCCAACCTCCTACTTGAAATAGTCAACATTTTAGAAGTACCTACGTCCCATCAAGGTCAAACATCAGTGGTTAAAAACTCACTCTTACCATTTTGTGTATAAAGCTTCTCAATAAATGTTGGGCATTCCTCGTGAGGTAAGGGGCAGGGGCACTGTGGAAAGAATTGATTATTTGCAGAATGTCTGTGATCGTGTTTCGGTCTCTACTTTTCAAAAATTATGATAGCTTCTGGTGAGATTTGGGTCTAGATTAGGATTCAAACTGATAAGGGAAAATAATGGTCATTCTTCTGCTCAGAAATAATTTATTATGTTCCTATTTCAGGATTAGAGTTAACTTAGTCCTTTTAGAAGCTGTTGCACTGACCTCTTTCTGAATGGTAAATTCTTCTATTTCTGATGTCCTGACATGATCTTGACCTGGCTGGTGGGGCTAAAGGCTCCTTGTGCTTCCATTATGTGGTTTTTTCCCTGAGAAATTCCAATCACATTTCTCTTTCCTAAACTAGAATATCCTCTATTTGGATTCTATGTTCATACTATAACCAGGTAAAGGAGACTTTTTCAGAGAGCTTTATACTGCTTGACCAAAGAACATACTGAAAATCACCACTTTGAAGTTATTTCTTTCTTTTGACTAAAGTTTAAGTGAAGCAAACTTTTGGCTTTATTGTACCCAAGATCAGCTTGTCTTTTAGTGGCCATCAAGTATTATAGGGGAAGGATTGGGAACAGAGTGAAAAAGAGATGTATAAAAGTAGTTTTTCACATTTCTGTTTTTGGAATTGCACCTTTCATTGGTAAAAATTCCCAGTCCACATCCTCCTAGGCATCTTGTCATCAGCTGTGGAATGTTTGTGCAAATACATGTTGTGGAGGTTGAAAGCAATATTGTTTGTGAAATTTTGTTTCCATGTCCTGCATATAAAAGTTATCTTTGGTCACTCTCAGCATCTAAGAGCTTAAGTCCTTGAGATATTCCAAGGTTTTATATCACTTTTTTAAAAAACATAAAAGGGCGAGAAAAAGAACCAGGAAGAGATACAGGGATTATATTTAGCATGTACATGTTAAAGTTACTAGGCTGAGGTAACTAAGTAACTAGTCCTATAAAATAAAATAGATGGCTAACTTTCCCATGTGTCTAGCCCCCCACTGCAGAATCCTACTGGAATACCAGGTAGCTTTGGCACTGCAGTTACTATTTAATGGTGTAGATATAGGCTTATAAAAGTCAAAGATTTTAAGCAATAAACTTACCTGCTAGTCTTTTTAACTTGCATGAAGTCACTCCAAATTAAAACGTCAGGGTGGACATTTAAAATATATATATATATTTCATTGGTGCAAAATTATTTCAGGATCAATGCTAAGTTACAAGTTTATTTTGAAGGGACAAAAATCCTATGACCATCCAGGACCTCTGAACTCTCTAGAAGAGAAAATGTTATAAATAAATATGGCCAGTTTTCTTTTCTTGAAACTGTAATGTAAATCTGAGTCCAGTCATATTATAGGAATCATTAGCTAAGTTCTTAGGGAAATACAAGAATATATGAATAAGTCATGAGAATGAGTAGATACCTGAGGCATAAAAATACTGTTTAGTGCAGTTTATTTTTCAAAATAAAAATAGCATTATTCTTTTCATATAATAAAATGATACACATTATAAAATGTGTTTAGTACAGTTTAACATGGCCTGATTCAAGAATCTGGTGAGATTAAGACGTATATCAATCATTACTGCCAAATTTGATAATCTGAGTGAATCAATAGAAATGTGACTAATTCTCACCACGTTTTCTCACTCTTTTTATTTACCATTGCTTTTTTCCATTTCCAGTTTATGAGACCTCTTTCAGTAGATCACATCAATAAATGCATAGCTAGGAAACATCAAAATCCCATACAAAGAGTGGATCAACTGGTGTTTGTGTTTCTTCTCCAATCTTTATTTTAAAAGCTTTAACCTAGCAGTATGAGGATTTGGGGGCATCTTTTAAAACTTTTTTCTTTGCTTCAGATGTTTTTTAATCCCCTTCATAAGGAGATTTCAGTCTCTAGAACTCTGTGTGGTGCCAGTTTGAGGAGTCCTGCCATCTTAATCTTTTAGTTACTACCTTAAGTTCTCGTGAGAGGGTGCGGGTTCTAAATGGTCAGAACTGGTTTCTTCATCTGTAGTCACAGGTGAACAGGAGCACCCTGCATCCACGCTAAGGGCTCTGCTTTTGCCCCATGGCTCTTTCAGATGCTAAGGAACTTTTCCCAGTGAGCTATCTCTGTAATCCCTCCCTCCTTCGCTTTCCCTTTTTTCTTTATCTTCCAATTACTGATTTTTAGAATTTCAGCTCCAGAGAAAACTGATGTATGGTGACCCTGTCCTTCAAGGATCAGTAGTTCAGAGCCCTGGTTCTCTGTGCATTCAGCCTTACGTTTCAGGAGGAGATAGGGAGCACTATGTCCTCCCTCCTAATTAAAGGAGCCTGTATCTAAGTTTCTCATGACTGATACGATCTAGCTAGATTTTCTAGTGTGTAATACACGTTGCTTCCTACCTACTAGTAAAAACAAGGAGGAAGAATGGCTCACTTGGAAAGATTTCCTGACTTCTCAGGGAAGGGGGGAAAAATGATGTGATCTACCACTACCTCCCTGTTTTTCTCTTCCAAATCAGTGAAGATGTCTGGTCCCCAGTGATACTGAATTGGCATATTAGTGTAGAACTGCTGGTCACACCTAGGCAATGAAGAATGAGAATCTGGCTAATTCTTTTTTTGTTTGGATTTGTAACATTGTGGCAAAAGTACCTTGAAAAGACTAAATGCAATTGTTCTGTTGTATAAAGAATTACTGTGACCTAATTCCCAGGGTGCCTTTCCTCTCCTGGTGTTTTCTAGGTAAGCCACAAAGGGTTTAATCTGTATTTGCTTCCACTGCTGGTTAGAAAAAGAGGGAGAACTGAAGTTTTCCTTTTCTAACTACCTACACTTATGAAGATCAGAATTGTTGAGCATTTTACACAGGTAAAATCAGCCCAGAGGGGCTGGAGAAGTAGCAAAATCAAAGATTCCTTCTAGCTGCTTAGCCAAGAATCTATTAAAACTTTTTCAGACCTCAAAATCTATAGATGTATGGTTTTCTGCTTAACATGGAAGCCCAGTGCCTAGCAAGCATCTTAATCCATTAAGGCAGTTAGTTAAAACACCTTCCATGTGGAGAAAAGTGTGTCCCTTCCTCTTCTCTGCTTTATCCACATGAAATTCTCGCTCGAGCTCCAAGCCAGTTGCCTGTGTCCAGCCAGACAGCTGAAGTAGAGGGCTGGCGCCCTCCTTTATCACACAAAAGAAATGCTAGGACTATCCAGTGACCCCTTGGCTTTACTTGTGTACAAAATGCTATTGTTCCTTTTTTGATTTCCAGTGATTTGTTTTCCAAGAAACTGTTTGCTATAGATTTAGTCTTCTGGGAAAGAAACAAAAGGGACTGGCTTCAGCCCCTCATGGAAGTGATTAGTCTTTTGTCTTGCATCTGGAGATTGCACATCCATGGTCCACTTTTGCAAGGTGGCCTGGGGGGAGCCATGGACAAGGTTTGATTTACTATATAGTACACATGACAAATGGCCTTAAGCTGTTATTCTTTCTGGTATGATGAGTTGTAATAAACTGACCCTAAAGAACACAGTGGTTCTTACACTCCAGTCACTGTGTTCTTAATGAAGCAAAACCCAAAGCTCTGTTCTTCTAGTGCTGTTCTGGGAGGTTGAATGAAAGCTTGCTGTGCTTTATGTCTGTTTCATTGACATCTGTGTGAAGAAGTGAATCTTTCCATGCACAAGGAGACTTGAGCCAACTCTGAGTTTGCTTTTTCCAACACAGTTCCCAGGTTTCTGTGCAAAGCTTGGTTACTTGTCCTAGGCCAGGGATGGCAAACCTTTTAGAGCCTTCAGTGAGAGCAGCCAGTCTGCTGTGGCACATGTGGCATAGGTTTGTCACCACTGGTCAAGGCCTTCCAAGAAAGCAGAGGGGCATACCACTGACTGGGTGGAATGATAACTCATTTTCACCCTTAACGCTGTTTGTTACCTCAGGATTATTTACCCAGTAGCTGGAATTACAAAAAGCTTCCTTGCTGGGGCTTCACAGAACTGGAACTGGAACTGGTAATCACCCCGCCAATCCAGTCTGCATACCCAGTCTTGATGATCCCTCTCTGTAGAAAGGCAGCTAACAATAAGAGAAGGGGGAAAGAGATAGAAGAGAGCAATGCTTATGAGAGAGCTGAGGTCTTATTTTGTTGGTCTGTATTTTTCCACTGACCAAGTTAACCTGTCAATGACTTTGCAAGGTGTGCTGTGATGTTAACTCCTTCCATTGCTGTAATGTTAGTATAATCTGGGAAAGTGAGTGAAGGGGAAATGTAAATAAAAGTTTTTTAAATTTTGGTAATGTGTTAAAATGTCATTTTTTCTGCATTACCCTGCCTTCTTGACAGACGATGGTTTTTTATTTTTATTTTTTATTGGATGACTGTGAAGTGGATTGGGGATTGGTGTATCAGTTTTGAGAACACATGTTAAAGAACTAAAGAACTTCTTAAGATGATATAAGAATCATCTTGTGCAGGAATATTGATTTGTCCTAATAAAGCATTCACAAAGATAAAAAAAGAAAATATGACGTTTGGATATTTCACTTTGCTTTTTTATGTTTTTGCTCAAATTGAAGCCAAAGAGCTGAGGAAAAGAGTGGAAACATCGCTACCTAGTGGTCTTTGTGAGCTAAAACTAATGAAGCCAAATTGAGGAAACATTTTCTTTTTGTCAGATCATCCACTGTGCAGAATTAGCATGAACCTCTAGGTCCGTGTTGCTATGATTAAATTAATGTTTACTTAGACATTAATTACTGAAGTAAATATAAAATGTAAATAATCGCTTCTTGGCCTTTTGGCTAAGATCAAGTGCAAAATGTAAATAGATGATTGAAATTAAAGTGAAAATAACAGGTGGAACCTTCTGCATGCTATTGATAAACCTTGGTATAAATGTCTGCATTCACAACACTGCCATATGTTTACAGGGAGCTAATACAGTTTTCAGGTGGAAAAATCACCTGAGTCTTATTTTCTTTCCTCTGCTTTGTGTAATTCCAGTGTGGTAGAACTCAGTCTCGTTTTTCTCACTGATGTTCCATGTCTAGCACAGGGTACCATCCCACTGCCAGGTTTTCAAATGACTGAGTGAAAAACTAATGATGATACAGGTCCATGTAGGCATAAAAATTAATATAAAGCAAAAACAATCAAATAGACATTAAGTATCTATAATGTGGCAGCCTATCTGAATTATCTCAAACTGTTTCTTACTGGTAAGAACCAATTTAGATTTAAAAGCATATACTGTTAACCAAAAAGAAGGAGCCACAGGGAAAAGTGAGTCATCAGTGTCAACAGACTTCTTAGAAACAGAGAACGAGTATCTTCTTGTTAAAACTTCAATCCACATACATAAAAAAGTAATTAAAGTGGTGTGAATATTTTTCAGAACAGAAAGAGTTTGGTCAGGAAAATAACTGGTACATCGGTTCAGGAATTTGGTTCTTTCCAGTTTGCAAACTGAATTGGATGGGAATTGAATCAAATTCAATGGTTAGGTTCAATGTTGACCTTATGGGAAAATTTGATTTGGTTCTCATCCAGTTCAGTTTGCAACCAGAATCATGGAGAGAATTGAGTTTGTGAAATGAAGTTCCACTCTTAGTCTGTTTTTCCATTATGAGGATTATATATGGTAATTACTATCTTTATGTTCAGTTCTTCCTCTTTAGATAATATTTTCCTAATATTAGCAAAATAGCAGACATGGTTTCCAAAGGCCTTTAAGAATCTTAGAGTGAAAGTATATAAGCTGATATATAGAGAAGTTACCCCCAGATAGCAAAGTACTGCAAAGATAGTATTGGGCTCATATATTTGGTTTTGTTTGTTTTGTCATTTAACATTTGCAGTCTTTTGGCGAAGTGCTGTGGTGTAGATCCTTACATCAGCTACCGGTCGAGTTGCACATGAATTGAAAATGCTGTCTTTCCTCTCCTTCTAGAAAGCGTCATCATTCACCAGTTGCGGATGAACTCTAGATGAGCTGGTAAGCCCAGCACACACTGGACGTGTGGCTTCCTGTGAATCCCTGTTGAGTGGAAAGTATTTCTGCAGCCTCCATCATCATTAAGATCCTCCATTCTACTGATTACGACTGGAAATATTTCACTACTTCCGGTGATTTTTTTTTCAGGATATAATGTAAAAGCTGAAAATAGCCTTACTGATAACATGAAAATAGGTAGCAAGAGCAATTGAATCTTTGTGTCAAGAGAAATATCTCCTCCTTTTGCAAAGCTTTCAGGTCCATGGGCACATAATATGTAATTTATTTTTATAATACACTGTAATGTGATTTCTCTTTTTTCATAGTTTATGGCAAATGTATCAGTAGAATACACTGTCAGCTCTCCAAAGTATTGGTATTGTTGCACTCAAAATGATAACATAATTTTTTTTGTTAATTTGTTGTTTCTGATGAAAAGAAAGCACAACACTATTACTTCCCAGGGTAAATGAAAGAGGTAACATCTAGGCACTGGAGACGCTGGAAGAACTTTTATTATCACTTGTACAAGGCTATCATTCTGATCATGGTGCAGTACCAACAAATAATGCTCTGATTTGGGAGTTTAATTTTAAATATTTAAAACCAGTTTTTAAAGTTGCGTTTCTTGGTGTTCTGAGTCAAAATCCCTGGATAGACTGATTTTCATGCGTAACAAATTAATAAAAAGGAGATGTGCCAGTTTAACCAACAAGGGAAACAGGAACAACTTCAACTGACAATTTAATTCTATTTCTATTTTCATTATTTATGTATATGTACAAGATGTAATAACTGTGATGCCAAGATATTTCTCACATTCTGCTCCAATGAAACTTGCAAATAAAAGCCAACCTAGATAATGTTAGTGTCTTGTTAAAAAGTTAGAAAAATACAAAGATAGATAAATTCCCCCTACCCCACCCCGTTTTTGATAGGTTTTTGTAGCTACATGCAGGTAGAGAAATATATTCTTTAAAGATAAAAAGTACATTCATTAAAGATTTAAAAAGCACAACATCTATTATTCAAATCTCAGTGTCAGAGCTGCTGTTGAATTTAGGTTTATATGACAATAAAGTCTACTTGAAACTTTACTAATTCAGGTTTTAAAAACTGTACCTTAAAAAAGACTGTTAGTGTGGACATGTTTTCAATGAGGTTTTTAAAGATGACTTTAAAATATCACATGGTTTGTCTTACAAGAGAAACCCAAAATATAAATAAAGAGTAGAATAAAAAAGCTAGATAATAGGAAATAGGGAGAGAGAGCTTTCTCAAATGGGAAGGGGATCAAGAGAGGGAGAGGAGGGAAGAGGAGGGAGGGCCAGGCAAGGTAATGAAAAAGAATTAAGATGTGTTACATATGTGTGCCAGCTCCCTGCAGAGAATGTGAACATTATGTACTGCAAACATGTACTAATAAAAACCCACAAAAAACAAATTTAAAGATAAAGTAAGAGCTGAGACATCAATTTCTTAATGAAGAAAACATTTACAACATATCTTTAGTGAGATTAAAGAGAATGCTTCCGAGTGTTACAGATATCTGCCAGCCACACAGTTAAAACCACTGGGTCATCTCTCCAGTCCACATGCTGTACCCAGGCGCATAAGCCCACGGGGCCACCAAGTCTCTGCAGTAGAAAAATTCATGCTAAATTTCCTTCCTTATGTAACCTTGGAAGGTTTTAAAGTATACTTTGTGGAATTGTCAAATCATATTCAACATGTTATAAATTAAAGAACTATGTTTTGTTAAAATTATTTTTGCTTTTCACCTTAAATTTTTTTTTTTTTTTTTTTGGTGCTGAGGACTGAACCCAGGGCCTCATGCTAGCTAGGCAAGTGCTCTACCACTGAGCTAAATCCCTTGCCCTTATTTTTGGTTTTTTAAAAAATAAAATAAAATAAATGCTATAGTAGGCTGCCCTACCTTGAATAATTGTGGAAGCATCATATAACCTCCTGTGGCTCTGATTACTGACTCAGAAAACTAGAGTATGTATGTGTGAAGATGTTTTTAATTGCTATTACTGGGTTTTGTTTTGTGAAAATGTTGAACTGTAACGACATTTTCAATTAGAAGACTTTTTTTGTATCATTATATTTTTTGACTCACAGTTAAGTTCCCTATTTCTCAATGTTTATAACTCTGATGGCAAAACATTTGGATATATCATAGAAAACATTGCCTTCACTTGCAATCCTGGCACTACTCTAGGACCATAACCACATAATGTATTCAACTTTGATTATAAATAAATCTCCAGTCATCAATATATTGAGAATCATTTTGAGTAGAATTACAAATGTTTCCTGAAATATAATAAAAGAATCTGTGTTTCCAAGTGAAGGAACAATAATTCCACTAAATCATTATTTTATGTTTCTCTTTTTGATAGGACTGTTATTTGAGAGTATCTTCTGCAGACTTTTTCCAAGTATTTCATAAAGCATTGAGGTTTGATGAAGGCATGGATAGAATAAAATACACCAGATGTCAGATGCCTAAAATGTTCACAGAATGTGAAGAACTTGTATATTACTATAAAAAAAATTCACAGTGTGGAATATCTAGTTCAAGAATTAACAGACACAAACACCACTGAAATAATTCATGCCTTCTCCAGATCAGTAGCAAAGCAAGAGTAAATGACATATCAGGAATGTAATGTTTTTGCCCTTTCTGTTAATGCTGTGGTTGAATTTTCCGGGAAATAAATAAAAAACATAAGTGGCAAAAGTAGAGTGTGTTCATACATTGTGTGGTCAACATTAAAAACAGCAAATGTGCAAAATAGAACTTTAAAAGAAACACACATTTGTCACCTGAGGCACATGTCCTCCTCTTCATGCCCAGTGCTATGCAGTTACTGAAAATACTAATTAGAAGGGAAAAAGGGAAAGGAATAAAAATTGCTGTAATAGGTTTATAAAGTTTTGGAAATTGGTCATTATAATTTGCAGCATTTATTCCATAGTTATTGAATAACAACTGTATTCATTCTCTATAGAAAATGTGATAGTCACAGATTTAAACAGAAATGTGTTTAGATTCCATGATGTAATCATTTATTTTCTGGGATTTTTTTTTGTTGTTTATGTTATTTGGGGAATTTTATCTTACCCTTCACAGATGTGTATTTTAATAGCGCAGATATGTATTTATTTAATCTAGATTTTGTTTTAAAAGTATCAGGTGTTAGCTTCTCCAATAAAGAGGCTTACAAAAGTAGTCAAGTATTTTTAGAATTATTATAGGTTTACTGGATTTTCAAAAGCAAAAGAGTACATTTAAGAAAAAATTTTGGAAATGCATTCTATTTTCACACCATTCTTAACTTTGTCTCCTTTAAGTTTTGTGAATTACATGAGAAGTTAATTATTTTTCACTGAAGCTAAGTGAATTTATGTACTTGTGATTTATATGAATGTAATATCCTGTTTTTAGCTCTTCACAGGTGACTGAAATTATTTAACCAACTCTGTGTTATTTTCAAAGTCAACTATGTTCACAGAAATCTCATCAGTGTGAAAAAAAACAATTAAAATATTAAAGCATTGTGCAATATTCTCTTTTGAATTGGAAAATAATATTAACAAAATTAAAATCACTTAAAATAAGTATGCAACATTCTTTTTATTTAAATCATTTGCCTTAAAATAGTTTTAAATTCTGCATTTCATATGGTATCTTTTACTATGGATAAGCAGAATTGGTATAGTAGGGTATGCCAAAATGGATGCTTTTACTCTGAGTTATACCATAGTTTCAATGTTTATTAAGATGAAAATTACAACTAATTAAGGGGATTCTCTCACCCATTTTTTCTACATTCAGATATGCCACTGCTTTCTGCAGTCAGTCTAAGGCAGATACTCAGTAGAGCAAACACAACTGAGGCAGAGCCAGCAGGTATGTTTGCTTCTCCAGAGGCAGTGTGGGCAATGGTTTCTGCAAAGTGGGATGGAGATAGGATGGATTATGTTTCACCTCTTTTATTTATCACATTATTTCTGTCAGAAATGTTGGTCATGGCCATATCCAGTCCTAAATTATCTTCCCCTAATGGAACTAAGCAAAGAATGGGTTCCTCTTGGTATTTAGCCATATCCATCACAAAGCAAACCAAAACCATCTAAAACAAGATGGGTTCTGCAGGTAAGTTGCAGATGTTAGGGACTTTTACCTCCCAGAACAGTTCTCCTTGCTTGTTGGACAGAAGCCTTTTGGTACACTTGGTTTAAGAGCGCTGGCTGAGAAAGTCATTATCTGTTAATCTTATGATTTCCCAAGAGAAAAGGGCTCAGGCTGTATACTGTATTTGTCCTACATATTTTTCTCCCAGTCCTGGGCTAGAATAACAACATTTAATGAGAAAGCGTTTTCCCTTGGGTAGGGAAACCAGAACTACTGAAAACCCCTGAAACATTACCAGAAACCTCTGGAGTAGGCTCCAGTCTCCTGCTCAGTGTACAATGCAAGCCTGAGGAAAAAAACCCCTAAAAGACAGAAATAGGAGAGAAAGAAAGTGGGGCACCAGGATAGCCAATGCTGCTTTAGCAAAAGTCTCTGATCTATCCAAGCCATTCATTTTTATTAGTAATCAAATTAGTAAAGACAAGCTATGTACAAGGGCAGGACTCTGTGAAAAGATGTGCAGTAGTGTGGTTTCTGTGGAAACTAATGGAGACAGGGCTGGTAAAGGACAAGACAAAGCATTTTGAATTAGGAAGAGAATAGACAAATATATGGTTGTAATTAGAACATTGTAACCTTCCAGTAAGAAGGTTTTAGGTGTGGGTACAGAATTTGGGTGCGAGTTACTCTGACCTTGGCATGTAGCCTTCGGCTGGACTTGCTTCTCAAAATAAGTCAATTGTGGGGTTAACTCTTCACAGCCTACACTGCTTACAGCCTGCTTTGGGCATAATCAGTATTGTGGCTCTCTACATAGAGCAACTTCCCTTGGTCCTTTGATTGTTGGTAATATGGCACTTTGTACTATACTCTTAAAAATTAAAAGTCATTGAAATATTTTTAAATGAACACTAATATCCCAAGGGATGTATGAAAGATGTCAAGCACTAAGACCTACCTTCAAGGGAATTGGAGCAATCCTCACTAACTTTGTTGTCCCAGATACAGCAACATGATCTACAGATAATGTGCTGGAATTCTGAACTGTACTTCACTTTTTTTCTTTTTTGTTTTTTGAGACAAGGTCTTACTATGTTTAGGCTGGTCTTGATTTTACTATGTAGGCTAGCCTCAAATTCACAGTGATCCTCCTACCTCAGTCTCCTGAGTGCTAGATTTTTTTTTTTTTCATGAAAACTAGTCCTCCCTTAGTTTTCCCAGATTTATTCCTGGTATTTCTTTAAGAGATAAACATCTCTAAGGTGAAAATCTTTTTCTCTTCATTTGTCCTATTTTATATTATATTAACTGCTTGTTAGTCAGCTTTCCATTACTGTGACAAAATAAAAATACCTAAGATGGTCACCTTGATAAGGGAAGGGTTTATTTTGTCTCATGGTTTCAGAGGTTTCAGTCCATGGTCACTTGGCTCTATTGTTTTGAGTCTGTGGCAGCATAGTATGTCATGACAGGAACATGTGATAGAGGAGCCCTGTTAATGGGAACCAAGAAACCAACAGAGAAGAAGTGGCCAGGACCCTGACACCCTGTTCAAGCTCATACCCCGAAAGGCCTAACTTCCTCCCACTGAGCCTCACCTCTTAAAGGTTCCACCTCCCTCCAACCATGTAATGAGCTGGGGGTCAAGGTTCCAATACCTAAGCCCCTGGGGACATTGTAAACTCGAGCTATAGCAACTGGTATTGGTTTACAAATCTATCTCTCCGGTTTGTAAGCTTCTTAAAGGAGGACTTGCATATTCCTCACAGTGAATACCAGGTGCTGGGTAATGGTGTGTGTGTGTGTGTGTGTGTGTGTGCATGTGTGTTGGTGGGGAGTGAACCTAGGGCCTTGCACATGCTAAGCATGCACTGTACCACTGAAGCACATCCGCAGCCCCTGGATAAATGTATTTGAAAGGCAGTTCCTGCTAGGAAGAGGCCTTTTACCACCTACTTCTTTTCCCCAATCTTCCCAGATCTTTTCCATTACTACATATGCATTCTTTTTTTTTTGGTCTTTTTGTTGTTTATTTGTGTACAATTTTTTTACCTTCTTGATAAGTCATATGTTTAGACAAATGGTGGATGTTTTGTAGGCACCTAATTATTGATTCCTAATTTGAAAGGATTGCTCTTTTGGGAGCAGCGCCTCAGCTATGACACATGTTCATCAAATTGTTCTGGTTGCTGATGTCTCCTTTCCAAGAAACCTGTGCCCACTTTAAGTTTTAGATGTAGATTACTAGACTAAACAAGAAAAGATCCTCAATAATCATGATTCTAAAGGAAGATATACTGTCTGCAAGGACAAAGAGCCCTCAAGAGGCCATCAAAGAGTCTATACTACTTTGACAAGCAAAGGTACACATTCATTTTTCTTCACAAAGAAGTACTGACTCTCACATGAAATTCTGGTGCCAGCAGGTGGTGGGACAAGTGGACTGCATAAACTAATGAATAGAATATCTTCTCGAAATTGAGAGCACTAAAGATGTCTGTTTCCATGGTAACCACAACCTGCCAAAATCTTGCTTGAGAAAAAGAATATGATCACCCTCAGTAACACAGTCTCACGTGGCATTAATAATATGTATAGTATAAGGTTCAACTTTCTCTGGATTTCTTTCTTTTCAATTCTGTTCTTTCCCAGGTGGAAAACTATCATATCACTCTGACCATAGGATCCATGTCTTCAAAGTTTGCTTTTTGACATCTTACAGGAGTTAAGATGTGCTGCCTCCTTGGAGTTTCTGCAACCTCTTCCACACTCATAGAGCACTGACTTCATTGGATTTCAATTGTTTGTTGGTATTGGTAAGTGATTTCTCCACTAAAATGTGAGTTCGCTGAGATAGGTCAGGTAAGTTTAACAAGGTTTACTGAGCACCTTTTATGTCCTAGGCACTTTGCCATGTACTAGACCTTTAGAAATGAATAAACACAGTCTCTGACCTTAAGGAGCTTATATCTAGTATGAAAGCCATGTGTAAACAGGTATTTTTCAGCACTGAATGGTATGTGCAAGGGTGGAGGCACGTTCAGGTCACTCTGAGCTCAGAGAGCAGCTCTCAGCTCCATCCCAGGCATCAAAGAACTATTCCTCACACTGGCTACTGACCTAAATTTTGAAGAGTAAGTGGGAATTAGCGAACAAGGCAGCTTCTGTGGAGGTGGGGTCTTAAGTCGGACAGTGGTGATTTGCTGAGCGACATGGTGCTGACGAGCACAGACCACTCTTCCCAGAGGACTCCACGGTGCCGTGGGACAGTTTGTTGGCCTCCACTTGTGCCTCATGGTGTGTTCCTCAAAACGAGGCCATTGGTCTTTTTTGTCACCAGTATTTAGTACCATTGACTCGAGAAAGCTTTTCACTTCTGTTATGGCTTGTGTTTAGATGTCCCC
This sequence comes from Heterocephalus glaber, assembly GCF_000247695.1. Next base: position 2,346,540 of record NW_004624819.1, on the reverse strand, counting down.
TCAAAAACTGCATGCTTTTTCAGAGGTGGCCGAATCTAGAGTATGTGATTGATTCATGGTGGGGCTGTCTGAGGGCACTAGGATTAAGAGCATGAATGCTACCCACTCTAAGTAGGCTGACTAAGATAAAAGGGGCAGAAAGACACTGTTAAGGTCCTTTGCTGCTTTTGCTACCATGTGGGCACCATGAATTGTTTTCTTCTCTGTGATACCCTTCTGCCATGTGCCACTATGCCTTGGAGCCAGTCAATTGTGGACTGAAACCTCTGCAAACTGTGAGCTAAATAAACCCTTTTTCCTTTAACTTTTTTTTTTTTTTTTGGTACCAGGGATTGAACTCCATACCTTGTGCTCGAGAGGCAGGCAGTGGAACCTCTAAGCTAAATTCCCGGCCCTAACTTTGGGTATTTTGTCTGAAAAAAGTAACAACTTCTGAGGCTCAGCAAAATCAACTTTAACATTTAAGTCCATTTTGTACAGGTTATCCTGCAAGAATATACTGAAGTTATTTTAAAACAATCAAAAATTTTGTAGGTAATAGTGACTCAAGTTTATCAAAAAATAAATCAAGATGAAATGTGCCTGGGGCCGGGGATTTAGCTCAGTGGTTCTGCCACCTGCCTCACAAGCACAAGGTCCCAAGTTCGGTCCCAGGTACCAAAAAAACAAACAAACAAACAAACAAATGAAAGATGAAATGTGCCTCCTTCTCCCAAGACCTCCAATAATTTAAAACTTAGAAAAATGTAAATTGAAAATAAGTCTAAAAATGGTTCAAATATATGACTTATAAAGTACATGGTTTTTAAAAAATATTTTACTTTTGAGACAGGGTCTCACTATGTAGTTCAAGCTTCAGGTTGGTCTTGAACTTACTACGTAGCCCAGGCTAGCCTCCTGCCTCAGCCTCCTAAGTGCTGGGATTACAGGTATGTGCCATCAAGTCTGGCTACAAAGTATATAGGAGACATTATCAATGACCCCTGCAGGGGGTCATTACAATACAATGCAAGCTGAGAGAGAGGATGGAGAGTTGAGAGCAGAAGCCAGGTCTAGGGCTGCTCTAAGCTGCTCTGGGCAGCAAAGACAAAAGGCACCAAGGATATCCAGTGTTTATTCATAACAAGCATGGGAAGGAGGGAAAGAGAATACCTGGTGATAGCAGATATGCAAGCAGGGGGCTGTAAAAGGGAGGAACTGCTTATCTTGCTTAGAGAGAAGAAACCAGTACTGGAACTGGGTCACAATTAACTAGCAACCCATCAGGTTAGTGAGAAGCTATAATTCAGGGGAAAAGATTTTAATTGAGGTCAGACTGACCTTAGCTGCATGTTAACTCAGAGGACCCCTGCCACTTCACAGACCAGGTCTTAGGTCTTCATGGCAGCCATTGGGGGAGAAGCTATACTTGCCCAGTACACCATCTGACTTGCCCTTTTGAGTCACATAAAGCTTCAGTCTGACTCTTAATATAAAACAATATAGCCTAATTATGGAAAGCAAGAAGCAGGTGCCACTTATAGCCTGCTAATACTTGTAATACTGGTAATACTGGTAATATTATATGAAAGTACATGTTTTTAAAGATCTACTTTCCTGTATCTACTGATGCTTCTCCAGGAATAAGCTAAGTCTGTTTTCTCTTCTCTAATGCTTCTTTTAAATAATTAATTTCTCTGTTATGCATGTAACAGATGTCACCTGGCTGTCAATCTACAGGTGGCAACATATTTTAAGATAAGACCTTATCTATAATTGATGGCACCTATTGAAAAAAATATGCATCCTGGGGGTGTAATGAACTGAGTTTCTACACAATGGAATCATGAATTCTGAGGCCTCATTAGACTTATATTCTTTCATTTAAGGAAAGTGTGGAATCAAGAGGAATTAAAGCTTATTTCCTTCCTAAAAGAAAGTTCTTAGACCGTCTACTAAGAAATTTGGGTGTCATTGTTCTTTCCTCTAATGACACTAACCATTAAAATATCTCATTTGCTATTTCTGAGTACTGTCTGGTCACTCAAAAATTTGCAAAATCTTTCATTACCACACGAATGACCTCAGGATAATTAGACAATCTTTCAGTATGAGAAGAAAAGGTTTCCTAAGTATACTGAAAGAGTTCAACAGGAGAAGGCTAATTTTTAAAAGAAAATTTTCAAAATTAGTTTGGATCAATCTTATGCAATAGCTATAGGAAATTAAATGTTTTGTACAAATTCAACATTATTCTTTTTCTTAAAAGTCCTTGGAGAGTTCTGGGTCAACGTGCTGCAGCTCCCAGCACAGAGGAAGCTTCCAGGTTAACATGCCCCAGCTCCCAGTGCAGAGTAGGTGCCTTCCAGGCCAACCTACCACTGCTCCCAGCACAGAGGAGGTGAGCCAAGCAGGCAGCAGCAGCGGCAACCCCCCCCCCACCATTGAAATGAGAAGACGCGTAAACAAGCCTCAGAACCAGACTTCCAGATCACCTACAGCAACCCCAAAGGGAAACAAGACGGAACACTCTGATACTCAACCACCTGGACTCTCTGAACTAGAAACAAAGGGGGATCTGGAAAAAATGAAATCAGAAATAATTTCTCAGATAACAGTAGAGATTGTGCCCATAGTGCAACACATGATTAATAAATCTAGAGAAGGCACAGATAAAAAAATAGAGGAGCTGAGAAACATGATGGAATCCCAACATAGGAAACAAATGAAATCCATAAAACAGATGGAAACAGATATCCATGAGATTAAAAACTCCACTGAGGGCCAGGGATTTAGCTCAGTGGTTCTGCTGCCTGCTTTGCAAGAGCAAGGTCCCGAGTTCAATCCCTGGTGCCAAACAAACAAACAAACAAAACAGAGACAGACAAAGAAGGACACTACATCCTGGTAAAGGGAACAATCCAACAGGAAGAGATGACAATCATAAATATATATGCACCAAACACTAGTGCGCACAACTGTATAAAACAAATACTAATGGACAGGAAAAATCATATAAGCACTAAGACAATAGTAGTGGGGGACCTCAATACCCCACTGTCACAAATAGATAGATCAACTAGACAAAAAATAAGTAATGAAATACGATAACTCAATCAAACTCTAGAACAAATGAACGTAACAGATGTTTACAAAGTGTTCCACCCCACAAAATCAGAATACACATTCTTTTCAGCTGCACATGGGTCCTTCTCCAAAATAGACCACATACTTGCTCATAGAACCTATTTAGGTAAGTGCAAAGAAATTGAAGTTATCCTCTGTACATTGTCAGACCATAGTGTGATGAAATTGGAGATCAACAGCAAAAGAAACCACAAGAATTTCATAAACAAATGGAAATTGAATAACATACTTCTGAATAACCAAGGGGTCACAGAGGAAATTAAAGAAGAAATCAGACAGTTCCTTCAATTAAATGACAATGACAATACAACATATCAGAATCTATGGGACAC
>NW_004624819.1:2328227-2340187 GCF_000247695.1 Heterocephalus glaber | reverse complement strand
GTAGGGTAAAGGAAAGAAGGGAATGGAATTAATATGAGAAAATGAAAAAATGGAAACAAAGTCTTTGTAAATAGGGAGGGATAGAGGGCTTGAAGGGAGGGCAGGGGAATGGGGAAAAAAATAAGAACCAAGAGAGATTTTGTAAAGGTGCAAATTTCCAACGATGAATGTCATTATATTATATGCCTAAAATGTACCAATAAAATAAAATTTTTTTAAAAAGTCCTTGGAGGCAATTAAAAGTAAAGTCATGTAGCCCTACCAAGTTCTCTAAGTTTCCATGGTTAACTGAATAGGGGAGAAAAAAAGACAAAAGTTATTTCAAACTATTTCCAGTCACCAAAAACTTTCTCGAAAACTCATGCTATAAAATCTATGGCACATTTCTCAACGCCCTTTAATTTCACTAAACAACCTCAATTACAGACATGCATGAAATGGTTTGAATGTGGGGAAAGTTGAGGGAAAGCAGCATCAAACATGAGAGGAGGCTAACATGACTACGTGGCACTTTGCCCAAGTAATAAAAAAAGACTGGTTTTAGTTTTCTCTTCCTCATTCCCGAAGGCACACAAGTTATCCTTTATTTTTTTCTTCTGTGTCTGTCTCAGTGGCATAGCATAGCAATTGAACAGAGGTGAGAACTGTTATCAAATTTCCCCTCCCTCCAAAAGCTAAAATCTTCACCTTTTCAATTGTTGAGTTTGTATCTGTTCTATCACTTTGGATTTACATCTGTGAGTGTGTATTCCCTGCATACTTACTATGTTGATCTGATAATCAGAATTCATTAGTTAGACATGTAAATTCTACCTCTATCAGATATCAGCAAGCGAACATCATTTAAACAAAATGATATATAAATATATCATCACGCATCTAGCTACTCCTAGCCACCAGTTTGAAAATTCATATACAGATATATAACTGGGTGCAGGACTGCGTGCCTGTAATTTCAACGCTGCAGGAGGCTGAACAGGAGGATTGTAAGTTCAAGGCCACCCTGGGCAACTTTGCTAGACCTTGCCTCACAATTTAAAAAGGTGGGAGGGATTGGGATTTAGCTCAGCACTCCCTGGGTTCAGTTCCTAGTGTTGGGGGAGGAGAGGCACACACCAACAATCCACTGCAAGAACAACTATTCTTTTGTTGTCCAATAAATGTCAAACAACTTTCTTTTTCTTTCCAGAATTCCTACTTCAGAAGATTAGTGAAAAACTACCCATTACAGTCTATGATAAAACAAAATATTTCCAAGAAAATCATAAAATTCCAAGTCTCTGAGATAATGATGTAGCATTGAAGAAAATGTGTTAGCTGGGTAAAGAAGGACATTGTGGAATGTAAATGAAGAATATCATGAGATCTGGAAAAGTAATTTCACCCATTTTGACCTGATATGAAAATGTAAGTTTTATACAGGAATATAAGACTTCTATTCTAAAAACTTATGTTTCAGTCAAATGTAATTTCTAAAAAAGGGACAAGTACTTATTCTTTTCTATGAACGAACTAAAGAAAAAAGAAGTAAATAAATACATCATAATCACTCAAATCACTAGAACAACAAACTGAAGTGAAATATTGTTTTCTCTCCGTATCTGAGATTGGTTCCAGGACCCCAGTGGCTACCCAAATCCTCAGGTGCTCAATCCCTTATATAAAATGGCTTAGTTGTCTACATATAACCTATGCACATCCTCTCATATGTCTTTAATCATCTCTAGATTACAGTACTTATGACTCCTAATATAATGCAAGTGCAATGTATGTAGCTATTATACCATATTGTTTAGGGAGTAATGGTGGGAAAAAAGTCTACATGTTTAGCACAGAGGCAACTATTTTCCTATTTTTGATTCAGGACTGGTTGAATCTGTGGGTGCAGTATTCATGGACAAGGAGGGTTAACCTTCAAGTGACCATTTATACAGAATGCTGCAATTGCAAATCAGTTAAAGCACTATTACATTTAATGAGTGTGATGATACAGGTAGCAGTGTGTGTGTGTGGGGGGGGAATCTTACACTTTTGGATTATGCCCAACACTGTTATATATTTTTATGAACAAATAGAGCTTAGTAAAATAAAAGGACTCCATGCCTTCTCCATTAACTGAGACTGACAACTTCCATTTCAGTGTAAGGTTGTAGGTAAACTTCTATTAGCCAAAATAAAATAGAAATCTAATTTTTTAGTGGTGGTAAGAATTTCAGAGATAATGGATATCGTGTAATAGCAAACCCAAGAAAGTCAGTTATTACAAAGCACCAACTACTACATTCCTCCAAACAACAAAATACTCAACTGACTCATATGCTTGAGACTAGTGATTTTGAAAAGATAAAATAATTGCAACTTATGAAGACCAAGCACTCTTTAGTTTCTCTTTAAGTAGGTGTCCCTTCCAAAAGGCATAGTTGTAGACAAAGTCTTTAAAAAATAAAGTTTGAGTATTTGCTTTTAGATGATGTGATTTCCTCTCTGGTCTGGATTTCAAAGACTGTAATAATGTGGATTGAATATTTTTTAAATTTTACAAATACATGCTTATTGTTGAAATTTTGGAAAACACAGAAAAGTGGGAAGAAACAGAAAAAAATTCTCCAGTCAATGGAGGTTACCATTATATTTTAGTTGGGCTCTGTATTTCTTGTCTCCATACTACTTTGGTATCCTTAGTCACTTTTTATGTCCTGAGCATTTCCTTGGAAATTTTAAGACATGTAGTATCTCATTTTATATAGTGCTGTATTTTAAAAATTACCAACATTAAAAAACGACCCCAGGGCCGGGGATTTAGCTCAGTGGTTCCAGCGCCTACCTCGCAAGCACAAGGTCCCGAGTTCGATCCCCGGTACCCGCCCCCCCAAAAGACCCCAAAACTACAGTTTATTACAAAGGACTTCCTGTGTCAACGTGCAGAAGAGAATGGCAGACCCAGAAAAGGAGCGAAGTAACAAGACCATGAACGGAGAAAAAGTACGGAGAATCTCTCAGTGTGAGGCAAGTCACATTGATTCCTCCATGGAGAACAAAAGATGTCAATCATCTTTATATTTGCACCAAGTGCACCGGGCTGGGATCTCTACCGTGGCCTTTGAAACGTTCTGATTCCCTCCAGAGACGGCGTCGGGGTGAAAAGAAAAAAATCTGTCTAGGGCCGTCGCTAACAGCTGTGGCTCAGGCCAGGCGGGAGGGTCCCGCTTGCCCTGAAGACCCGCTGTCGCCCTGACAACAAGCGCTAAACTAAACGCATGCGCAGAAGGTCGTCCGCTAGATGCACGAAGACAAGCCTACGACGCATGCGCCGAGACTACGCCCTCACTTCCGGGCCTATTGTGAGCTGTCTGACCCTCCCCCTGCGCCCGCCGTCTCCATCCCCTCGCCCCTTTCTCCTACCGTAGTCCCGCCCGCCTTTCCAGTCTTCCGGTCTCCCGCTCCTAGGTGGCGCCAGTGAACTCCCGCTTCCGGTCATCCATGTCCTGCCCCTTCCGTCTCGCTGGTGGCGGAGACCCTTGCCCGGGTCTCCTCAGGGTCTGGGGTGGGATCCCCGTGCGGGACGCCTGAGCTGGTAGAGCCGCGCCCCAGGGACCGATGGCGATGAACTGCAACGCCAAGGGCGAGGTGGACGGCGGGCCCCAGTGTGCGCTGGGGGGCGCCGCGAAGACGCGGAGGCCGGACAACACGGCCTTCAAGCAGCAGCGGCTGCCCGCCTGGCAGCCCATCCTCACGGCGGGCACCGTGCTGCCCACGTTCTTCATCGTCGGCCTCATCTTCATCCCCATCGGCATCGGCATCTTCGTCACCTCCAACAACATCCGCGAGATCGAGGTGAGCGGCGGGCAGGGCCCTCCTCCCGGGGACGGCGGCGACCTCCCTCTTCCTCCCCGGGGACAGGCAGCACATTCTCTCTCCCTTCTCCCCTTGCTTTCTGCGGCTGCTTTCTCCCTCTGCCCGGCTTCTGTACTTAATGTTCTGCATTCCTCTTGCCCGGGATTTAAATGGCTGCAAAACGGGATGAATGATGTAGAAAGTGGGTGGAGAACTTAATGAACGGGCGGTTTGTGTGATCCCCGGGATTTGGGTGCTGTTCATCGAGACGAAAAGAGCAGTAGTACAAAATAGTTGTGTCAAGATGTAACTGCCAAAGAATCGACAGGATGATAGTGTCATTACCTATGTGGGCATTATCCCAGGACACAGATGAACACACTGGCCATAGTTGGGAAAAGATCCGGAGTCCCAGAAGTATTGATGTAAAGTAGTGAAGTATTACGTAAAGTAGTGAAGTCATATGTCATCAGGGCACATAGTAGGACGCATGACTAAAGCGTGCACAGTGCCTTTCAGTTTGAGCTACTTACCTGTTTTAGGGCATGATACAGGTTAGAGCTTGCTGGAAGCTTCAATTCTGGTTTTGCTTTTAGGCTGCGTTAATGATTATGCCCTACATTCGCCATTGTTCATTTTTTTTCTCTTTGATTTTTAAACTTTATAGGGTCATGACCACACAAAGTGTCATGGTGTATTTTTTCATGGTGTGTTTTTGTTTCCCTGCTAGTCCAGCACATGTAGTCCAAAAGACTCCAAAATCCAAAACTTTTTGAGTGTGATATGTTGGTCACTCAAAAAATTTCGGATTTTGGAGTGTTTTGAATTTCAGATTTTCAGATTGGGGTGAAGTGTATGAAAATATTTGAAAATCTCTCAAATCTGAAACACTTTGGGTCCTCAAAGTTTTGACTACTCAACTTGAACTCCTTATTCTTCAACCACACTAGGATCACATTATATCAGTACATAAGCCAAGTGGAATAATGCAAAGAGCATGCATGCATGTACTCTAGCTAATGTCACATAGAGCAGGGTCAAATTCTGGCTAACGCTTAACTGTCTCATATTCTTGGAAAATTAATGTAATTTCTGTGAAGCTCAGTTTCTTCATCTCTAGAGTAAATAGAATAATGCATATCTTCTAAGATGTAAGGATTAGAAGCAATACAGGTAAGAGATGTGCCAGTAAGTTAAAGCAGGAAATGAGTGATAGGTTGAGATTTGGCAGTAAATTAGTTAAAAGTATTATAAAAGTGAGACAGAAACCCAAGACTCTTAAGTCCCAGTTTTAAGCTTTCACATTACACTAAGATCCTTACCGTAGTGTTAGTAAAGAAGAAAATAATTTAATGTTAGAAATTTGAATCACCTTAAAGTTTTTAGATATTAAAAGTAGCAATAATTTGGAATTCTGTATGAATATTTATTGAATTATGTGAAAACTTCTGATACTACTTACCAAGTATAGTGTGGAAATAAATATTTAACTTTCTTTAAAACATTCGAGTTGTAGAGTAAAACAAGGTTCTTTACACTGTCTAGTTAAAAGTGGACATTTCTTAAACAGTTCTCATGCATAAGCCTAATTTCAGGTTGCCTGAAGGTGTGCTGCAGCTTGGCTGCTCAGAAGGGCACTGAAGCTCTGGCTCTCACTCTGGTTCATGATCTCAGGCATGGTTTTGAGTCTAGTTTCTCTTCTTTGATGAATCAGTAGAATGAGACAGTCTAATCTCTAAGATTGATCACTAAGATACTGTTCAATTCTTGTAATTCTGTGACTTCGACTTAAATATGACTTTTTAAAAAATGCTGCATGTTCACCTTGTATCATCATTGAAACTAAAGGAAATGAAGATTAGAAATAACTAGGAATTTTGTGCCAACACTGGCATGTAGTTGTACAGATCAAATCCATATGTGTGTATCATATATATGAAGTATGAGTATTAAATAGGTGGGAAAGTGGCTCTGTATTGGGTCTGAAGTTATTAGAAAAACTTGGAATTTTCCCCAAATATTTGTGCTTGTTCTTGTCTGTTCTCTACATTTTTTTTTTCCTTGTGCTGGGGACTGAACGCAGGATCTCCAGCATGTGCTGTACCATTAGGCTACCTCCCTTAACCCTCTACCCTTTGTTAACCACTAGTTTAGATTAAAATATGTTGAGGCTGTTAAAAGTAAATGGATAGTGGGAAGTTCTTGTCAGCATTGATTTCTGTACTAAAAGTTGCTCATTTACAGTATTTTTAGGTTGTTTCTTTATTTTTGAAAATTTAAAACCCCACTGCTGTATTAGCTCAAATTACTAGGACAAAGGAGATATAAATCAAAATGTTTAGCTTACAGTGCTAAGATCAGAGATCCAGAGTTTTAGAATAAAACCAGTGGACCTTTCACATTCTCCCAGAAATATTTGACTTAAAAATTATTATACTTAAGTGCTTTTAGAGTCTCTTGAAAAATGTGTAAAACAAGTAAACATAAGGGTGCTTTACGTTTTAATGTTTATAGTCAGTAACATTCCTCCCCTTATTAGGTTTGTGTATTTTGTTTGGTTTTTAGATTTTAAAAATTAAAGAAGCTTTTAGAATCTGCCATTCATGAGAAAACATCTTAAATATTTAAATCTTTACTTAATACTAGAATTTAATATTGGGTGTAAAGAATATTTCCTTTAATTTAACAACTGTAGGAGTCAGGCACTTGTTTCCACTACAAAGGTAATGATTTTCTAGTATAGGGCCCTTGGAGAGGCTGAGATACGGAGCTAACTTGAAAAATATAGTGAAGTTTTTCTTACCTTTTGCAAAAGTATTTATTAGAGTTGTTATGTATTTTTATTCATTTGTTTATTTAATTTTTTCCCCCAGTACCTGGGATCAAACTCAGGACCTTGTGCTTGCCAGGCAGGCACCAGCACCATGAGCTAAATCTCCAACCCTAAGTTATGTATTTTTAGATTAATGTTTAGGAAGTCAGGCCCAATGTTGTGCGCTTATAGTCACAACTACTTGAGGAGGCTGAGGCAGGGTTTAATGTTAGAAGATTTAATGTTAGTAATTTGAATCACCTTATTTAAAGTTTTTAGATATTAAAAGTAGCAATAATTTGGAATTTTGTATGAATATTTATTGAATTATGTGAAAACGTCTGATACTACTTACCAAGTATAGTATGGAAATAAATATTTAACTTTCTTTAAAACATTTGGATTCTAGGCCAGGGATTTAGCTCAGTGGTTTCACCGCCTGCTGTGCAAGCACAAGGACCCGAGTTCAAGCCCCAGTACTCCCCCCCCCCCCAAAAAAAAACCCATTTGGATTCTAGAGTAAAATAAGGTTCTGAGCTCTGGAGTTGAAAGCCAGGTTGGGCCACATAGTGAAACCATGTCTCAAAATTAAATAACTACATTAATGATTAGAATCAGAATGAAGATGTTATTTAGAGTAATATTTAGGATTAACTTAGAAACTAAACTAAATACTTACTTCAGTATTTACCAAGATACTTTTTTTTTGAGACAGGGTCTCGCTATGTAGTTCAGGCTGGGCATGAATTCACTTTGTAGCTCAGGCTGGCCTAGAACTCACGATGATCCTCCTGCCTCAGCCTCCAAGTGCTGGGATTACTGGCATGTGCCACCATGCCCAGGCCAATATACATTTTCTTGAAATCTTACTGGATTAGTTTCACTTTGCTATTTGACAGAGTAACTCCCAGTTTTCCTCTTCTTCATGTTACTGTTTCATTTTCTGCTGTTGGTTGTTTTGAGAAAGGAGACCACTCCTCCATATGGAATTGGGCAACTATGGGTTAACTGTGTTATTAGGCAACTATGGGTTAATTAGGTAACTATGCTTTTTGTAAAATGTACTTGAGTAGCCATGACACCTTCTGTAATCTGTCACCAAAGGAGCATTACGGACTCAGAAAGTCCTGCCAGAACTCTTTGCTCTCCCCCTCTCCACTGCTCTACTTTGTATACATCCTGCTTGCTGTATTTCTAGGGAAACTCCAATGGAATTAAGCTTTTTAAATGTAAAAAGAGGTATATAAGGAAGCCCAAATTTCTCTTCAGGGCTCTCGAGACTGACAGGAGTCACTTGCTGAGCTGCCGGCACCGTTAAAAGCTGCTTTTTGCTCCTGTCTTTGTGTTAAAGAGTTATCTATCTAGGGCCCTCACTGTTTCCTGCTTCAGTTTAATCCTGTTTATTTTGTTTACCTTATAAAAATATATTTTTACATCTGTGTAATTTGAATTCTTAGATTGTAAAATTTTAAAGATTAAATTTCTCATCTGTGGTTAGTAATTTTTTATTTAGGAGTCAGGAAAGGACAAGTTGCTTTTTAGAAACAATTGTTTAAAAATTAGGCATTTTATTTCATTTTATTTTATTTTATTTTGTGGTACTGGGGATTGAGCCCAGGGCTTTCCTATTGAGCTACATCCCAGCACCACTTTTAATTCTTTGAGACAGGGTCTTGCTAAATCACCATGTTGCCCAGGCTGGGCTTGAATGTGTGGTCCTCCTGCCTTGGTCTCAGAGTGATGTGATTACAGGTGTGGGCCACTAAACACTGGCACAGCTGAGATTAGGTGTTTTATGTTGTGAAGCTTAAAGATTTTAATACTCAAATTGATAGTAGATACTAAAAAGTGGACCTTGATTAAGAAGTTTGTGGTGTTAGTGTTTTTGTTTTTCAGACAACTTTGGTACTTAGAGCTAGGGATGACAAAGTAAATATGGCCTGGTTGAGTGTTTTATGTGGCCCAGGAACTGACGTGATTTTGCACGTGATTGTTTGCAGTCTGTTTGGGATAGGGAATGTCATCAATTAAGCTGAATTTTGCCTCTCCCCAAAATTCTATTCTTCTCATTAATAGACCTATGCTATCAAAAATTATACAGAACTATTATTATATTTTTAATTTCATCAATAAAACAACAGAAATTATTCTCTCTTGTTACATAAGCACTTACATAAAATCCTTGACCTTACTACTTTTTTTTTTTTTGGTCCCAGGATTGAACTTCGGACCTTGCACTTGCGAGGCAGGTGACAGAGCCACTGAGCTAAATCCCTGGCCCTCTTACTTCTTGGTCTGCAAGGCCTAAAGTATTTATTTTCCAGCTCTTTACAGAAAAGAAATGCCTTTAATTCAGAGTTTTAAAGAAGCATACTAGCACCGCACCTGCCTCACAAGCACAAGGTTCTGAGTTTGATCCCTGGTACTGGAAAAAAACAAAAGCCATGACTGGTGGTGCATGCCTGAAATCCCAGCTCCTGGGAGGCTGAGGAAGGACTACATAGTGAGTTCAAGGCTAGTCTGGACTGCATAGTGAGGCCTTGTCTCAAAAATAAACAAAAATTAAAAAAGAAAAAAGAAGCATACTGGCAAATTTAGCATTTGATACAAAGACAGCTGTGTTTAAGTTACATGTCTTAATCTTCAGTAATCGTTAGAAGTAAGTGTACTGATCCCTGGTAATTGCTTGTATTCTACCATATTTGTGGATTTAGTAGCTATAAAATACTTGCCATTCATCTTGGTTCAGGTAACATCACTCTTCATTTCCTTGTCACAGGTAAAAGTCAACCAGGCTATACTCAGTTGCTTTTAAACAGTTTGTTTGGTTATCTTTAGTCTTTATTTGAGGCTCCAGATAAGGTGATCAGTGTGGAATAATCAGTTCAAGGGAGATACTTAAAGTGCCATTTTTCTTTTGTTGTGCCCAGATCGCGAGGTCCCCAAAGACCACCAAGGAGCCGATTCCGATGCAAGCACACGAGGGTGATTTATTCAAGCTCGGGCAGGGACTCTCATCCGACACCGACGCAGCGGGTCAGGATTGAGAGCCCTGACTCTAAAACACCAGGGGTTTTTATAGAGGTTACAGCAAGGCGCGGGGTTTTCAAAAAGGTGCGGGGTTTCAAAGTTTAAACCTGATTGGCTGTGCCTTGCGTGCTGAACTGCAAACGGTTGCTCAAGTCATTGAAAAGAACATCTGGGATACTGGGGTATTGGGGTAACTACTGATTAGCTGTTGCAGGCCATCGAGAAGAGCATCTGGGACATTGAGGCAGCTACTGATTAGCTGTTGCTAGGCTAGTTGCTAGGGGACTGCTGAACATTGTCACAGGCAGGTGGCCAAAGTACATCTTGTGGTTTTTCTTGGAACTAGAATTTATGTCCAGGCCACCTTACTCTAAGATGGGGCCAAATTTTAAAATGGAGTCACTCAAGCCTCACATTCCCCCCTTCTCATGAGACTATCGAGGCCCAATCATGGGTCTCAGAGGGTTAATTCTATTGGGTTTTCTGATATAGGTTGATACCATGACCTGAGAACCATTAATTGTACTGCACTGACACGTTCTTTAATGAATGAAGCCAATTTGTTAAGTAAGCAAGGTCCAAATATCAAAAGAAGCAGAAGAATAAGCAGAGGACCAAACAGGGTGGAAATCAGGGCAGTCAGCCATGGTGAGGAGTTAAATAGTGACTCAAACCATCCCCCGCTCAGCTCACATTCACGTTTTCGTTTAGCTAGGCCCTGTCTGACTTTTGCCATGGACTCTTTGACCGCACCTGAATGATCTATATAGAAACAGCATTCTTCCCCCAGGGCGGCGCAGAAACCTCCCTGTTGTAGGCAGACCAAATCTAAGCCCCTTTTATTTTGAAGCACTACCTCTGCCAGGAAGGACAGTGACTCTTGTAAGTGAGAGATCGAACTCTCGAGTCTCTCAATGTCTAAATCAATGGCTGTTCTTAAGTCATTATAATGTTTGTTTTTCAAAATTGAGGTGACCCCCGCCCCAGCCCCAGCTAGGCCTAGACCTAAGAGCACTGACAAAGTGATGGCTGTTATGGGCTCCCGCTTAATCCTAGTTGGGGCTTTACCTAAGTATGGGGCATAAATATCTTCTTCAGAGTGATAGATCAGTCTGGGAACTAATTGTACTAATATACAATAGTCATTAGTCTGGTTGAGCACTGTTTCATGTGTGCATGGGGTGAGCCCCGTGGAGCAGGCCCACCATCCATCGGGGGGGCGGGTATAAGGTATTCTCCAGAAGAATTAGACTGGAGAGTCTGGCTACAAAGGTGTTGGTGAATAGTCGGGATGTTACCAATACAAGTGCCGTTCCCAACTACAGATTGTAAAGTCAGTCTACCTGTTCCCTTCTGTTGCCACCTGCATTGACTAGCATTTTTTGATTTAGTAAGGTTTCCAGGGAAAGCTATTCCTTCATAGTAGAAGGGCTTGATATCATAGCATAGCCAACAAGACTGGGTAAGGTCAGGCTGGGACTCATTTAGGGCTTTAAAGGTCTTGGCCATAAGCTCCCAGAGGGGGTCGTTTGGGTCCTGGACCTGGCTTTGTGTACTCTGGGCAGTAGGCAGAATGGGCAGAGTAGTAGTAGTAGTAGTAGGAGGAGGAGGCAGAGTAGTAGGAGGCTTTAGAGCTGGGAAGATTGGTACAGGTAGGGGCCCGATGGGGCGAGACCGTAGTGGCTTTTCTATTAGCTGGAGGGTGAATAAGAGCCTGGGGTCATTGCTTGGCGTCTTAAGACGGAGACCCCAGGTCCTGCTCTCGCCAAGCCCAGGCCTAGGACTACTGTCAGGGTGATTGCTGTTATGGGCTCCCTTTTTATCTGACTGGGGCCCTCCACTAAATGAGCTAGGTGAGTATAAACTTCCTCCTCTGAATGATACAGCAGTCTAGGTACTAATTGCACCAGCACACGAACGTCCTTAGTCCGATTGAGTACTCCTCCATGTACACATGGGGTGAGCCCAGTAGAACATGCCCACCAACCATCTGAAGGGGATACAAAATATTTTTCTGAGGACATTGAATGAGTCTGAGTTTGAGGGGGTTGTTGTTGTCTTTGGATACCTGCCATGATGGGATGAAGTCTTTTAAAATGGCGTGTGGATCTGCAGGGCGGACGTGAGTGTAATGTATCCATGAGGCGATCCTGTCGATTTTGAGAGCGGTGGGCGTGGTCAGGACAGTAACATAGGGTCCTTTCCAGCAAGGCTCGAGGTTTTTCTGTCGATATCTCAGGACAAAGACCCAGTCCCCTGGTCGGTAGCGATGGGGCTCGGGGGG
>NW_004624819.1:2245633-2285748 GCF_000247695.1 Heterocephalus glaber | reverse complement strand
AAAAAAAAAAAAAAAGATTAGTAGGTAGAACAGTAGAGGATACTTTTCAGTGTTTAATACCAACCACTGTCAAAATAAACAGATGACCTTAAAAACACTATTTGAGCTGGATGTGGTAGTGCACACTTGTAATCCTGGAACTCAGGAGGCTGAGGCAGGAGGATTGTCATGAGTTTGAGGCCAGCTTTGGCTATGTAGTGAGTTTAAGGTCAGCCCAAACTATATAGTGAGACTGTCTCAAAAAACTTTTTTTTTTGGTCTGGGCTATGGGTTGCCTTGTTGGTTATTTTTCCTTTTAATAACAAGTTAATTCAGATTGTCATTGGTATCCACTTTCTCTGAGGAAGTACTTAGTTATATTTTTCTTTTACAGATTGATTATACCGGAACAGAGCCTTCCAGTCCCTGCAATAAATGTTTGTCTCCGGATGTGACACCATGCGTTTGCACCATTAACTTCACAGTGGAAAAGGCATTTGAGGTCTGTGTTTCCAAGTAAGGTCTTAGAAGAGCTGTGCTTTACACAATATTAATACTGTACTTTTTTTTTCAAGCTAGGTACTTTTTTTTGGTAGAGAAGACCATTTAATTTATTGGATTCATATACTTTTGAAGATATGCTCGGCTGTTGTATTTTGCTGTCTGATAATTACATTTATTTGAGTGGTTTACTTAGTACTTTGTGGACAATATTTAAGGTGAAATTTTATCCTTTCACCGGAAAAATTTATAGCTGTACAATTTTTATGTCACTTATAGCTCCATGTACTTGTATTTTTAAAATTATTGCTCAAATTGTCTTGCATACTATAAATAGTAATATTTTTATTATTTTATTGAATTACTTTTTTGAGATATGAAGGATTACAAAAATGCACACACTAAAACTTTCATTTTTTCTTGTATTTTGCTAAGTCATTGAATCATCTTTCTGTGTGTGTGTGTGTGTGTGTGTGTGTGTATGTGTGTTGCATTGACAGTGATTTCCCTTTCTTAGTAACTGAGCAGAGGCTGAAGGACATATAGACTCAGAATAGGCATAGAAGGACCAGTTTGCCTTTACCTACACATTGAGGTTAAAGAATTAGTCTTCAGGGAAAAAAACTGCTTTAATACAGGCCAGCATTGTAGATTTTCTCCATTTCAGATGTCTAAAGGTAGTGATACTTTAGCAGCTCCTGAGAGAAGGTTGCCATCTAGTTGTTGTAGCTACTCTTAAATTAAGATAAAGGACAGGGTAATGCCTTTGGAAAAACCAGGGAAACTAATTTGGGAAAGAACTTTGTTTCAAAAGAATAACGTATACATTCAGTGTATCTTTAAAAGTCTGCTTTTTCATCATGATGGCAGAACTAGAAAAAGACTTTTGGTTTGTCAGAACAGGTAAAATTGAAGAAATGAGACTTAGAGTGACTTAGAAGCTCCTTCCATTGGTCTCCTCTTCCATTCAAAAACACTTATTTCAGAACTTTTCTCTGTAAATGTGATTAACCTCTGATTCATTCTTTTGTAGGTTCTTTGTTTTTTCACAAATTGAATTAGACTAAAACATTTTGAGGGATTGTAGTGATCTTGAAGTAGGTTATTTTGTCTCAGTGTTCACTGAAGCATCCCTTTCTTATTTTCAGTTTTGGTATTTTTGCTGTGCTGGGAATTGAACCTAAGGCCTCGCATATACTAGGCAAGTGCTCTACCACTGAGCTACATCCACAGGATGAACTCCCATTCCCACCCCCTTTGGTGTTTTTTTTTGAGACAGGATCTTATTATGTAGCTAGGTTGGTCTTAAACTCACAGTCCTCCTGCCTCAGCCACTGGAGTGCTAGGCTTATTAATATGCACCACCATATCCGGCCCTATACTGATCCTTAATTTAAAACGATACTATTTTTTCCCAGAAAAGCATATTTATCCTCTGGATTTCTGTGATATAATTTTGATATCTCTTTTTGTAAAAAGATTTCCATGTAAACAGTTTATATAGAATAGGAACGTTTACATAACTTGACATTTGAAAATCAACCCCTCCTACTCTGGGAGAGCAGTGTTGATCTCAGGGCCTTCTCCTTGAGCTACATCCCCAGTCCAATTTTAAATTTTGAGATAGAACCTTGCTAAGTCTCTTAGTTGTCCAGGCTGGGTTTGAACTGTGATCCTCCTGCCTCAGCCTCCCAGAGTGCTAGGATGCCACCAGACGTAGTTGAAAATCAAGTTTTAATGATAGTATAATATGAAAATAGGAAATCAAATAAAGAACTCATAATGTAACTAAATTTCTTTTGATTTGTTTGAAGATAATTTTAAAAATAGCAGTAGCAACCAGAAATGAGAATGTAACTTAATAGATTTGCTACTTCTGAAAACTTTAGTTATTAGAGAATAGCGTTTTAACAGTTCACAAATCAGTGTACTATATGTAGTTTACCCTTTCTTCCCAAGTTAATTTGAAGTTGACTCCTCTAAATACGTTAAAGTACTTATTATTACAAAGTGACTCATTATATAATATACTTTACTAATTACATTTATTAATTGCTAATAGGCTATGACAAATTTTATATTCTTATTCAGTCAGAATTTACTTGGACAACAAATGACAATTTGACTATTATCCCTCTGAAAATTTAATTGGGTAAACACCAGTCTGAATCAGAAAATAAAGAATAAAAGCTCAAAATAGGCTAATAAATTATTTCAGAGTTGTTTTTAATGTAACATTTGGAAGTATTTAAGGACAGTTCGAAAGTTTACTCTTGGGTTTTTATAGCATACCTTCTTTAATTTGTTATCACCAATTATAAAGTAGTAAAGCCCACATTACTCAGTTTTATATGCACTTGAAACAAGTTAATACATAATAGTTTTTAAACAAAAAAAATGTTCCTTTTTCATTTCCTCTAGGGCAATGTGTTTATGTATTATGGCCTGTCTAATTTTTATCAAAATCACCGGCGTTATGTGAAATCTCGAGATGATAGTCAGCTAAATGGAGATTCTAGTGCTTTGCATGTAAGTAAAATGATGAAATATGAAAATTGATGTCTGTAAAATAACACATAGTAACCACTGAGTTAGAAATGTTAAAAGTATTTAATAATGTTAGGATGAAATTAAAGCATTCCTTTTCATTCTAGTTTGAATAGTGAGGGTTTTTAGTTAAAACTTTTTTCTGGGAATTTGCATAGGTTAATTACTTCTTACAGCCAGAGAACATCTTAGCATCTGTTTGCATCTAGTCATCATTGGGATTTGGGCTTTACTATTCTGCTTGTAATGGTATTTTGGTGAGTCTAGCATTCTGGATGTATAAATGTACTCTCTTTGGGTTTGTTCATTATTACCATGCTAAGTAGAAGTGTACAGATAACCTGCTTTTAATTTCTAGGCTTGTGTTTTAAAATTGAATGGGATACTCTTCTTTCTTTTTCACTTGTGGAAAGCCTGAGTAGTAAAATCCAAAAGGTGGATTACTGACAAACTATGCAGCTATTTGCAAATACAGATTCCAGAACTGCTCAGAGGCTATATGTCAGTGTCTGCAGGGGTGGAGTCTAGAATGTCTGTTTTTAATAAGCTCCCCTTCCGATGCCTAGCCTTATTTGGGAATGTTAACTAAGAGTTCTTAGTTTCTTGACCATTCAACTTTTCCAAGTAGTGATTAGTGCCTAAGTAGTTTATGTTATTATTCCTCAATGCAGCAAACATTCAAAAACACAGAGCAATTTTGGATCTCAGAACTGGTGACTGTCTTAGAATGCAGTGTAAAACTATATTGCAGTCAGAATGGGCCTGGAAAACTTACAACTGCCTTAATTAAGTTATCCTGACTGGTTTTATTGCTATTTTCTAATGACTGGGATTTAAGAAGTACAGTACCAGTCTATTTAGATCTTCCCTAGTGTGCACAGGGTTCTAGTTAGGTCTGTAATATTTTGTAACCCATGTAGGATTTACTACATAGAGTCTATTTTTTAGGATTCATATCTACTGTGAGAGATACTAAGTTCCTAGACCTTTCTGAATTTGTTTATTGGGATTGTAGATTGTATGTGTTCAAGGACCCACAAGTGGTGCTTGATGTACAATTATATTACTATTATATCCTAAGAGTCTGCATTAGACTCTTTCTTTTTTTTTAGACATAGGATGAACAAAATTTGAAACTAATTAGTTGGGCATTTCATTTTATATGTGAGGCTCAGTTTAATCAAGGGAGTGGTCTAAGAAATGAGAACCTTTAGTCTATTTACTTCCAGTTTCTGATTCCCTTTATTATGTTACAGCTAGTTTGACAATAGACTATTTTTTAATTTTTATCAGGCAGAAAACTCTTTATGATTTCTATGTTGATATTAAGATTAAAAAGATACTAATTTGATGTATGCATATATAACAGGATATGCAAGTAGAAGTAGCATTGAAAAGGTAATACAGTCGTATTAAGGAATACATTTCTTGAGTATTTAAATGTAGTGTTATTTATAATGTATTTTTGTTACACATTGATTTTGCATGTATTACAAGTGAAAAAAGGCAGGGTTTGAATTTTTAATCAGTAATTTGAGATAGCTCATAGTTCCTCCAGAGGCTTATGCAATATCTCTCTTCTTTTCCTTTTAAAAACCAGAATCCCAGTAAGGAATGTGAGCCTTATCGAAGAAATGAAGACCTACCAATTGCTCCTTGTGGAGCTATTGCCAACAGCATGTTTAATGGTATGGTACAGATACAAACATAGATACAGATATAGACAAATATAATTAGGACACTTTGTACAATCTTCCTACAGATTTGATAGTCTAGTAATCATGAATGAAACTGAGAAATTCAACTTTACAATAAATACTTAATTAAGTATTGAGTAGGGTTTATAATGCTTTGTGACTGACTTCCTTTTTTTCGTACTAGGGATCAAACTCAGGACCTTACACTTGCAAGGCAGGCAGTGGAACCACTGAGCTAAATCCCCAGCCCCTGACTTCCTTTTGAGCATCTTTGTATTTAAGAATAGATTTCTGTCTCTGAGAAGAAAGAAGTGAAGATGTTTTGCTAATATTCTAATCCGTATATAATAAAAGCCAGGCTGCTTATTCCCATTGACTTTGATTACTGATACCATTTGAAAGGAGCTGTCATTAATCATTTGGAGTGTGATGGAAATATGTAGATCATAAACCTGAGCCAAATAGTTAATTTTAATTTTGTACTACTCACATTAAGAAGTCTCAAAAGAAACAAGTGAAATTGATGTTAATATTTTTATTTAACCCAGTATGCCAAAAATATTACTATTTCGGTATATAGTAGTACATAAAACTTACTGCAATTAATACATATTTTATACTAAGTCCTTTATGTGTGTTACAGAACATGTTCATTTGTACCAAACACATTTGAAGGGTTCAGTAGCCATGTGGGCCTTTGTGCAGACAGAAATTAATATGCCAGAAGGTATCAGGAATGTGCTATTGACAAGAAAGGAAGAAAGGGAGATTTACCTTTTAATTTTATTTGATTAAATATTGAAACACTTGACCTTTTCACATATTAGCTAGCTAGCCCTAGAGGAAAGTGACTTAGATCTGTATTGAGGGAAGAGAAGTTCATCTAGAATTATAAAGTTAACATAGCCGATCCATGTCTGAATAAAGAGCAGACGTAAATCATGTGCCTTCTCTGTCACAAACACTCTGGGGAGCAAATACCACGTCTTCACTTTTTCATAGAGTAAAACAGATGCTGTGGATTTTTAGCAGATGTTAACTATTATTTTCCTTTTCTTGTTAGATACATTAGAATTGTTTCTGGTCGCCAATAAATCTGATCCTACCCCTACCCCTATTCATTTGAAAAGGAAAGGTATTGCTTGGTGGACAGACAAATACGTGAAGTTCAGAAATCCTCCTGGAGAAGGAGCCCTGCAAGAACGGTTTAAAGGTGAAAAGCACTCATATCCATCACAAAAGATAAACCAGATATTTTAGTGAACTATCTTAACTTTTTATCTTTAGAATCTTAAAATGTTTGCTTTGAAAATTTGTCTTTCCTCAACTTCATGCCAATTTAGGTATAAGTTCTGATGTATTAAAATAGTAAAGGAAATACATTCTTTTAATTGTGAGTCCAATTTCTTTGGGGTTTTCTTATAAGCATTTCAGCTATAATCTTTTATACCTATAGCAAAATTTGTTTTAAACAAGACTATTATTTATAACACAATTTTATTTTTGTTTCAATGCTGCCTTAATTTAACAGTGTAATTTTGTGTGTGTGTGCAGTACTGAGGATTGAGCCCACTGCATCCCCACTTTTTAAAAATAATTGTTTTGGGCCGGGAATTTAGCTCAGTGGTTCTGCCACCTGCCTCGCAAGCGCAAGAACCCGAGTTTGATCCCTGGTACCAAAAAATAAAAATAAAAATAATTGTTTTGCCATCCTCCTACCTTAGCCTCCCAGAGTGCTTGGATAACTGACTTGTATATGTTTTTTTGTTTTTTGTTTTTTTTTCAAGCGTGTTTATTTATTCTTCTGCAAATACAGCAGATCTGTGCCTGCAATTATTTTTAAGAGAAGAAACGTTAAGTCATTTGGAGAAGCAGGTGGGGCCTGGGGCTTGAGCATGGGAATGAGAGGGCAGAGTTGGCTGGGGTGAGTGTGGGCCAGCGGAGGGGCCTAGCCAGCCCTAGCAGGCCTTCTCCAGGAAGGCTTTGCAACACGAGATGCACTGCTGGTACACCAGCTCGAAGTCAGACTCATTCCCATAATAGGGGTCTTCAATGATGAGCTGTTTCTGTGGATCATAGCTTCCAAGCAGTTCAGTTTTAGCTTTACAGTTTTTAACTTGATTGCTTTTTCTATTCAAATCTCTCAGATTGCTTTCATCCATACACAGTATGTAGTCAAACGTTGGGAAGTCCTCGGTGACCTGCCAGGCAACATGACTCATGGGGATGCCATACTTCTTCATGCAACTTTGCCCTCGATAGTCAGGGGGGGTTTCCCTCTTCATATGTAGATGTGGCTGCACTGTCTGTCCTCCAGTTATCTGAAATGTTTTAATCAGTTACAAGTTTTCTGAAAACTGCTTCTGCAATGGGTGACCGGCAAATGTTACCCAGACACATGAACAGCACGGACTTCAACCCGGACTCGGCCATATTTCAGCTTGGTCACCCTTGTATATGTTTCTTAACATATTTTTCCACTAAGTAACCTCCCTTTTAGTATATGCTGAATATTCTTGTTTTTGTAGTCTCTTGAGATACCAACCAAGTCGTCAGTTTTTTTTGTTACACAAGGAATTGGTTTCTTAGCTTTTAAGACTTCCTTAGAAGATGAATATATATATGCCTTTGAAATTAAGAGTTTCAGATTGTGTATTGCACATATGTATTAGTAGAGTGTGTGACTTTTTACTGAAATTCAATAGAATGAATATTTTGTTTCCCTGCCCCTCCCTCCACTCCTTAAGGAACAACAAAGCCAGTAAACTGGCTCAAACCAGTGTACATGCTGGATTCTGAAGAGGATAATAATGGCTTCATAAATGAGGATTTTATTGTTTGGATGCGCACTGCAGCATTGCCTACTTTTCGAAAATTGTATCGTCTTATAGAATGGAAAAACGATTTACATCCAACATTACCAGCTGGACAGTACTATTTGAATATCACATATAGTATCCTTTTCTGGTTGTGTATGCGAAGTCATTGAACTTGAAAGGAATCTACTGCAGTCATTTCAGTGCTGCAGTGTGTTACTCTGTGCTTTAGTTTTGATTCCTGCATTTTTATGAGTATGTGTGTATGTAGGGAATATATCTTCTAGAAAGGTCTCAAATTTGTATGTACTTGGATTTGTACTAGGATTTCAAGCATATCACTTGGTAAAATTACTTAAAATGTAGGTGCTTTATTTATTGATAAGCTGGATATTTTTATAAGGGAGACTATAATTATTATAGGGCTTGACACAAAGGGTAGTGAGTGTACCTAATATTAAACAGGTTATATTAAAACAGCCTGGCTGGATGTGGAAGTACATGCCTGGAATTCCAGGACTGAGGGAGGAGGATCACATCTAGTTCAAGGCCAGCCTGAATTACATAGTGAGACCCTGTCTCAAAAAAACCAAAAAAAAGGACCCAGCCTGGACTATATAATAAGAAACGAAACAAAAACCACTAATGAAAAAAACAGATGTATTAATTTACATGAGCATAATTGTTCATGCTTAATTGATCTATTTATAGTATCAAAACATTTTATCAGCTGTATTATTCTACATTAATAAATCAGGTTCACTTTCATTAATGATATTTATTCCATTCTTACTATATTTCAACACTGTTTTAGATACTTTCCATGTATTTAATTCAAGTAGTAATATGAAGTAGGTATTGTTTTCATGTTATAAACAAGAATACTGGAACCTGTTGTACTTATGTAGCTGACATAGGTTATACAGGTAGTAATGAGAATAGCTGGGGTTCAGACCAAGGGATTGACTCCAAAGGCTGTGACCCAATCCTCAGCCACCACCACAGGCTGCATCCTGGCTAGGTCACCAGGATGCCAGACCAATCTGTACCTTCATAGATGCAGAGTCTTTCTTAGCGGGGAAATATTTTGTTCTAAAGAAAGTCCTTATATCTTTTAATCACTAGTCCATTGTATATATATATATATATATAGTAAATGAAAAGATTCCTAATATTAGCATTTTAAATATTTGGTGATATTTCCATTTTTTTTCATAATCCAAATGAGCCATAAGGGTATAGTTTTGTTGCTATAATGAATTAGTAACTGATTAAATTAATACACGTTTCAGAATAGTGATTATTTTTAGAACCTGGACTTTTGATGTTACACCTGAATACATAAATGAATATGGCCTGAGAGTGGCAGAGTGAAAGTGACAAGTTTCTGAAGCTAGGCTCATGTAGGAACAATTTTGGACGCAAGACGCACTTCCGGTACTGGCAGAAAGAACATCCTGAGGAGGAAGCCACAGCAGAGGGCAGCTCTGACAGCATCTAAAAGGTCTAGTAGAGAGTAAGGATAAATAGCAGCTGGTAGTCTGCAGAGCACAGTGAGGGAAGTCTGTGGGGTGGCAGGAGTTCTTAGTTGACAGACAGTTCAGATGCAGGAAGTCTGCAGCAGGGTCCCAAGCACCGGAAGGGGAACTGTCAGGAAGAGTGCAGGGTTTCTTGAAGACCAACAAGACAGGAATTTGGGCCTGTGAACATCCAGTGTTGATGATCAAAATGGGCTGTAAAATAGGAACTAGATACTGGAATTAAGGCAGAAGCCCATCTTTTAAAGGCAAAGACAGCCTAGCATGGATGATTTGATGCTGTGTTGGGTCCCTAGAGTGTTGGATTGTGCAAAGCACCTGAAATTATTCCTGCCTCAGTGTAGAATTGACTTAAGACATCAGTAGAACTGAGCCTGCCATTTGGAGTCACAGGGCTCCACCTGTGAGGGTGGAGAATTGCAGAAACTATAGAAACAGACGGGGCCCAATGCTTGATTCATATGATGCTTTTGAAAAAAATGCACACTTTTTTGTCCTGTCTTCTCTGTACCTGCTTACCAGAATCTTAGAACAGGTCCATGCAGAAAATACATCTGATATACTAGTGTTCCCTTTCTTAAATTTCCTACATAGCCACCTTTCACTTCTACTTTGTTCTAGTCTTCAGCTCTGTGCCACACTGTGAATTTTACCATTACCCAAATCAGCAAATTAAATCTTTAGTACCATGCTTTTTGTCCTTGTGCTCAGAGCCCTCTCAGTCTCCTAGCTACATTCTTGTTACACAGGCTCTTTGAGCTTGCAGATACTTCTGCTTTCTTAATTTTTCCATTTGCTCCTGCTCTGTTAACCTCCCCTTCCTGTGTGGGCTTCATTGGTGTTCATCAGAAGTATTTTTTTCATACTATATTACTTTTGAAGCTTTTTACCCCTCCTGTGTAATAAGAGCAAAACCACCTGAGAAACTACTTATGTAACTCCTATTTTTTTGTAAAATATAATATATATCCTTTAAAAATAGATATTTTTTGTGATTCAGAACATGAGTAAAATACCTGTGTGTCATAGAATTATACATATGAATTATAAGCAACTAAATAGCAACTTTAAAATTTGTATTTTAAACACTGAGTAACCAGAGCTGGAAAAGGCTTCCTATACCCTCCTCAGATTATCCAGTACATTCTTTTGATGGACGAAAACGGATGATCTTGAGCACTATTTCATGGATGGGAGGAAAAAATCCATTTTTGGGGATTGCTTACATCACCGTTGGATCAATCGCTTTCCTTCTGGGAGTTGTTCTGCTAGTAGTTAATCATAAGTATAGAAACAGTAGTAACACTGCTGACACCATAGCATTTTGAGGTTGGCTCATAAAACTTTTTTTAAGAACAGTCTTTGTCCTTTGCTTCTTTGCTATGGATGGCTTATAAAATATATGATGGATATAAATATTAGGTATATTGATTCATATCAATACTGTAACTGTTAAACTTGCATTTTTATGTTTGCTTCTTTTAGGCCAGTCTACATGATACATAGAGCTTCTTTCATGTGAAATTTATGTACTGCTTAAATGTTGATGCTGTGTCAATATCATATTGACATATAATGCTGTACATGTGTGCTGATTACATGAAGAAGGGTTAGAAGTGTAATCACTTGCTAACCTTTCAGATTCAAGAGTCACAGAAAGATGAAAGACTAAATGTAAACAAAATATGTCATCATTTTCATGTGTCATGTGTAAAGGCTTAAAGTACCATCTTTATTTAGCTGGTTCCTTTATTCAGTTTGTCCATTCTAGTGTTTAGTGAAGCTCAGCTTTGATTTCAAAGGGTATGCTTATCTGTAAGGCATGGAAGGTAATGCTCATGTCTAAAGAGGGCAGGCATGTCCTGGACAGGAGAATTAAAATTTCTTCCTTTCACTTGTTAAAACATTGCACTCGGGAACCCCAGCTCATTTGAAATGTTTTTCCATGTGGTCTTTTCCCTTGAAGCTTTTGCTTAATAAGGGAGAAAGAATATAGGTGTGACGGGCAAATGCCCTGGCAGACCTTCATCCTCTGCCTCCTCTGTAGACTAGAGGTCAATGCCCAGAGAAGGCTGTTTTTGTTCTTGTGGTATTTAACGTTCAGAAACTTACTTCAGCATTGGAAATACCTCAAACTATTCTTCTTTTGCAGGTAAGTATTTTGGCTTAAGTGCTAACGTTATATTCCAGAATGTTTGAAAGTTTAATTTCCTTCAATTTTTATGTACAGGTCAAAAATGGATGTGTATTTTGGATATACATTCTCTAAGGGCCGGGGATTTAGCTCAGTGGCGCTGCGCCTGCCTCTTTAGTTAATTTATCAATTGTTTTGGTTGGTTTTCCAAGACATGCTTTAAGAAGATATTCTATAAATATCCTATTTCTGGGGATTTGGGAATATGTACATGATTAATTACAATGTGTATGGTTGAAGTTATTTGCTAACTGGGATTATTTTAATATTCCTTATTGAATAAATGCTGTAATTGTTTGCTATGGAACTTATTCTTGAAGTAAATGCAAACTTATTTTTCCACATACATAAAAATGTATGTATTTAATAGAGGTGATTTAATTGCATCTTTTTAAACTAAAAACTCATGTTTATATAGAAGAATGCCTGTTTGTAATAATTTCATTCAGTCATATTTGAAATTAGAAGGTCTGGGTAATATATCAATTTTGATTAATATATTTTTTTAAGAAATAAAAAAAGTAGTTAATAGAAATGTACCACAGATTAAGTTTTGTATAACATGAAACTTAGTTAAGAGAACTTGTAATTCATCATGACTTTTAACTCATAAAAATATTACTTCCATGAGTTACCTGGTATATGATTCTCCTAAAATTTCTGAGTAGAGAGAGTATTCTTTATCTAGATACAGTCTTTGTTTTGCCAGTCCTTTGGAATGCTGTTTATCTGAAAATTGTCCTTTTTTCACATAGTGTTTGTTTTTTGGGTCATGGTGGATGGAGATTTTTTCATTCTTTCTAGATTGAGTCTGTGCTGTTTAAGGAGGTCTGCTGTCCTGCATCCATCTCTCTGTGTCTCTCTCTGTCCGTTTCTCTGTTTATTGCCCCCCACCCCTTTTTTAAACTGGGGGACTAGATAAAAGAAAAGTTGAAGAAGGGCTTGGGATGTACCTCAGTGGCGCCGCACCTGCCTGGCAAGCGCAAGGTCCTGAGTTTGATCCCAGTTACCAGAAAAAAAAAAAAAAAAAAAGTTGAAGAGCTCTTCCAACATTTTCACATTGCCAGAGAAGTTTAAAATATAATTCAATTTAATCCATTGTACAAGTGTATTGATGGCTTAAGGCCCTCCTCTCTCCTGCTATTTGAACTCTGAGGGATTCCTCTTCCTAAATATGAAGAAAATTCATATGAAGATATTCATATGGCCCATGTGAAGCATGGGGAAGGGAAAACATTTCCTTCTTACAGATCTTATGCTTAAATTTTGGGAACATTGATGTCATACTCAAATTTCAAGGAATCCTACTGCATTTTAAGGCAATCAGGTTAAGTAGATGATTTGGAAAATGCATTAATTTGTAGGAAGTATTTTATCGTGAAAAGTTTTCCAGTTGAAGATATTCAGTAAATAAAAGCTAAGAAATTTCATTGAAATCCTGAGGTGATTTACAAATAAGTGGGAAAAAAATGACTGTACTACCTAATAGAGAATCATTCACCCTAAAGAGTCAAGTGGGTATGATTTATTGGATAGTGACAATTTATTTTTAACCTTGAGTATATTAAAAGATAACATTCTGTTTGTATGCTCTGCATTAATAAAAATGAACAAAATTAATTTTGGTGTGTTCGGGTGTCTTGCTAAAATAATGTTCTGGTGGTGTTGCTGATGTTTAACATTCAGCTTTAAGTCAAGGTCACTGAGTTCAGGTTTCAACTTCATGCTTAGATTTAATATGCTGTTCATTATTAGGCTATTTGTATTCATTACTCTGACAACTAAATCACTATATATATATATACATATATATACATATATGTATATATATATAACTGAGGAATATCTGTTCTTACTAAGAAGTGCTCAGGTTATTATCTGAGCTATAGACAGGCTGGCTAAGTTTGGTATTATATCAAGAAGCAGCTTTAGTAAACAGGCATGCATAATGAAAATAATGAAGATCACACAGGAAGTGAAAAGGCTGAATACTAAGGGGAGGCTGAGAGCTTCAGGTTAATGAATGCTGTCTGAGCCTGTTGCCTCAAGCCTTCATGGGAATATTGCCTTAGAATTATTACATGCACTTCTTTGTTGGTTAAGTTGTAAAATTTTGTTCTTCATGAATGTGGAAGTTTTGAGGGCCTGGTAGAAGGAATAAGGACATGATGCTGTTAACAAGATGTTTGATTCATAAATGTCTGCGGTAGAGTTTGGGTGATCTAGTAAATGTTATAGAACCACTTTTTAGTCTATGCACCATTCAGTAAACTAAAATCAGATTTCTCCTAATATCATTTGAAATTTCACAATAAATATATTTTCTAAAAACAAATCAGTCCGTGGTGGCCTTATTTGCTTTTATATATCTATAAAATAAATATGTATACACAATAAGTTCAAATAATAAAGTTCTAAATGCTTTATGATAATGAAACGGTACTCTCTTCCTGAGCTTATCTTTCCTTCCCAGAGACCATTACATTGACCCCAAAATTGTATTTTTTTAAATCTCTATCAAAACAATGTCTATTCCACTTTTGTTTGATGTAAGTTTAGATAGCTTCTTGATAGTGTTATATGGTAATTTCTAACATTTCTTGCCTTCACTTACATAGTTATATCTTATTAACTAATAAACAGATTATTGTTTGACTATAAAAATAATATTCTATAGACTGTACCATGATTACATTTCTTTGTGTAATTTTATTTTTCCTGGTATTAATATTTGTCTCAGTCTGAAGACGTAGGTATTTTTCTGTAAACCCATCTTTAAAATTTTCCTACTTTTCTGTGAGGTCCACCGTGGTCTTATCACTAGTCTCAAAGGGTTTTTGTGCACAAATAACAGGTAATAATGTATGTGTTTTCACTAGGATGGTCTCTTATGCAGTAGTTCTGTGCCAGTCTACACGGGTTGCCTTTGGCCTGCTGTGCTGTTGATACCTCATTACTTCCCTTTGTTACTCTTGCATGTTGTCATCTGATTCACTCTCATGTTTACCGAGTCCTTCTGAAACATACATCTGCCTTAGAAGTGTTATATTGTAGGAAGCAGCCTGTGAGCTCAAACCTGACCAAGAGGTGATGAGGATGGAAAGTAAAAAGACATAGAATCGGTTTAAAATATGGAGGACCAGGGGGCTTTTGTCTTCCTTTAACAGAGTGCCCTGAGTGGCATACCTTGGCTTTATTCCCTCAGACACAAGTACAAGCAATTAGAGTTATACAGGATTATCTGTCTCCCACCCTCCATTGTACTTTTTCCCTGGTACACAATAGAATCTCAACTGGTTTTACTTTTTCCTCTAGCATGTCAACATGCTTCTGTGCTGCTTTTCTTTTTAGGGCTCACCAATTAGGCCTCAGTCTTTCTATCCGGTCTCCCACCATATATGAAAGATAAATTTTTGGAGTTCTTAACATGTCTAAAGTGCCTTTTTGCTGCCTCACATTTTATTGTCAGAAATAATTTTCTTTCCAAGTTTTGAAGACGTTTACCCCCACTTTTAAGGGTTCCATTCCTGCTTCTGAGAAATCTTATCTGATCTTAAGAGGTTTGGCCTTCTGGATTGGTGTCTCCTTTCCTTCTCTTTTTCCTCTCGTTGTTTACATGTTATTGTCTATTCTTTCTAGAATTTTTCAATTTTTTTTCCTAAATTGTCTTCCTTCTGTTGAATTAGTAATATATTTTTTAAAAATAGTTTAATTTCTAAGACTTTCATTTCTGCGCTTTTCATAATTTCCTAGTCTTTGTTCATATATAGAATATGTTTTCTGAGAGTACTTATGGATGTATATATTATTTCTTTGATTTCCTCACTTGTTAAGACTTAAGATTTTTAGTTATTGTTGGTCAGTCTTTTTTTCTTTTGTTCATATTGACAACTTTTCTTGTATTTCTGGCTAGTCTCAATAACTGATAGACCCCCCCAAAAGAGTATTTGAAAGCTCTGTGTTTGTGGCCAGTGCTTAACAAGTGATAGATTTCACTAGCGCAGTCCCACTGGGCAAATTATTTGTTACCTTGTTTCTGATAAAAAGTTTAGATAAGTAATAAATAGTTGGCAAGTCTGCATTCATATATATAGACCACACTTTGTGAAGCACTTCACCAGGGAATGATTGGTAGGGAGTCCATCCTTTAAGTAGTAGCCTTTTCTCTGGGATTATTTTGTTTTTCTAAGGAAGAATTCTCTTGTCTTCTGGAGAAGGAAATGGGTTGAGGAAGGGTCTGTTTTCTTACTGCTTTTCCATCTTCTCATTTGTACTTGACATTTTCCTTTACTTCCCTGTGTCTCTGCTACTTAGTTGTCTCCCATTAATTCCTCCAGATAAAAATTCTCTATTTCTTCTACGTGTGAGAGACAGAATGAATGTGGGAGACCATGTGTGTGGCAGAGAGGGTAAGACAGATTGTGGAGCTTGGAGCTTTCAGTTGTGCAGTTTCCAGCTGGTCCTTTTCAGACCTGTCCTTGACTCCACTTTGTTATAATCTTCACCTCTGTATTTGAGCTTTTCAGTGGTCTGGACCAGTTGAGATGCTTCTCAGTGATATCCCTCTTCAGTGGCTTTAGGTTGTGGTGGCTTTTGTCCAGGTTAAGTCATAGTACACCTGGTTTTCATCTTCCAGAAACTTGTGGAAGACATTTACCAGTTGCGATCTCCTTTCTCTATCCTTTTGTGCTTAGACCCCTTCACAGATTATATGGTAAAGTTTACTTTTTTCTGTAATGCATATTTCTGTTACTTTTAAGACCATAAGAAGATACAGAGCAGTACCATCACCTCACCAAACTCCCATAGAGTATCTCTTCATAGTCACCCACTTTCCCACTGAGAAGCCCTGATAGCCACTGATTTTTCTCCATCCCCATAGCTTTGTCTTCTAGAATATTCTAAATTATCCTTTTGAAACTGGCTTATTTCATTTAGCATAATGCCTTAGATTCATGTAAGTTGGTGTGTGTACCAGTTTTCTTCTTTTTGCTTTCATTTTGTTTGAATGGAAGGGAACTCTTGGGGCCAGTACACACTCAAATCAGAAAAACCTTGAAGCAAATATACTCTTCACCTTTTTATGATTTGTAACATTAAAAAAAACCTTAAAAGATAAACTTAAGTACTTTAAGTGATGTGAGCAGGAGCTGTCTGTATATTACAAGCTTTGTTATTCAGGGGATTGTGAAAGGTGGAACTCACCATGCATGGCTTTCAAGCCTGACAAGCCAGTTTGTTTCAACCACCAGAAAGCAGAAAAAATAGCTTTGCAAATATGTGTCAGTTGTACTTGAGCTCTCCTAGCTCTTCTCCTGCCCTTGAGACTCTGGTCTAAAATAATGTCTGCAAGTATGCTGTCTTGCCTTTTCACAACAAAACTGTTACATTGGCTTTTATTTTGTCATCTTCAACTTCAGTCAGACCTTTACCCTACATCTGCGCTGTTCTCCATTCACCATCACTTGTGTTGTGGGACTGTATGATTCCAAATTCAATTACTCCCCTAGCCTCTATTGTATTTAAAAATTAATGGTTAAAATGTGCTTGTTAGTTCTGGGATAATAGATAAAATCTGTAACAAAACAAAGTTCCTAAGTAAATTACTCAACCCCTTGTTTGCCCGGAGAACGAATGTTCCCAGACCCACTGTTGATAAAACAATCCATCAATGTGTCTGCCGACCTTCAGTACGTGATGGTCATGACCATATGGTCGTGACCATTAGTGTGTGTGTCTGCTGACCATCAGTACGTGACAGTCGACCACTAACCTTTGTTCCTTTTCTCATAGATCTACATGTTAACTTCCCCCAACCCCCTATAAAAAACAGCCTCGGACTCTGAGCCAGTGCCTCTCTAAGCTATTTTGCTTTGGGAGTGCCATCTGGCCAGACTAATAAAGGTCTGTTTTATTTTCCAACTTGTCTGGTGTGTTCCTTCCCGGGTGTTTGTCGCTGCAGTCAGCTCCTCAGAGCGTTTGGTAAGGCCCTTGGTCTTACATTTTGGAGGCCCCAGCGAGATCCCCGGGTAAGGAACCCCAGTTTGGCCGAGACTCTGTGGCAGGATCCAGCAGGAGACTCATAGGCACAGACCTCAGAAAAACCTCCGGAGGTAAGTTTTTGGCCAGTTGCAACCATTTGTTGTTGAGTGAGGTGGCTGATGAGCCGGTAAGCCTCCCCTAACCTCAAGGTTCCTGACGAGGAACAAGGGAAGATTTAGTTTCGGTTCTGTTGTGGTGCCTGTTCATCTTGTTCATCATATGTTAATGTCCTATCTGTTTTGTGTTTACTTCTTTTCCAAATCATCAAGGGCAGAGATGGGAGGATCCAGCTCCAAGAATACTCCGTTGGATTGTTTTCTCATTAATTTTAAATTGGCTTTTTCCCCCTGAGCAGGAGGACGAATATGGGGTTAAATTTTCTCGTGAAAAACTTCGCTCCCTATGTCAGTTGGAATGGCTGGCCTTTGGAGTTGGATGGCCAGCAGAGGGCTCCTTTGATCCGAGCCTCTGCCGGGTGGTATGAAAAAAGGTCACTGGACACCCTAGCCATCCTGAACAGTTTCCATATATAAATATCTGGGTTCAGGCTTGTCAGGAGCCTCTGGCTTGGTTGCAGCGTTGTTCCCTACAAACAAGCTCTTGCATTTTGGTTATGACCCCAAGTAAACCCCGAGAGGCAAAAGCCCGAGCTCCCAAGATGGTGCTCTCACAAGATCCTGACCCCTTAGATCTTGAAATAAGACCTCCACCTTATGTGGAGCCATCATCCTCCTCTGATAAAATTGGCCTCAGATCTCGGAACCCCTTCTATCCTCCTCTTCCTGAAGAAGAAAAATCTCCAGATTCTGTAACCTCCCCTTCTCACACGCTAACAGGAGCCACTTATGGTCCCAGCAGGGCTCCCACTGAAGGGACTAATTCAGTTCCTCTTCTGCCTCTTAGGGAAACAGAACAGGGTCGTCATGTCTATATCCCTTTCTCTACCAGTGATTTGTATAATTGGAAACATCAAAATCCCCCTTTTTCAGAAAAACCCCAGGCTTTGATCTCCCTCCTAGAATCTGTTTTTCATACCCATGACCCAACCTGGGATGATTGCCAGCAACTTCTCCAAGCCCTTTTTACCTCTGAAGAAAGAAAAAGAATTCGAGGACAGGCCATAAAATCGGTGTTAGGAGGATCAGAGGCCCCACTTGATGAACAACAGTGGGCCCGTATTGAGGCACAACTTCCATCCACCTGTCCCCTGTGGCAAGCTAATTCCTCAGGCGGGAGAGAAGCTCTCCACAACTACTGTCAGCATCTCCTAGCCGGCTTGAGGGGAGCCGCTCGAAAGCCTACCAATCTGAATAAGGTAAGCGAGGTCCTTCAAGGACCTGAGGAATCCCCTTCTGCCTTTCTGGAGCATCTGTTGGAAGCATACCATATGTATACTCCAATTAACCCAGATGCCCCTGCTAATCGACAGACAATTAATTTGGCTTTTGTTACTCAGTCGGCCCTAGATATTAAAAAGAAATTACAGCGAATGGAGGGGTTTAAAAAAAATTTTTTTAAAGTTGATGAGTGTGACAATAAAGGTGTTTAACAACAGAGATCCTTTTGAGAATAGAATGGCCAAAAAGATAGGAAAGAAACATTGCTGCCTTGGCAGATGGAGGTTTTGTCTAGAAGAAAACAACAACAACAACAAAAAATAATAAAATATGGCCCTTACTAAAAAAGGACCAATGTACATATTACAAAAAAAAGGTCCATTATAAAAAGGATTATAAAAAGTTTTTTAAAAAGAGGCAAAAAGAGACCAAAAGAAAAGAGATGGGGTTCTCTTGATAAAAAAAGAGGATTGACGGGGCCAGGGCTCATGGCTGCTTGACCCCAATGAGCCTATGGTAACTTTAAAAATAGGAAAAACAGATGTCCAATTCCTTGTAGACACTGGCACGGCCCATTCTGTCTTAAAGACCCCCCTTGGTACTCTTTCTTCCCTAAAGTCCTCCATCACTGGGGCCACAGGGAAGTCAGCCTCTTATCCTTGGACCACTAAAAGAACTGTAAATCTGAAAAAAGGCACTGTTACTCATTCTTTTTTAGTTATCCCAAAATGCCTGTACCCGCTGCTAGGGAGAGATCTGCTACAAAAATTGGGGGCTGTTATTTCCTTTGAGCCTGAGGGAGGGACTTTCAAATTTAACCCACCCTCTGCCATTATGGTAACGGTTCCCCTTAAAGATAAATTCAAATTGTTAAAAGAGGGCTCAGAACCTCCTAAATAAAAATGGGACTATCTTAAAAAAAAAGTTTCCCCAAGTATGGGCTAAAACAAATCCACCTGGTCTGGCCAAACACCATGCTCCTGTGGTGGTTCAATTGCTGCCCTCTGCCACCCCCACCCGTGTACATCAGTACCCCCACCGACTGGAGGCCAAAGTGGGGATATCCAAACACATCCACTGACTCCAGGAAGCTGGCATTCTGGTCCCTTGCCAGTCAACATGAAATACACCCCTGCTTCCTGTGAGGAAGCCTGGCATCTCAGACTTCAGACTGGTACAGGATTTACAAAAAATAAACAGCCGGGTGGAGACCATTTTCCCAAGGGTACGAAACCCCTATACTCTATTGAGTTTCATCCCTCCTGATCATGTATGGTACTCGGTATTAGACCTCAAGGATACATTTTTCAGTCTGCCTCTAACACCTGTGAGCCAGCCCCTCTTTGCCTTTGAATGGACTGACCCAGATACCAGAACTACTGGACAACTGACATGGACCCGGTTGCCACAGGGATTCAGAAACTCCCCCACTCTGTTCAGGAAAGCTCTCAACAAAGATCTACAAGAGATAAAAAAAATGTTTCCCCAGGCAACTATTCTTCAGTATGTCACTCCTGGTGACAACTTCAACTGATAAAGAATACATTACAGCCACCGAGGGCCTCCTGGAAGCCCTCCAGGAACTGGGATATCGGGTGTCCTAAAAAAAAGCCCAGCTCTGCAGGACCAAGGTAACCTACTTGGGCTATATTCTTAAAAAAAAAAAAAAAAAGAGGAGGCTGACAGAATTGAGAGTATCCGCAATTCTTCAGATTCCAAAGCCAGGCTCAAAAAAACAGGTGCAAGAGTTCCTAGGGGCGGTTGGCTATTACAGGATTTGGATTCCTGGCTTTGCTGAGATTGCAAAACCCCTACATGAGGCCATGGTGGGAAAAAACACACCCCTCAAATGGACTGAGGCTTGCCAACAGACATTTCAAATGCTTAAGACTACACTTGCATCGGCACCAGCCCTGGCATTGCCAGACTTGAACAAACCCTTTACCCTGTATGTGACCAAAAAAAATGGGGTAACTAAGGGAGTGATTACTCAGCTTTTGGGGCCATAAAAGCGGCCTGTGACATACCTCTCAAAAAGGCTCAACCCAGTGGCCCGAGGGTGGCCTACTTGTTTGAGGACAGTAGCAGCAACAGCTATTTTAACCGGAGAGGCTGACAAATTGACCTTTGGACAGGATTTAACTTTGATCACTCCCCATGCCATTGAGCCCTTGTTAAATAGCTCACCTAACAAATGGCTGTCTAATGCCAGACTGTTACAATATCAAGGACCCTTATTAAAACAGCCACACATTAAGTTTGCCACCACTGCTAGCCTCAATCCGGCTACTCTACTCCCGGAATCTGACAAACAAATGCCCATCCATGATTGTCTCAAGACTTGAAAATTTGAGGGGAGGGCGTCTGGACCTAACGGACCAAGCCCTCCCCCACACAGAGATAACTTTCTATACTGATGGGTACAGTTTCGTTCGGGATGGTGTACGATATGCTGGAGCGACGGTAGTCAACCAGGACCAACAGATAAAATAAAAACAGGGGCTACCTCAAGGGACTTCAGCTCAGAGAGCTGAGCTGATTGCCTTGACCAAGGCTCTGGAATTGGGAAAAGGAAAAAGGATAAATATATTCACTGATAGCCGTTATGCTTTTGCCACTGCCCATGTACATGGGGAAATTTATCAAAATAGAGGACTGTTGACCTCTGAAGGAAAAGAGATCAAAAATAAGACTGAGATATTGGCATTGCTACAAACAATCTGGTTACCTCGAGAGGTCGCCATCATCCATTGCAGTGGGCACCAGAAGGGGCTTAGCCCCGAAATGATTGGTAATAATGCTGCTGACCAGGTAGCCAGACAAGCTGCCCAAAAATCAGTGGGGAGACAAATTGTTCTGCTTCCCACACCGGTGCTCCCCAAAAAACCAAAATACAAACATTAAAAAAAAACAAAAAAAAACCGTTGGACTCAAAAAAAACATGGATGGTGGATGACTAAAGATAAAAAGGTGGTGCTCCCAGCCTCTGTAACAGATACATTGCTACAAAAACTACATGAGTCCACCCACCTCGGCAAAAAAAGGATGATGGCTGCCCTAAAACCTCATTTCGTCAGCAAGGGATTAGCCCAAAAGGCCCAGGACATGGTGAGACGATGCCCCACCTGCCTCAAGATAAATGCTAATCGGGTAACTGGGCCCCCTGGAGTCCGACACAGAGGACTAACTCCAGGAAAACATTAAAAATTGGACTTTACTAAAATAAAGCCTGACATGTATGGGTACAAATACCTGCTAGTTTTTGTGGATACGTTTTCAGGATAGATAAAAACATACCCCACTAAGAGAAAGACAGCTAAAATGACAGTTAAAAAGCTCCTGACAAAAATAGTTCCCCGTTTTGGTTTGCCCTTAGCTCTGGGGTCCGACAATGGTCCAACCTTTACAGCTAAGATATCTAAATTAATTAGTAATATTCTTAAAATAAAGTAAAACCTACACTGTGCCTATAGGCCTTAAAGTTCAGGACAGATTAAAAAAAACAAATAGGACTTTAAAGGAGATTCTGACTAAATTATGCTTGGAGACTAAACTAGGTTGGGTAGACCTCCCATTTGCCCTCCTGCAAATAAGGTGTACTCCCAAGCCCCCCCTCAATCTGTCCCCCTTCCAGATTATTTATGGATGATCTCCCCCAATCATCCCATTAATAAATATAAAATTTAAAAAACTTTTCCCACCTTTGCCTCCTTAAATCCTTAAACACAGTTCATCAGCTTCAGTCAGAGCTACATGAGACATTACAAAAGAAAATGACAAGTCCAAATAAAAAACCTTTATGACCTTTACCCTATAAGCCAAAAGATTTGGTTTTTATTCACAGGTTTGATTCCAAGACCCTGGAACCTCGCTAAAAAGGACCAGTTCCTGTTGTCCTGTCAACTCCTTTGACAATAAAGGTGACTGGACATTCTGCCTGGATACATCACAACCATCTAAAACCAGGACCCCCCGCGGATGTCAAAAAGGACAAATAAAAGATTATCAGCCAACCGGGTGACCAAAAGCTAAAATTGGAACGGGTTAAAAATGCTTCGCCTTCATGATAATATTTTCTAGGACATTGACAGTATTGCCCTCAGGAGGACTAGATCACAAAAAATATATGGATTCAATTGACAAACTCACTTAATCTATCTAAATTCTGTTTAAATGTTGATATAAATTTCCATTATGTATTAAAAAGTTGTCTTATCCCGATATACACCCCTTTAGAGTTAATACAGCCCTATACCCTGTTTAAAGATATTCCAAAAAAAACACTTACTTATATAGATAGTTATAATTGGGGACCTGTCACATGTCATAAGCCTAAAAATGCTGTCGAATTATATACGCCTAAAGTGATCATGTCAAATAAGACTAAATGTACTGTATATAAAGGATGTACAACTAAATGTCTAAAAATAAAACAATTAAAAATGCCCTGCCATGTAAAACAAAAAATTGTGTATAACAATTGCCATATCTCCCTGCCAATAGGATGGTTTTACACCTGTAAAAAAAAAACCTTCAACTATATCCCAACAAATTTAACCAAGACTCTTTGCTGCTTGAGTTGTCTAGCTGTAGTATTGCCAGATAAAACTGATTTGATTGTGCCTAATAAAACTAAATGTTGGTCACCTTACACTGCGCCAGGATATGATGATGATATAGGTCTGGTAACAGATGCTAAAGTAATAACTATGATAACATCTTTTGTTGCCTTGCCTTCTATAGGAGTCCATGCTAAAAAGACAGTACAAAAATTAACATACAAGGTGGTCAAAGGATTAAATGCTACTTTATCAGCCTTGACATTAATTAACCAAGAGCTACAAAAACAGAGACAGGTGATCTTGGATAATAGAGCTACAATAGACTATTTATTGCTCTTCCATCACCAGGGTTACAAAAAAATTAAAAATATGTGTTGCTTCAATCTAACCAATAATGGTCCAAAGATTAAAAAATAAAAACAATTAAAAGATCTGGGTCAAAAAGTACATGATGAGGATGACAGAGATCTGTTTAAATGGCTAACTAAATGGCTGCCCAATTTACAATGGTTAAGACAACTATTCATTGCCATTATAATCATATGTATATGCTTATTATTATCATACTGTTGTATACAATGGATGCCTACATTTATGCATAAGATTACTTAGATTACAAAAAATCAGTGGGGAATGTGGGACTGTATGATTCCAAATTCAATTACTCCCCTAGCCTCTATTGTATTTAAAAATTAATGGTTAAAATGTGCTTGT
Organism: Heterocephalus glaber; assembly: GCF_000247695.1. Next base: position 2,261,821 of record NW_004624819.1, on the reverse strand, counting down.
TAGTTCTGGGATAATAGATAAAATCTGTAACAAAACAAAGTTCCTAAATAAATTACTCAACCCCTTGTTTGTCCGGAGAACGAATGTTCCCGGGCCCACTGTCAATAAAACAATCCATCAGTGTGTCTGCCGACCATCAGTACGTGACGGTCGTGACCATATGGTCGTGACCATTAGTGTGTGTGTCTGCTGACCATCAGTGCGTGACAGTCGACCACTAACCTTTGTTCCTTTTCTCGTAGATCTGCATGTTAACTTCCCCCAACCCCCTATAAAAAACAGCCTCGGACTCTGAGCCAGTGCCTCTCTAAGCTATTTTGCTTTGGGAGTGCTGTCTGGCCAGACTAATAAAGGTCTGTTTTGTTTTCCAACTTGTCCGGTGTGTTCCTTCCCGGATGTTTGTCACTGTAGTCAGCTCCTCAGAGCGTTTGGTAAGGCCCTCGGTCTTACAGTGTCCAAAAGGTTTCAGAAAAACATTAGAAGTCAGCTGACATGGCTTTTATATTTACCAACTGCACCTTCAGATTGGTTCAAAATAGGGAGTTTAATATCCACTGATACTGTCTTGAGAAATAAGGTAAATGACTAATAAAAAGCATTTAGCTCTAAGTATATAAAAGTCAGCACTCAGTGAACAATTTCCACACCAAGTAAACTTACCCTTGATCTTTTTGTTCCATCTGATAGGAATTTTATTTCCCTGTCCATTTTTAGTATCTGGCTGTAACTCCTGATTTTTGGAACCTTAGAAAATGTTGGGAGTCTGGACATTTATGTTCAGTGCTCTCTTACTTTACACGTAACTCCCTGAGCAATCTTAAATTCCTTATCATTTCTATTACCATATTTACACTATCTTTTCTTATGCCTCCTTATCTTACCTGAACTCATTGTTTATCTCTTGAGAAATGAAGGTTAACTGATAGCTTAATATTGAATTAATCTAGGTTAATAAGGCAAGACTTGGAACCACCCCATGTGAGCTTGGGGTTTCTTTTATTTTTGTTGTCAGGAGTGGGTGTGGACCCAGGTTTGAGCCCAGGGCCTATTGAACTCCACCCCAGCCCCAGAGGGCTTTCATATTCTTCCATTTAGTAAAAGGTATGAGCAGTTCTAATGAGGAAACCCTAGCTCTTCTCTCCAGCCACCTTACTCTAATTATTACATTCTTTTGAGTTTTGAAGGTACTTCCTTTTTATTGGCGCTCTCATCCATATCCTTATATACGTCCTTTTGCTGTTCAGTTCAAGTTTTTCTTCCTTGGATTAGTGTAGCAGCCATCTGACTCTCTGGCTAATAACTTACCTCCTGTTGGGAGCAATTCTACATAATTTGGGGGAAAAGTCATTTCACAATTAAATTATGATTAGGCCTAGTTTTCCTGCCTACAGGCCGGCTATGGCATGTCCAGACGTAACTCCATTTTTGCCTCATGTCAAAGCTAAAAACCTCAGTGGTCCTGTGATGCTCCAAGGCAGGATTACTTCAATTGAAGACATCCTGGGGAGGGACAAATTCCTAATCAATACAAAGTCCTCTTGATCTAGGATCTTCATCTAAATTCCTCATTGTTCTAGGATTATTGCAGCTGCCTTCTGAGTCATCTGTTACTCCTGATGTCTGGAATGAAGGTGTGGCAAGCTCAGGGTGCCTTTGTCCTTGCTGCCCAGAGTAGCACTGATCAGGCCCAAAGCTCAGCTTCTCTAAATCTCATTTCCTGTCTTTATTCATTTGTTCGCCTTGTGCTGTCCTGGCTCACAGGAGACTGTGAGCTGGCTCATTGCAGGAATTCTGGTAACATCCCCTTTCCCTGTTCCCTACAACCTCCAATCCTGCTTCTCATTACTACTAACGTGGTTTTTATAAACTAGGGTTCTCATTAGAACAGTTGGCTGTTTAATCCTTGGAATAGCTCTAAGGCACCTTCAAGATAATATTTATCACTGAAGTTACTATAATCCTCCTCCTTCTGCCAAACCGAGCTATTTGTAATTCTCGAAGATACCTGTTTACCCTCTCATTTTTGCCTCTGCATATGCTACACTTACTGCCTGAATTTTTCTTTTCTTGATGTGTTTCTCCTTAGCCAGCCTTTCCACAATAGCTAATATTTGAGTTATCTCATTTAATCCTTATAGTCACCTAATGATGGTAGATTCTGTTACCTTCATTTTAAGGATAAAGAAACTGAGGTATAAATAGATTATGTAATTTGCTTTCAGTCATTATCATCGTTCTTATGGTGGTGATTGAACCCAGAGGCTCATGCATGCTAGGCAAATGCTGTCATCCTGAGTTACATCCCAGTCTCATTCATATCACTATTAAATGACAGCCTCCAGATCTGACTTACAAGTTCTTAATTACAAGTTTTCTCTTTGGACCCAATCTAGTCCTCTGTTTTTACAGTTCCTGCAGTATATTATGCTTGATTCCAAATTCAGGTTATTAATCATACTCTTAATCTAAGTCTGAAATGCTTTTAGGCTCTGTTCCATTTATTCTGATTTTACTGAACTCTGCTAAGATTTTGACTTTTCAAAATCTTTTAAATGACTACTACTTTCCTTGAATTTCTCATACCAACTTTTTTGTACCAGTTACCTGGAGAGACATTTATGTCTGCACCAAATTATGTGTGTATTACATTCCTAATTAGACTGTATGCTCCACAAGGTCAGGGACTTTAAAAGATGTGCCTCTGAGGATATTGCAAAGTACTAATACTCAGAGTAAGTAGCTAATCATTTTACAAGGGAGAGTGACTCATTTTCTCATGTTTTGAGAAATTGCTTATGATAAGGACTTAGGAAGCAGAGATAAGTCATCAGCCCAACTCCTTAAGTGATATAAAAGCTAAGACTTGCAATTAGATAATTTATTTAATAATAAAAATGTCAATAAAGGACACATACTCTTTAATACCAATAAGTGATCCATAGAACTGTGTGACAAAGAATATATGGAATTATCTATTTAACCAGAAGTTTGTATACATTTAACTTCACATGAGACTGTTCTACATTTTTGTCAAATTGGAAGCAGATTTTAGTTGTGCTGTGTGGTTCCAGAATCACCCCCCCCCCATCCAAATCACACAAAACTTTCTGACTTCTGTTTTGGTGATTTAAAGAAAGTTTAGGCAGGATCAAAGTCACGTTATTTGTTTTTTAAAGGGAAAACTGGATAACTACTTTGGTAACTTTGCATTAGTAACTAATGTTATGGATGAGTGAGTTAGAACAATGGAGATGGGCTACACTCTACCAGATTTGAGTCCGTTTATTAAAGCTAGCAGACAAAGGGGGTGAGTGCCCAGCAAGTTCTCTCTGCATCAGGAAGCGGTTTGATTTCTCCTTTTAAATCATGCTTTCAGTTGGGGAGGGCTCAAGGGGAGAGCAAGTGGGATTTTACAGAAGCAGAATCATGCCAGGTTAATGGGGGATACAAGGAAGTTTCACACACTAGGTGAGCTACAGAACACCCTGCAACTGCAGCAAGTTTACTGCCAAGCAGGATGTGGGTTTTGGGGGCTTTGTCCAACCACATGTACAAACTGGTGTTGAGGCTCAAGATGGAGTCGGGTTGGCTATCAGTATTTTCACATCTGGTATCTTACTGAAAAGACCTTTATCTGCCTCAGAATTTCCTTATGTCTACATAGAATACTGCCAATTCTGTTACACTGTTCAAGAACCTTTTAGAGGCATTGTTTTTCAGGAGAGTCATTCTAAAATATTATAAAAGAACAAGGATTTAAAAAACCAACCTCATGTACAGGTACAAGCACCCCATGATAAATGTAAACGTATTGTATACCTAAAATGTACCAATAAAAGAATTTAAGCAAAAAATAAAAAACCAAACTCATGTTTTGGAAAGGAGTCTAGTTTGAAGGTAATTTATGGTTCAGAAGGTGAATTCAGAAATCTGGTAATATCAAGTGTGGCCAGGAAGATCTTTATAAGTACTCAAGCAAATTCCAGCCATATTTTCCTGTCTAAGCAGGAAGAAGTAGTATAACCTGGGACTGATACTTGAAAAAGCGTCCACATATTAAGATGTTTTTTGAGTTTTCAATAATTATTTTGTGCAGTGCACTATTTGTTCATTTGACCAGTATTTAGCAGGCATTTTCTGTCTCAAGTTACTTTATCTAACATTTACTGAGCATTCTTTATGTGCCAGTTACTATCTTAGGTGCTGGGGAGAGATAAACTAGTGAACAAAACAGTTTTGACCATAGTCTTATTATCGAACTTAAGTTCTTAAAATGATCATTGTGGTGTGGAAGATTGATGAGGGGATGGTAGTTAGTAGAAGAGTGGAAATAAAGAACCTGTTACAAAAGCCTTTCCAGTAATCCAAGCAAAGAGATGTTGATGGCCTGGTATAGTGATCGTAGTGTTAGAAATAATGAGAAGTGGTCAGATTCACATTGCAGCAAATAGAATTTTCTAGTGTCTTGATCATAGGTTATGATTGAAAAGTCAATGTTTGAGTCTTGATGAGGAAAGTACAGAGGAGGTTTAAGAACGAAGATTGGAAAGTAGAATTCACTTTGGGTTGTTTTTTTTTTGGTACCAGGGATCAAACTCAGGTCATTGCGCTTGCTGGGCAGGCGGCAGAACCACTGAGCTAAATCCTGGGCCCTTCATCTTGGTTTTAAGTTTGAGAGGCTCCTTAGCTATCTCTGTAATCCTGTCTTGAGTTGAAGGGAAATGTCACTTTGGACTGACACATATGTGCTTTCACAGCCCAAACTGTACACCATGTTATATTGTATTTATGGTTTATTTCAAAGTTTAATGTATATCTTGAAGTAGTGGTCAGCCATGTTACATGGTCCTGACAGATGGAGAAGCTGAACATTGAAATGGATAGTTTATTCAGCAACATGGAAGCTATGAGAGTTCCTAACAACAGCAGTAAAAACTTGGCCAAAGGGATCAAGAATAAAGTAGGAAGGAAAAGATAAGTGTAAAAGAAGTCTTTTCTTCCAAAGGACAGAAATGGGATGGTAACTTGAAATTGATATTTTAAAAAAATTGGGAATGTGTTTATTGACGGAATGACCCAGTAAAGAATACTGCACTGTGCTAAGTGACAGAAACTAAGGATCAGGATCTGCATCAGCATGAGATCAGTGTGAGGATCTACTAAATGGAAATTCTTGGTTCTTTTGAGGCAGAGTCATAGCTTTCTAGATCTGTCCTCCCTTTAAGCATTACTAGGAATTGGTGAGAAAGTCAGTCTGTTCTTAGGATGTTTACAATCTAGTTTGCTAATGGAGAAAACAACAGCAGTTTTAACAAGTTCAAATTATAGACTTGGAAGTCTTCATTCAATAGCTACTAACGTGGTAATTATGCATAAAGGTTTGGCTACAGTACATAATACAGAAGAGAGAAGAAAAACCAGATCCTTTCAGTCTCTTAAGGAAGACACGAACTAGGTTTTCGTAAACCTTGGTGAGGAAGAGAATTTGAACTGGGACAGCTAATTTGGTGGACCAATTAACATGAAGTAGAGGGTGGAGGAAAAAACCCCTCTAAGGATCAGAAAGAATAATTTTAATGCTAACCAGTTTTTATCCACACATTTCATTTTTTTTTCGCGCCATAGACCATTAGTTTATACTGCAAGTGCCAATGGAATACTCTGTAAAGTCTGTGGAAAGGTGGAGATCCTTCCTGTGGGAACAGAGACCTCTGTCATAAGAATTAAGCAAGTCCAGACCAATGCAAAACACAACGACCGCCTATCTGCACTGCCAATCTGGGCAGCGCCGCCCACCAGACGAGCCGTGGATGTGCGCCCCCTTAGAAGCATTTCCCCACACCGCGCGGGTTCCGTCCCGAAGGCGGCGTGGGTCCGACACAGCTCTTCCCGGCAATCTCAGCGTCAGCAGCGCGCACAGCAGTCGTCTGCGGCGGGACTCGCGTATCCTCGTGCGCAGAGTCATCTGTGTCCCCAGCGTCACCAACCACAGTTCGTGGATGAGCGGGGGCTCGAAGGTTGCTCCGTTCACGCCGCCTCGGTCAAAACACCAATTTTCTAGGACAGCCTGGTCTCATACTGGTTCTCCCAGACTCGCTGTTCCCAGTCTCCAAGGCCCACCCCCGGGAGGCGAGCCGGGCATCGAGCGGCGGGCAGCTAGAGCACCAAAGCCCCGCAGCGCTTGCACTCGCCTTCCGCTCTCTTTGGTGGGCAGCGCAAGTGTCTTCCGCACCGGGAAGGATTTGTATTCGTGTGCGCTTGCGCAAAACCAGGAAGTCGCTCCGGTTCCGGTTCCGGTTCCAGGGCCTGTGGTGGCGTTCGTTTCTGGCGGTCAGTTGTCAAGGTTGGTGCTTCGTAACCTGGCCAAGATGCTGCGGAATCTGCTGGTAAGGAGTTTCTGGGTTTATATTCGCGACGGTGGTAGGGGTCGGGAGCACAGGCTAAGGGGCGAGGACGAAAACTCCTGAGAGGGCTGAAGGCGGTTCCTGAAGTCATCTTGGTTCTTGTCCTCCTGCGGCCCTACTTTTCGCCCATTTTTCTCCCCTGGCCGCCGCCGGGCTAATGAGAACAGAGAAGAGAGGCCGGAGAGCGATCACAAAGTTGTGGCGTGGCCGTCACCACCACAGCTAGTGGGTTCTTGGTGCCTTGTCCCTCCGAAATGAGTAAAGGTCCGGCCCTGCTGGGTTTCTGACATCCGGAAGCACTAGGTGGAAAGCTGTCCTCGGCTTCTGAAGGTTGCAAGTTTCAGTGGTTCTGGCAAGCATCAGAAGTCCATCAATTTTAGGTGTAGTCAGTGGATAAAGTGTAGTGTTGTCTTCATGAGCCCATATTACATTACCAGTTATCCCTCTGTCGACTTTGGGCACGTGAAATATTTCCTAGAATTTTAGGGAAAAAAAGGATAATTAACAGTGATCAATTTCTTTTGTATTACTGTATTTAACAAACGTTTTACAAAGCTTCTCAATGTCATTTACTTTAGAAAGTGGAGCACACATTTCATCACTTAATTCAATTCAGTATGTAATACAAGTCCTTTTTAAAAGATTTATACCCTATTAAAATTTCCTTAGGTGGCTGAGAATGTAGGTCAGTGGTAGAACTCTTCTCCAACATATGCAAGGGTGTGGGCTTGATCTGAGCACCACAAAAATTTAACGAGGGGAACATTTTAATTAAATAGGAATCATGCTAGTGTGTTTTAGTGTCACGTAATAGATTTTTTAAAATATGGGGGGGGTATTAAATGAAAACGTTTGAACTTAGTCTAGTTTGGTTGCCCATTTATTTTTATAATACCTGCATATTAATGTTTTTCTCGGAGATTACAAAATGCTGCTGGTTCAGCTCAGGCAAAGGTCATGAATATAGTATTTGGAGACTGCGAAATGTAATATGAGGAGAATAGCAGAGGAAGGACAGCAAATTGAAAAATTAGAATGCTGGTCCATAGATTTGTTATTTTTTTTTTTGCAGCAAAATGATCTTTGTGTTTTATTCATAGATTTGTTTTTGACAAACCAGATGTCAGTGTCCTGTAACATGAAGGATTGAAAATGGCTGGTTTAAAAGGTTTCTTTAGGCTCTAAATCTGCTTAATGTTTGTGGTTTTCCCATTTCAGGCTCTTCGACAGATTGCCCAGAGAACCATCAGCACTGCTTCACGCAGGCATTTTGAAAATAAAGTTCCACAGAAGCAAAAGCTGTTTCAGGTACTGAAATAGTTTAAAAGAGATTGGTATTTGTAATAGAGTACCAGGAGGTGGAAATAGGAAGTAAATCTAGAGATATTTGCTTGTTAATGAGCCTCTTATATCAGCAGTAAAAAAAAAATCCTTGGTAGCTGGCTTGAGCATTTTTGCTGAATCTAAGAGACCTTGGGTAAGCTGAGAAAAGGAAAGGGGTGTAGATCAATGATAATTTCTTTGGAGATGTTTATGATGAACTGGCATTCTTGAAGGGAATAACTGTATGGGAATAGACAAACTATGGGAAGACCCAGAAACAGATCTAATACATATGTGGACATTTAATATGTGTTAAAGGACACAGCCTATCAGTGTGAATGAATATAATAAATTAGTATTGGAAAAAAATAGCTATTTTAAAGAAAGTAAAGTTCCATCCTTTATTATATAGTACACTAAGAAAATAAATTGTATATATAAATGTTACCTTCTCAAAATATTAAAATATAAAGAGAATATTTCTTATAATCTTAGGCTTGGGGGTGTCTCCTAAGGAAATGTTTGATAACGTAAAAATTTGAAATTTATAGATATTAAAGATGGAGCAAATTCAAAGGAAATTTTCAAAGTATAATATTCTTCATGCAAAGAACTCCTACAGATCTATTGGAAATTCAAATTAAGCTCACCGCAGTCAACAGCCAAGGTATAGGAGATGCACATTCCTGAGGACCATGGCTGGTTTTCTGTCCTGACTGCCTCTCCCTGCCCTCTGCCTCATTTCTGGAAGCACTGATGGCCATGGGCTGTGGCTTTTGCTTAGAAGCAGGTTAAATGGTGGATTACTGGCTGAGCTTGCACTACCTGTGTGGAGTAAGAGCAACACCATGCTTTGGCACCTGAGGCCCAGGCATTTTGCAGCCCTGAGGTTGACCAGCACTTCCAAGCTACTCTTGCATTTTCTTTTCCTGCCATAGATTTGTTGTGGGCCAACTTAGCCATCTCAGTGTCACCGAGAAATGGTCCTGATCTGAAATCACTACCCTTTGATCTTATAGATCATGGGACTGCCATTTCTTTATCTGTTCCTGGAACGGAAAAATTGTAGCTTCTATAAAAATGCTATCTTTGGGCCAGGTGTGGTGGTGCACGCCTGTAATCCCAGCACTCGGGAGGCTGAGGCAGAAGGCCAGTCTGAGCTACATAGTGAGTTCAAGGTCACCCTAAACTACATAGTGAGACCCTGTCTCAAACAAAAAAAGCTATCTTGTACACTAGTCTTATTAAAACAAACAAAGATGAACAGGAAATAGGTTACTTTACCCTTTCCTGGTTGGCAAGATTGTAGAAGGATTTAAAGTAGGTATGTTTACTAGGTGTGAGATGTATGTACATTTATCCACATACAACATGCTAAGTGGCAGTATAATTGGTACAAAGTTTTGGTGTGTATTTGAGAGTATTGTTGAAAACAAATCACTCTAGCCAGGGATTTAGCTCAGTAGTTCCCACGCCTGCCTCACAAGTGCAAGGTCCCAAGTTCAATCCCTGGTACCAAAAAAAAAAAATCACTCTATCACTTAGGAAGCCTACTTTTAAGCATCTTTGCTACAGAAATAATTGCCTAAGAATATAAAAACAGGAAAGATTATTTTAATAAAATCCCAAGAGCTTGAATATCCAATATTAGAAAATTGATTAATGCAGTTAATATATTTTTGCATGGTGGAATACTATTGAAAAGAGTAGGATAAGTTTAAGTGGACTAATAAAATGGCTTTTAAGGTACTATTGAGCAAAAAAATAGTATATGGAAGGTCACAATATAGCATAATCTTATTTTGTGTATTAAAGAAGTATGTGTAATTTAGAAGAATTATGTGTTAAATTCGATCCCCAGTACCACACACACACACACAAAAATTGTGTTAAAATGTAGAGATCTAGTAAAGTGGAGCAATTTATTTTTGTAGAATTTAGGTTGTCTTTTGTGGTGTCTGATTTTTCCCATGTAAAATTTTAGGTGATAAAAATACTATATATACTACATCAAAATAAAATATTTAACAGATATACTAAATATCTACTATTTGCCAGATCCTGGATTAGGAACCAGGCATATAGATTAGGGTCAAAAATGAAAATCCCTTGTCCTCGTTTTTTTTTTTAAGGGTGGGGCCCTTCCCTAGGACTAAATCTAAAGTGTGATGGTAATTGATTATATATATTTATATGTATATATATAAGTTGTTCAACTCAAATATATTTTATTGCTTTAATATTTATATATTCCTTGAGGGGGAATCTTTACTGGATCTTAAATTAACTTCAAAAGAAGTTTTTATTTTAAAAATAGTAGTAGAGAATAAATGGAGAAAATTACAGTTCTTTTAAATTTTGATATTTAAAATGTTTTTCAGAAGCTGTTTAATTTTTATATGAATGACTATCTTTTGAAACTTAATTGGAAATAAGAGCCACATCTATTAATGTCTTTTTTTTTTTTTTAACTTAGGAGAACAGTGAAATTCCAGTGCACCTAAAGGGTGGGCTAGCTGATGCCCTCTTGTATAGAGCCACTATGGTTCTTACAGTTGGTGGTAAGACATTTGGCATGTTTGTAGAAAAATAATGGTAATGTGGTAATGATAACTTCATTGCTTTTGCTGTGACAGTATTTTAATGTGGGCAGTCTGCCTCTAATATGTGACATCTTACTGTGGCTGATAGAAAGATTCAAGAGGGTAGTTGAAACATAGGCTATAAGAACATTTTGATGTCTTTCTGACATCTTGTGATAGAGCTGACTTTCTGAGTGTTTAATGGCCCTGGATCCTGTTTTTCAGCCCAAAACATCCACTTCCTCCTATCACAGAGACTTTTTAAACATTTTAACTCTGATATAGAATAACACATTTTGCATAAAAAACCTGTACATACATATTTATGACTAACATAAAACTGGTACCAAACAGTACTTAGTTTTTACATCTGCAAAGATACTTGTATTTTTTTTTTCAGTGTTTTAGGTCCATTAGTCAGTATTAGCAAGCATGTCACACGTTGGAGTAGTGGGAATATAAGAATTTGAGTGATTGGTCTCTGAGGAAGGAAGGGAAACAGGATTTGCATAATTACTCTGTCCTCATCATATTGATAGGAATGTCACATACTTCTGATAAGTGGAAGGGACATTTATGGGTTGAAACAGATAGTGGCATTTGGGCTTTTTTGTTGTTTTTTTGAGACAAGGTCTCACTATGGAGTTGTTGAACTCACTGTGTAGCCCAGGCAGGTCTCAAACTTGTGGCAATCCTCCTGCCTCAGTTTCCTGAATGCTGGGATTACAGGTGTGCACCACTATGCCCAGCTCAGCTTTCTTAATAAGATAATGTCCTATAATGTTTTTAGTCAGTGTAATCTTTTCTTAGGCTGGTTATTAGTTTTAAAAATAAAATTCCATTTATTAGCATTTTTGGTACCGAGGATCGAACTCAGGACCTAGTGCTTACAAGGCAAGAGCTATGCCACTGAGCTAAATCCCCGGCCCAATTAGCTATTTTTAATATTAAATTTGGCTACTTATTCTCATACTTGGTTTTATGTTGATGGCACATTTTAGGGGAGGCATACATATTTTTTGATTCTTTGGAGAGAGGGTGCTTTTGAATATCCCTTAGTATTTCTCAGGGAATCTTAGGTTAATATAGAAATATGTGTTCTTATTTGTATGTGTTCTTAATCTCATTTAAAAATTTTGGTGACACTTTTAAGTTGACAGGTACATTATTGTGTAATATCAACATTTGCTGTAGAAATTGACTAATATTAAAACTACATGAAATATATTTTACATATATTTATTTAAAATATTGGCCAGGGGATTTAGCTCAGTGATTCTGCCACCTGCCTCAAAAACGCAAGGTCCTTAGTTTGATCTCAGGTACCAGAAAAAAAGTAAAATATTGCCAGCATCTATCACAGTGCATTTTTGTGTTCCACTAAGGTAATCAATGCCAGCTTTGCTCTGATTGTATAACTTTGGAGCTGGAATATATATTTAAGTCTCACAGTTTTTGTAAGTTCTTGTTTGTATTTTGTAGGAACTGCATATGCCATCTATCAGTTGGCTATGGCATCATTTCCCAAGAAGCCGGAATGACTTCAGTCAGACCAGCAGTCACGTGGCTCAGTTCCAGTCAGCTCCCTGGACCAGTAATATGATAAATAACTGAGCTCTTCTTTGGGGATCAATATTTATTGACTTGTACTAACTACCACCAATAAAGCAGTCTTTACCGTGCTTTGTCTTATTTTGTTACTTTAAGATAAATTACAGCAATAAGCCAGCTTTTGGTCAGGACTTATAAATCTTAGGTGGGAGCAGAACAGTGCCCTTAACCTTGCTTAAGTACCATTATTGTGACATTACTGTGTGAAGTTTTAGTGTACATAGCTGAGATTAAACAATGGACATCTTTAGTTTCAGGTGAGTGTGGCACTTGAAAGCCTGTTCCTCTCTTCCTCCCTTTGCACTTTATTCTGGGATATGCTGGAACCTGAGGAGGTTGGAAACAGGTTATTTTTTGGCCACTGGGTCTAAGTTTCTTTTCTCATCTCAGCTGTGTGAAGGTATGTTTAAATATTGGTTGTAATCTGCAGTTCAGAATTAGGCTTTACTAGAATGGCTGTAAAACAGTTTTTATCCCCACCCCCTATCCTCAAAATGGGCTTTTCCTGTGTTACTTAGTCCGTCATATAAACTGTAAGTTATTTAGTTCGTTGTTAAGTTATCTTCTGGGGGAACACGGGGAGTCAAACTTTGTTGCTCTGTAAGATATGTTAGTAATGCTGTATGAAGATTGTAGGCTAGCTGTGTCAGATCTTCGTGAAATCTGCAAGTGAGGGTTTTATAAACCAATTTAGATAAAAATATATTTGGAAAAATTGAGACATATTTGGAAATTGCCGTATTAAACCTGTTGGTATCAAAACATTGAAGTTTATGATACAAATCTTTCTCAGGGGTAACCACCCCTAGTACCACAAAAGGAAAGTAACAACTGGTAATAGTTTGAAACAAACTGTATCAGCACTTTACAAAAGAGAATTTAGTTCACTTTTATAAATGTGATTTTAAAATGCTTCTATGACCTGATATGAAAGACAGATTATGTCCTCTACAACCTTCGTCTCTTGATATTGTGACAGGTTGCTGTACTGTATCTGGGTTACCTAATGAAGCCGTATATAAAACAGATCTAGTAAGGTTTTCATGCCAAAATGTTTGGGCTATGTTAACACGGCAGGGTTAGATAAACTAAGGTTAAATGTTTAATAGACTTTAAGACAATTTTAAATTTATGCTTACTACTTCCCCTTTACCCTAAAATTTTGCAGTGTGAGCATGGGTAGAGTTGGAGATGACTTTAAAGGGCAAAATCTCAGAGGAGGGATGCTACATAGAATTCTATGAAAATACCTGCTGCACCTTATGAAGTTTCTGTAAAGGAACTGTTATTACTGGTAGATTTCAAAGATTAACCCAGAAACCATGAAAAAGAATCTATAAGAAGTGTTGAGAATGCAGCCCTCAGGAAACAAAGTGACCATCCTTCCAATATTTTTCTATCTTTATCACACCATACTGTGCTTTGCAAGAGTAGTATCTGTTATTAACGAAGAAATTCCTGATCATACTAAATATACCACAAAAAAACCTCTTGCAATTTATTCAAGGCTGAAATACATTATGGCACAAGAGTTTGAGTCCAGTTTTATTTGTTTCAAGCTTGCGGTCTTCAGTGTACATCATACCGGTTCAATTAGATGTTGACTGGGTTATTATATTGATGATAACTACACTGTTGATAACGATATATGCAGATATGATTTTTGTGTCCCCTGTGCAGCCAAGCTTCTGGGAAGAGTGATTAGTACTGCCTTTAGTTTTATTCAACTTCACTTTGTCTTTATAGTTGGCGATCTACTTAGCTGTATCTGTCTCTTCTGCCTGACGTTTGTATCCAGCTCTCATCCCTGAGACTTCTTCCTGGTATACATATCCATGTTTTTCACACACCTGGAAAAGCTCAGATTCTGTGGGAACCTTGGATTTTCTCCCTTGTTCAGCATATAGCAAATATTGCTGATGCTCATTTCCATCCAAAACTTTCATCCCTTTGAATGCGAATTTTTCACAAGGCCAGAAACCATTATTGCCTTGTAGTTAAAATGGTTAGCTTCAAAGTTTGGATTACCATTGATAGCCAACCTTGCTAAATTTGTAATCCTCATCTGTGTGAGTGGGTGATATGTAATGCACATGGTTGGTTTCTGATGCATATGAAGCACAAGAAATGCTGTCTGGCACATACCCAGTGTGCAGTAAATGTTTGATACTTCTATTAGCTTCTGAGAGCAGGAACCCTGTCTTTATCTCATATCCTTGGCACATGCCGGACTATCAACTGGTCAGGTTGGTACTGTAGGACAGGTCAGTTTCCTGCATGCACTAGGTGTCTTTTGTCTTTCAGCTCTGGTGTCTTTACTGCATGGTCTTCATCCTTACAGGATGGCTACTTGAGCTCCAGCTCCTTGTTCCTGTGCCAGCAGAAAGAGGAAGGGAGGACAGGTAAAGAGCGTGTGCTAATGAGGTGAGTTCTTAAAGCTCAACACAAACTTGCCCTTTTCTCTGTGGCTGTTACTGTGTACTATCACCACACTTGGATGTGATGAGGCCAGGAAGTATATGCCCTGTGCACATTGCCAGGCATACTTGAGATTTGTTCTTGTAAGAACAGGTTAGGGGCCAGGGATTTAGCTCAGTGGTACTGTGTAAGTGCAAGGTACCAAGCTTCATCCCTGGTACCCCCCACCAAAAAAATAGGTTGTATCCTGCAGTTCTTGTGGAGTCATTCCCCCTCCCCCCCATTAAGTTTATTGGTACATTTTAGGTATAAAATACAGTTACATTCATCATTGGAATCTTATACCATTACAGGAGTATCTTAGTTCTTATTTTTTCCCCTTCTGCCTCCCTTCACCCCCTCCCTCCGTTGTTCCCTATTTGCAAAGACTTTGTTTCCATTGTTTTCCTTTTCTCATATTTTTTCCTTTCCCCTACCCCTCCCACTTCCCCTGCTCCTTTAGACCTTTACTTCCTATTACAAAATATCAATTATACATTTTTCAAATTACAATATCAAGATCTAGGAGCCATTACCACAGATTTTACAGAATTTAAAAGGATATAGGAAGCAGATTACAAAAATTGTTTTGAAATAAATTTGACTACTAAGGTGTACCTTGGAAGACAAATTAATGAAACTAACTCTGGAGGAAATATAAAATTTGAATAGCACCTATTAAAGAAAGTGTCAGGTAAAAGTGCTGAAGACCAAGACCAGACCAGGCCATAACAAGCCTTTATTAGGGGAATAGATCTGCTGGGCTGTCTCTGAACAAAGGAGAGACAAAAGCAACATGGCCGGGGCAGGGAGAGTCTTTTATAGAAACGGGTGTGGTTCATAGGGGCTGAGGCGGGGTTGAGTGAGGTAGTGATCAGGGAGTGGAGGAGCCGGTGACATTACTAGGTGGTAGGAGGTGAGCCAGTATTAGGTTACTCTCTAGGTCGGACCAGGGGCATGCTGGGAAGAAGGGTTTGTTCTTTGGTGGGAGCAACCATCTTGGCATGACATCACACAGGGGAGGGGGCAAGGCACCATAGGAAGAGGGCAGCTACTATACATAATGGCTGCTGAGGTAGTGGAAGACCTATCAGAAAGTATATTCCTAGCTTGAAAACCTACCAATATGACAACAGCAGGCTCATACACATTTTAACTGATAAATTATATCAAACATTTACAGGAGAAAAAAAAAGGAACACGTCTCCCTGCATTTTAGGAAATCAACATTGTGCTAATCCTAAAACTGGATAAAGATAATAGGAGAAAAAAGTATGAACATAGAAATTTGTTTAACAAAACTAACTATTAGAAGTCAGATCTGGCAGTATGTAGAAAGTGGTTTTATTATAGGGATGACAGTGTTGGTTCAGCATTTGGAAGATCCACCCCGAAAAGTCACCATTTTGACAGAGGAAAGGAAAAAGCCATATGATCCTGTCACTAGTTGGAGAAAAAGTATCAGACTAAATTCTATAGCTGTTCATGGTAAAAGCTATCAGGAGACTAGAAGTAGAACAGAACTTTCTCAACAGATTAAAGACTTGTACTCCATACTTCCAGCAAAAACACCTTATATGAATGGAGAAGATACAATGCTTTCTCCTTAAGGTGGGGAACAAGGGTAGATATGCCTACTCTTCATCTGTTCATTAAAATATGAAACATAGTCCTAAACCAAAATAGTCTGGCAATGAAATGATGCAATTAGGATAGTATTGGCAAGGTAGAAGCAAAATCTTTGTATATAGATGAAATGATCATCTACAGAGAAAATACTAAGAAATCTCTAGGAGCCCCTAGAACTTGTA
>NW_004624819.1:2177108-2229525 GCF_000247695.1 Heterocephalus glaber | reverse complement strand
CCAGGAACAGCGGGACTCAGTACCTTGGTCTGGTGGTCTGTTGTCCTCTGTGTCTTTGTAGTGTGGAACCAGGTGGCTGCCTGTCTGCAGCGGGGTGATTTGGTGTCTTCCGCGTGACTCAGGACCTTGGTAGGGCGTGCCCCCTCCATTTTTATTAATATTACTATTAAGCTTTTGTTAGCTTTTAGGTATTTAGCTGACTATCTTATTATTGTTGAATTCTATTCTATTGTTAGAAGTCTTATACTATTCTATTCTATTAGAGGCATTTAGTAGATATTTACTGTGCATTAGTATTGGGTTTGTCTGTGTCTATATTATACTCACTGATCTCTTTCCTATTGTTAAAGATACAGTGATAGCCTTTATTGGAGCATATGACGCATCAATATTTAGTCTGTATTTGACTCTATTATTACTGATTTTGTTGCTATTGCCAGGGTGGCATAGTTGTTGCTATTAATTAGTTTTTACTGTATGCCAATACCTGGTTTGTCTTTGTGTCATCAACAATACTGTGATTCATTTCTGGATAACTAGGTGCTGGGCCAATTACACTGCACACTCTCCTCTCCAAGTAATGGAGTTTGTCAGATCTTGGGACAGAGGCCAAGGCCTGTAGTTAGCTATGCTCACAACATACCACTAGAAAGCAGACACTGCCTAAAGAGATCTAAATACCAGAAACAAAGTCTTTCCACTTGATGTTCAGCACAGACAGACAGACAGACAGACACACACACAAATAGAAACATGAAAAAAAGGCAGCAAAATGCCTCCCAAAACTCTCAATTCCATCATGATCCACAAGACATCAATGGGGAGAATATCAAAAGCTAAATAGCTGAATTACACTTAGTGATGAAGGAGAAGACAAGAGAAAAAAACAGATGAATAAGGTGTTCAGGGACCTCAAAGATGATATAACTAAACCAAAAATGGATTTAATATTAAAAATGATTAGTAAGTTTATAGAAAACACTAGTAAAAAGGTAGCTGGCTAAACAAAATGATACAAAATGTGACTGTCCAGGTTAGCAAAGAATTAGAGTCCATGAAAAGATATCAAACAGAATTTCAGGAGATTAAATATTCTATCAAAAATATGGACAGCAGGGCCGGGGATTTAGCTCAGTGGTTCTGCTGCCTGCCTCGCAAATGGAAGGTCCCAAGCTTGATCCCTGGTACAAAAAAAAATAAAAATAAAAATAAATAAATAAATATATATGGACAACAGGTATTACTAATGTGAGGACAAGGTGTGAAAACTAGAAGACAGGACTGTTGTTGGTAATGAACTAATGAAAGAAACCTTAAAAAAATGAGAATATGAAAAGTTGATCCAACAACTGCTAGATGACACAAAGAAGACTAATCTAAGATTAATTGGAATTAGTGAAAAATCAGAAGACAGCACAAAGGGCATTAAAATCTGTTTACCAAAATAATAGCAAACTATCCAAATATGGGAAAAGCACTTAACATATGGATAAGTGAGGCATATAGAACCCCAAATAGACATGAAAAAAGAATCTCTCAATATTAAAAAAATAATGAACCTCTCCATGACACATCATAGTCAAAATCCCAGAAGTCCAACACAAAAACAGAATCTTAGTATATGTGCTGCTGAAGGGAGCACAACAAAAACAGAATCTTAAAAGCTGTTAGAGAAAAGCAGCAAATCACTTATACAGGTAAACCCATTAGAATTACAGTAGACTTCTCAACATAAACCTTAAAGGCCAGGAGAGCTTTGACTGAAGTGTTTCAAGCCTTAAAAAATAACAACTGCCAGCCCAGAGTGATATATCCTGCAAAACTATCTTTCAAAATTGATGGAGAAATAAGGTCTTTCCATGACAAAGTGCACCTTAAGAAATTCATGACCATCAAACCTATACTCCAAAAATTCTCAGATATCCTTGAGAGAGACAATCAAACCAACAATGACAAAAAGTCTAATGGAATGAGTACATCAGATAGGATAAGCAGTGAAGCAGAAGGGAAAATAAAGGAATGGATAATAGGAAAATAATGAAATAACAGGAGTAAGTCAATATCTTTCAGTAATAAATTTCAATGTGAATAGTCTCAACTACCCAATCAAAAGATACAGATTGGCATACTGGATTTTTTAAAAAACCCTAATTATATGCTATATATAAGAAGCAAATTTAATTCAAACAATTTATTGACTAAAAATCAAAGGATAGAAAACTATTTCATGCTATGGGAGCCTGAAAACAAGCACTAATAGCTATCTTATTTTCAGACAAAGTGGACTTCAAGCCAAAGCTGATCAGGAGAGGCAAAGAGGGTCACTACATATTGGTTTAAGGGAACAATCCAACAGGATAAGGTAACAACATGCACAGAACACATGCACATGCACAGAACAACAGTGCCCTCAAATTAATAAATTTAGTACTACTGGACATAAAAGATCAAATAGGCATAAACACAATTATAGTGGAAAACCTCAACACCCTACTATCACAAATAGATCAACTAGACAAAAAAAATCAACAAAGAAATATCACAGTTGAGCCACACCTTGGAACAAATGGACTTAATAGGTATCTACAGAGTGTTTTATCCAACAACAGAATACATGTTTTCAAAAGCACACAGAACTTTCTTCAAAATAGACCACATACTAGCCCTTAAAGCATCCTTGAACTAAAAAATTGAAATTATCTCATGCATATTATCATCCCATAGTGCAATGAAATTAGAAATCTATGGCAAATGAAACCGCAGAAATCATGCACACACATGGAGGTTAAACAATACACTCTTGGATAACCAATGGGTCACAGAAAAAGTCACATAAGAAAAATATTTCCTAGACTCAAACAGTAATGCCCGACAATGTATGAGAACTTATAGGACACAATGAAAGCATTCTTAAGAAAGAAGTTTACAGCAGTGAAGGTCCACATTAGAAAAATAGAGTGAGCTCAAATAAATAACCTAATGATACATATCAAAGTCCTAGAAAAACAAAAACATTCCAAATCCAAAGCTAGTACAAGGAAGGAGATTATAAAGATCAGAGTGGAAATTAATGACACTGAGACAAAAAATACAAAAATCAATGAATTGAAAAGCTAGTTCTCTGAAAGAATAAACAAAATAGACAAACCCTTAGCCAATCTTCCCAAAAGAAGGGAAGAAAAGACACATATTTTTTTTTTGGTACCGGGGATCGAACTCGGGTCCTTCTGCTTGCGAGGCAGGTGGCGGAACCACTGAGCTACATCCCCAGTCCGAAAAGACACATATTGATGCAATTAAAAATGAAAAATGTGAAATCACAATGGATATCACTGAAATCCATATTATTAGCAACTATTTTGCAAACCTGTACTCCAGTAACTTGGAGAATCCAAAAGAAATGCATAGATTGCTAGATACAGAAGAATTATCAAAATTGAACCAAAAAGATATAAAAATTATGAATAATCCACTAACAGACATTGAAATTGAGGGAGTAATAAAAATAACCTACTAATTAAAAACCCCCAGGAACCTGACAGATTCACCACTGAATTCTACAAGAACCTCAGGAAAGATCTAATGCCAGTACTCCTCAAACTCTCTAATAAAATTGAAAGGGAAGGTGTACTGCCATACTCATTCCTGGAAGATAGCATAACTTTGATCTCAAACCAGACAAGGACTTAACTAACAAAGAAAAATTCAGGCTAATCCCTTTAATAAACATAGATGCAAAAGTCCTCACAAGATAAGAACAAACAGAATGCAACAAATCATTAAAAAGATCTTACATCATGAATAAGTAGGATTCATCCCAAGGATGCAAGTCTGGTTCAATATAAACAAATCAATAAATGTAATATATCATTTACAATTTACAGAAGCAAGGAGAAAAATTAGATGATTACCTCCATAGATGCAGAAAAAGCTTTTGACATAATCCAATCCCTGCCATGATAAAAACTCTGACGAAAATAGATACAGAAAGACCTTATCTCAATCTGATAAAAGCCATTGATGACAAACCTACTGCTAACATCACATTAAATGGGGGAAACATTGAAAGCTTTTTCTCTAAAGTCAAGAACACCACTAGGATGTTTACTATCACCACTTCTGTTCAATAAAATACTTAAAACATTAGCCAGAGGAATCAGGCAAGAGAAAGAAATAAAAGGACTACTATAGGAAAGGAAGAAGTCTAAGTATTATTATTCACAGACATGATCTTTTAGATGAACCAAAAAATTCCATCAAAAATTCTGAGATTTAATAAGCAAATTCAGGGTAGCATGATACAAAATCAGCATAACAAAGTCAATAGCATTCTTTCTGGGCACTGTAGCCTATAATTCCAGCACTTGGGAGGCTGAGGCAGGATAATTGCAAGTTTGAGGCCAGCCTGGCTACATAGTGAGTTCAAGGCCAACCTGAACTGGCATAACAAGACCCTGTCTCAAAATAAAAAAAAGTGAATAGCATTCTTATATACCACCAATAATGAATCCGCTGAAAAAGAAATTAGTAAAACAATACCATTCATCATAGTTTCAAAAAAAATTAAACACATACTTAAGAATTAACCTAACATAGGAAGTGGAAGACCTCTATCATGAAAACTACAGTACTCTGAAAAAGGAGATCAAGAAGGACGTCAGAATATGGAAAGATGTCCCCTGTTCCTAAATTGGCAGAACAAGTATTGTCAAAATGGCCATACTTGCAAAACTGACATATAAACAATGCAATCCTAATAAAATACAGTGTCACCTCAGTTCATGAAGTCAATTCTTTCCAAGATTTCTGGTCGCAAATTGAACTGGATGAGAACCAAATCAAATTTCCCTATAAAGCCAACATTGAACCTAATCATTGAATTTGATTTGGTTCTCATCTAACTGAATTTGCAACAAGAATCATGGAAAGAATCATTCATAGTGTTCTTCACAGAACTAGAAAAAACAATCTTAAAATTTATATGGAGCCAGAAGAGACCCAGAATAGCAAAAGCAATTCTGGGGAATAATAGCAAAACAGGAAGCATCATAGTTCTGTATTTCAAATTATATTTCCAAGTTGCAGTGATAAAAATGGCATGGTACTGGCACAAAAACAGACATGATAATCAGTGGAACAGAATGCAGTGGTGGCAAAAGTATGACATGGGTGTTAGTTGTTTTTCTGAACTAAAACCTTAGTATTCAGGTTTAATTGCAATGTTGTGACTTGCCGATAAATAAGGTGGTTTGGGGTTGCAGTTTGGGCACTCACCTCTAAAATGTTCGCCATCACTGGAATAGAGGATGCAGAAACACCAGGCACATTGAGCATTATGATCTTTGACAAAGGGGCCAAAAAGCCCAGGCTGGAGGAATGCTTCTAATAAACGATGCTGGGAAAACTGGATATACATGTGCAAAAGAATGAATCAGACCTGTTTCTCTCACCATGTACTAAAATAAAATAAAAATGGCTTAAAAATCTAAATATTAAAAAAGAAACAATCTACTGAGGACAAAATAGGTAAAACTCTTGAAGATACAGGCATGGGCAAGAACTTTCTGAATTGAACACATCTGCAAAAGAAATTGTGCATCAAGAATCAAGAAATGGAATTATATCAAATATAAAGCTTCCGCACAGCAAGGGAACCAACCAATAAAGCAACACAATCTACAGATTGGGAAAAAAATTTTGCCAGCTACTCCTCAGACAGAGGACAAATATCAAGAATATATAACAACTCAAAAAATCAGACCCTCAAGACCCAAGCAGAAAATGGGCAACTGAAATGAATAGAAATGACTCAGAAAAAGAAGTTGCAAATGGTCAATAAATACATGAAAAAATGCCCAGAATCTCTGGCCATTAGAGAAATGCAAATTAAAATAATACTGAGATTCCACTGTACTCAAGAAAGAATGCCTAGCATCAAGAAACCAAGTAATAACAAATGTGGCAGGCTATGAGGAAAAAGGAACCCTTCTACGTTGTGGGTGGAAATGTAAACTACTACAGCCCCTATGGAAATCAGTATGGAGAGTCCTCAAAAAATAAAAAATGGAAATTCCATCCACAGCTGTTTGCCTTCTAGGTATCTTCACGAGAGAATTAAACCCATCATATTCTAGTGATACAGGCATACATATGTTTATAGCACCATGACTCATAATAGTTAAATCTTTGAAGTGACCTACATATCCACCAATAAATGGTGGATAAATGGACAAGGAAAATGTGATATTTACACATAATACATTACTACTCTGCCATAAAGAAGGACAAATTTAATTTATCAGAAAATGGATGCACTTTGAGAAAATGTTAAGTGAAAAATATCAGACACAGAAACTTAAATATCACATAGTATCTCTTCTATGAGAAATTCAAAGTATAAATGAGCAAAATAAATGATAGACAATAGGAAATAGGGAGCCAGATCTTTGCCAAATGGGAGGGGGGACTAAGAGAAGTTAGGGTTGGGGAAGGAGAGAGGAAGGGGATTTAAGAATTAAGATGTGTTATGTACATGCACCAATTCCTCACATTGAATGTAATCGTTATGTACTACAAACATGTACCAATAAAAATAATAAAAAGGGAGGGGATGCATCTTTGAAGGCCTTTGGGTCTAAGAACTTGAGAATGGCAGAACTGGAGAGTTGCCTGGTAGACATGGCATGGTTAGTGCTCAGGCCACATGTCTTAGCTACTTTCTCATTGCTGGGACACAGTACCTGACACCCACAATTTAAAGGAGGAGAGGTTTGTAGAGGTTTCAGTCCATAGTCAGCTGACTCCAAGAAATGGCATCATGGCAAAGGGGCATGGAAGAGGAAGCTTGTTTATGGAATGGAAGCAGGAAGCAGAGAGAGATCAAGGGAGGAGGAGGGGAGATAGACCCTTCCAGGCCATGCCCCAGTGACCCCCCTCCTCAGACCAGGTTTCAGCTCCCAGATCACATTTAGCTGTAAACTCATCAGTGGACTAATCCCCATAATCCAATCACCTCCTCCAAAGCCCCAGCTCTGAGCACATGAAGCTTTAGGGGGACATCTAGACATAAACCATAGCACTACACCAGGGTGGGAGCCCATTGAGGTGGTATCCACATTAGCACCTGAGTTCCCACCTGTCCACACAGCAACACTCCTACTCTTCAAACTACGCCACGCCATTTTGGTCACCGGCACATCACAGATGTCTGGGCACATGATTTGTTGTATTTTCTCCTCTTCTATCATCTACAGTGGACCCTTGACTTATGAACTCGATTCATTCCTGAGGGCTGATTGTAACTCAAGTTGGTCAATTGCCTTCAAAGTCTCTCTCCTGTATAATTTTCGGTCACACTTTCTTCCAGGCAGATCTCAGTGTCCTTAGAGAGACATTAGCACAGGATTTCTCAATTAAACCCACACAGGAAAGGATGTTGTAATCCACCTTCTAGAACTCTTAAAGGATTAAATCTGTATCTGAGACCATCTGCAAGCACAAGTGGCTGGCATTCGGATCATAACTCAAGACTGTAAGTTAAAACTAAAATTCCAGTTGTAACCTAAGTTGTTTGTATCCACTGTACTTTATCAGTACCATGAGGAATTAGGTTGCCCAAGTACTGCTCTGCTTGAGGTTCTGTCTTCAGCCACTCCCACCTTATCTTTCTCTGTCTCCCAGGGCAGAATTGGTCTGCATGGAGAAATGAAGAGCAATTTTTCTTCTTGTATTTATTCAACAAGCATTGAAATGCTGGCTATGATTCTGGAAAGATATAAGGCTTTGGGCTGTACATTGATTGACAAGATAAAGTTCATACTCTCAGTGAATTGCATTCCGAGGCATGCTTCCTCAGTGAGGCCTGGAGTTTCACAAAGTTTCTGGTGAAGATGTTTTTAAGCTTGGGCTCCTGCTAGCACCTTCCTAATAAAATCCTCAGGTACCACTGAAAGAAGAAAGCATGGTAAGCACACAATACCTCAACACATGCTGGTAAAGCAGTCCACATTTTTGTTTTATTGATGAAATCAAAACACGCAAAGATATAACTGCCTGCTGCTTGACCATTTTCACCCTGAATCTAGAGCCTCAGGCTTTTCCTTGTTACTTAGTTACTCACCCTGTTGTGGGCTCTGACCAGAAATAGGTAAGAGCCTGTCTCCCAAAAGTATCTGAGCTGTCACTTGTTGCAAAACAGAAACCAGCTATACTTTTGACATAACAGAAGTTTGGACTTTTGATACACGCATCTGGATGTCAAAGTTCTTAGGACCATGTTTCAATCAGATGTAAACTCAGGGAATTGTGAGCCTTTTCTTCCCTTAGCCATCTGTACAAGGAAGCTATGCCCACTGCAGCCTGAGGACAGGAATCCAGAAACCAGCCCTTCCATATAGGAAAGGGGAGGTCTACTTTTCCCTTCTGGATTTTGTTGTTTGGAGATCACTGCCTTTTCCCACTGTATCCTGTGATAAAAGGCCAGGATCTATAAGCCTCGGTTCCTTTATGGTTGGACAGTTTTTCTACAAGGGAAAACCTGTTGTTTTTTTTTAAAGTAAGTTTCAGTTCAACTTGAAAGTAATGTTAACAAAGAAGTTCAGATTTGGTAGCAGTTTGTTGATGTAGAAATTTCCTAGTTCCTTTTCCTGTACCCTTTAAAATTGGGAGGCACGTCAAGGGAGCCATATTACCACCAGGGGGCAGTATTGGATAAGGAGGAAAAGGAAACTTTACATTGCTCCTGTTGCAAAACTATTTCAGTAAATTTAAATTTAAAATATCAGGATCCTGCCAGTCTGAAGCCATCCACTTCTTTAGCCTGCAGAGCACTGCTTACACGTCCGTGTAATAACAAGTATGCTTTGTATTTGTTATTTCCCTCCATTCAATTGCAAGTTCTTTGAAGATAAAGCCTAACATGTTTCTTTAGTATGTTGCATATATTTATTGAAGGAATGAATATTCAGTGAGCATCCTCTGAACAAATATTGAGTTCTTAATGTTTGAGAAAAATTTTATAAGACTACAATTTTGAAGTTTTTTGTTTTTAAATGGCAAGTAAAATTGTATACATTGATGGTGTACAGCACGATGTTTTCATATATGTATACATTATGGAGTGGCTAAATCAAGGTATTTAAAATAAACATTATTGTGTATGCCTATTTTTGTGGTGAGAACAAAAAAAGGAAGTCAACTCTCATAGCAATTTGCAAGTATACAATACAGACATTTTTTGTTTAACAACCGAGTAAAGTTCCGGTGGCTAGGCTGTTAGATGAACTGGTCGCTAAATGAGGAATTGGAGATAGTATGTACATTACAATATTCAGAACAAAGAAATGGTCAAAGGAAAATCCAACTTGATGACTTTGCTTTTATTTGCATAACTCTTACATGCAGTATTGTGTTGGAGACTACCTACCTAACTTAGATCTCACAGGTCAGTGTTATCTTGCATCTTTGGGGAAGGGAAGTATATAGAAGGCCGGATACCCCCTGGCTATTAGCAGAATGCTGACAACCTGGCACTCTTGAGGCAGAACAACAACTGTGGAGGACAGCTGTCAATATACAGGGTCTCACAGTGTAGTCCAGACTGGCCTTGAACTCATTATGTAGCCCAGGCTGGCCTCAAATTTGTGGCGATCCTCCAGCCTCAGCCTCCCAAGTGCTGGGATTACAGGAGTGCACAATGCCCAGCTTGTAGTGGATTTTCAAGTCAGGCAATATGATGCCTCTGGTTTAGAGAAGTTACTTTGGCTGTTCAAAGTCTTTTGTGGCTTTTAAAAAAAAAATTTAGGATTTTTTCCTAATTCTATGAAAAATGTCATTGGAATTTTGATAGATTGTCTTGAATTTGAGGATTGCTTTGGGTAGTCTGAACATTTTATCAGTATTAATTCTTCTAGTCTATGAACATGAACATCATTCCATTTTTATCTGTGTCTTCAATTTATACATTTTATAATTTTCTATGTATAGATCTTTCATTTATTCAATTAAATTTATTTCTAAGCATTTTCTTTTTTATCTATGATTAATGGGTTTTAAAAATTTCTTTTTCAGATAGTTTGTTGTTAATGTATAGAAATGCTATTGATTTTATATGTTGGTTTTGTATCCTCCAGTTTTACTGAATTTATTTGTTCTAACTTTTTTGGCAGGATCTTTAGGGTTTTTTAGAAATAAGAGCATATCATCTGCAAACACAACATCTAATTTCTTCACTTCTGTTTTGGATGATTTTGTTTATTTTTCTTGCCTAATACTTCTGGCTAGAATTACCAGTATTTTGTTGAATAACAGTGGCAAAAGTAGGCATCCTTTTCTTGTTCCTTTTGAGAAAAAGCTTTTAGCTGTTTCTTACCATTAAGTATGAAGTTAATTGTGGACTTGCCACACATGGCCTTTATTGTATCAAGGTACAATCCTCCCATACCTAAATTGTTGAGAGTTTTTTTTATCATAAAAATGTTGAATTTTGTTGCATCTATTTATATGATCAGATTTTTTGTCTTTCATTCTGTTCAGGTGACATATTACATTTACTGATTTTTGTATGTTGAACCATCTTGCATCCCAGTGATAAACCCCACTTGATTGTGTTGAATGATCCTTCTAATGTGCTTTTACATTTAATTTGGCAGTATTCCACTAAGGATTTTCCCATGCATACTCATCAGGCATATTGGCCTGTAATTTTCTTTCTTTTTTTTTCTTTTTTGTAGTGTCCTTTACTGACCTCCTTGGTACTAGATGCCTTAATTACTTTCTCATTGCTGGAACAAATACCCAACACTCACAAATTAAAGGGCGAAAGGTTTATTTTAGCTCAGATTTTGTACAGATTTCAATCTATAGTTGGCTGGTTCCAAGGCAGAGCAGCATGGCAGAGGAACATCGCAGCAAAGAAACAGTCCATGGGAGGGTAAGCAGGACACAGGAAGGAAGCAAAGCGCCTGCCTTTCCCTTTTATCCCAGCCAGGCTACAAGACTTTTGAGTGGTGTCACTCACATTTATTGTGGGGATCTGTCTTCAGTAAATCCATTCAGCTACCCTAGAACTATGCTAATTCCAATCAGTGGACAAATTTAGTGCTGCACATCCTTAAACCAGTGAGGTGGATTGACTAATGGTCAACTTGAAAAGCCCAGCTGAACTGAGTCGGCATGATTCTGGGCGTGGAAGACCCACCTGAGAATTGTTGCCAATGACATAAAAGAACTGGAGGGGATGATTGTATGCTGTTGATTTTCCTGGAAAAGCTTGCTGCAGCTGGTTTTACTAACGAACTTGGCTGTTCTCATTGTCAGAGAGGAGCTTGGGTCCTCACTGTCACTGGGGATGGCTGCTGTTTTCTTCAGGGGAGCTCTGGTCTTCCCCTTGAGCATTGCTTCCTGGCTCCAGTACAGACTCCTCAGCCTGGTGGCACAGACCCTTCACCCCACCGGCATAGGCCTTCTAGCTTCCACCATTGGCCCTTGGGCCTTCTTGATGCAGATCCTCGATATGGACTTGCATGAGACATTGTCATGGGCTCTTGGCCTCCAGTTGGACTCATGGAGGACATTGCTATGGGCTTTAGACCTTTGGTTGGACTTGTGCAGGACACTGCTGTGGGATCCAAGCCCTTGGCTGAATTCTTCCAGTCTCTAGTGTGTTGATAGATCTCTTGCAGTCCTCTGGATTTGACTTTTTGGATGAATATTATAAAATAGTCCTATAAATTATGTGTCCTGTATTCAATCTATTCCCTTGAAAACCCTGACTGAAATCGTATCCCATACCTTAGATCCAGCCAACTCCAAAAAACCCCACCTATGAGTACATTAGGCTTTGGGAAGACACCTAGATACAAGCCATAACACTAGGCAGTACTGGCTTCATTAAATGAGTTTGCAAATCTTATCTCTTTTTCAAGTTTTTGAAAGTTTGAGAAGGATTAGTACTAATTCTTTAAATATTTGGTAAAATTTATTAGTAAAGCCAATCGATCCTGACTTTTCCTTTGATGGGAAATTTTTGGTTACTGATCCAGTCTCCTTGCTCACTTTTGGTTTGTTTATGTTTTCTGTTTCTTCATGATTCAGTGTTGATAGGTTGCATGTATCTAGGAATTTATACATTTTTCCTAGATTCTCCAATTTATTGTCATAAAATTGTTCATAGTAGTCTCTTATAATCCTTTTTATTTCTATGTCATCAGTTAAAATAACTCCTGTTTAATTTCTGATTTTATTTATTTCCCCTTTTTCTTAGCTACTTAGCTAACTTTGGTTCCTATATTTTTAAAAACTAACTCTTGAGTTTTTTGATATTTTTTCTTGTTTTTCTAGCCTCTAGTTCATTTATTTCTGTTTTGATGTTTATTATTTCTTTCCTTTTACCAATTTTGGACTATTTGTTCTGCTTTTTCTAGTTTCTTGAGATGTAATTTTAGGTTGTTACTTGAGATATTTCTTTTTTTTGAGGCAGGCATTTTGTAGTGAAACTTTCCTTCTTAGAACTACTTTTGCTGCATCCCACAATTTTTGATATGCAGTGTTTCATTTTTTAAGACATTAAAAATTTTCCTTTTAGTTTCTTCTTTTCTTGAATTGTGAAAAATACATTTTAATATGAAAGTTTTGAACATTAGCATTTAGAAAATTATTTATAATGATATTTAGAAACTGTTTCACCACTACTTCTCTGAACAGAGATGGCTCCTACCTGGAGCTATTTACCTAATTACAGTTGCTTCTTTTTTTTTTAATTTTTATTTTATTGGTACATTTTAGGTATACAATATAATGACATTCATCACTGGACATTTGCACCTTAACATAATCTCGGTCGGTTCTTATTTATTCCCCCTTCCCCTGCCCTCCCTTCAACCCCTCCATCCCTCCCTATTTACAAAGACTTTGTTTCCATTTTTCCATTTTCTCATATTAATTCCATTCTCTTCTTTCCTTTTCCCTACCCCTCCCACTTCCCTTTCCCTTTTGCCCCTTTTCTTCCTATTTCACATTATCTATTATACCTTTTAGTCCTTATTTACACTTTCAGTTTCTCACACTAGAGAAACTATTCGGTATTTATACATGTGTGTCCTATTTATATCACTTAAGAGTATCGCTTCAGTGTGCAGCCATTTAGCTATAAATGTCTCTAATTTCTCATTTTTTCTGGCTGAGTAGTACTCCATTTAAAAAAAAACCCGCATTTTCTTTATCCAGTCTCCAGTTGATGGGCATTTGGGCTGGTTGCAAGTTTTAGCTATTATAAATTTTGCTACTATGAACATGGGTGCACATATATCACTGTGGTATGATTCTTTTAACTCTTTGGGGAAGATAACCTAGTGGGGGAATAGCTAGGTCAAATGGGACTTCCAATCCTAGTTCTTTGAGGTATCTCCATACTGATTTCCACAGTGGTTGCACCAGTCTACACTCCCACCAGCAGTGGAGCAGGGTTCCTCTTTCCCCACAGCCCTGCCAGCATTTGTTATTGGTTGATTTCATGATAATAGCCATTCTTTCTGGAGTGAGGTGGAATCTCAGGGTTGTTTTCATTTTCATCTCTCGAATGACCAGTGATGTTGAACATTTTTTCATGTATTTATTTGCTATTTCTACTTCTTTGTGTGAGAAATGTCTGTTCATTTCAGATGCCCATTTTTGGATTGAGTCTTTAAATTAGGGGGGTCTGATTTTTTTAACTTCTTCATAGATTCTAGATAGTAGTCCTTTGTCTGAGGAACAGCAGGTGAAGATTTTTTCCCACATTGTGGGTTGTCTCTTCATGGTGCTGGTGGTTTCTCTTGCTGTGCAGAAGCTTTTTAATAAGAAGAGATCCTAGGGCCAGGGATTTAGCTCAGTGGTTTCGCCGCCTGCTGTGCAAGCACAAGGACCTGAGTTTGATCCCAGGTACCAAAAAAAAAAAAAAAAGTGAAAAAAAAAAAAAGAAGAGATCCCACTTGTTGATTGTTTGTGCTAGTTCACAGGCATACAGTTGCTTCTTTCTAACACACAAATAGTAAAATGGGGAAGAATTAACAGTGCTACAGTGAAAATCACGATCAAATCAGATTCTCACAAGTTCTTTTGGGGTTGAAAAATGCAGGTTAAGTCAGGAAAGAGGAGGGAAGTGTGTTCCCTTACTTACCTGACCTGTGCTTAAAGCGTACAAGCAAGCCTTACAGCCCTGAGCATGCTGTCACCAGGGTAGGCCAGCTGGCTTAACTCCAGAAGAGACTTTGTTTAGCTGTCAAAGTTCATTACCTGTTACCCACTGTTATGACTATCACTTGTTTGAAGGAGAAACTCATGCAGAGGCCTGAGAGGCCTGGTCTCAGCTGTGATCTGGGGAAGGCAATGTCTGTAGTGTGGATCTCCAGCCAGGTGTCAGCAAAGGCTCAGTCTGACCACAGTGTGTGTGTGTGTGTGTGTGTGTACAGTGAGAGCAGCTCTGCTGTGAGCATTGGGATGGGTCTCAGTGTGCATTGGCTACAGAAAACTGAAAAATTTGAAAAGCCTGGGCTGATAAAGCTGTCCGCCAGGCCCTCTCCTTGTGCTTAAGCAGCCAGAATGTCATAGCATTTTCCAGATGAGGAAACTAAGACTTTAGCTTTGTGGCAGATACTGTGGGTTATAGCCACATTTTATTTTATTAAACTTTTGATCAGAAATCTAAAATTTAATCAACATTTTGTACTCGTGTCAGAATATGATTTATGTTATGAATTTCTAGAAATACCTTATGAAGATGAAAATGCTAACTGCTCTTAATGGTCTCTGGGGAAATTGCACCCTGTAGTCTTTGCCTGGGAAGATAAACATACAGAATGTAATATTTACTTTGCATTATATTTCATCTTTTCTATCTCTTGAGCTTTTCTTTTCTTTTTTCCAGTACCAGAAATTGAACTCAGGACCTTGTGGTTTCCAGGCAGATGCGGTGCCACTGAGCTAATCCCAGGCCCCTTGAGCTTTTCTAACTGACAAGTAATAAACAAAGCTAATGAATACTAGATAGAAGGGAAAAAATTTTTAGTCATTTTTCAACTTAAGAATTTTGCGAAAGAAACATGTGTCACATTTCATAGTAGTATGAATGCAAAAGAAACTGGAAACACAATTTTAATTGTTTTTTCTTTTTGTGGTGCTGGAGATCAAACCCAGGGCCTTACCTATGCTGGGTAAGTTCTCTTCCTGAGAGCTATGTTCCCAGCCCCCAGTTTTAATTTTGTAACCAGGCGATGCTGGCAGTGGTTTCCTTAACAGTTATTGCAGGACAGGCCCAACAGGAGTCCATGGAGCTGTTCTCTGGCCCGCTGGGGACTGCGGAGAGTGGCCCTGAAATACTGAGAAGGAGCATAGGAAACACGTTTCAAGGATCCATACTCCTTGGAAGACCTTCCTCTAGCACTGTGTGCAGTGCAGGATAAAATAGGTGTCTGAGGCTGGAGGAGTGGGTACAAGCCACATCCTGGATAAAACCCCTGAGCTGAGGTTGGCAGGGCTTTCCGTCTTGTTCATCCATCACAGAAACAAAGTCACCAATTTGGGAATCGACTCTCCTGTACAAGCTTTCTCCTGCAGTGATCATGGTGAAGAGCAACTCAGGGGTTTGGATGGGATCTTTAAATTTAAAAGTGTGTCTTCTCCTTTTTCTGTTACGGTGAACTTCTTTTCAGTGGCTACAGCAGATGAGTGGTTATTGTTCCTGAGCAGAGATCTCCTGTGAGCTTCCTGTTTGCTCTGTGAAGAGGCAGCTGAGGTGCAGGGTGGCAGAAGACCCCCCTTCCCCACCTGGAAGAAGACAGGTCTTGCAAGCACTGGCCATGGCTGCAGACCCAGTGGTGACAGGAAAATGGCAACAGAGAGTGGGGTGGGGGAAAGGCCAGGCCTGGACTTAATTTCTTCTTTAACCCATGAGTTGTTTAGGAGAATGTTGTTTAATTTTCACATATTTGTGCATTTTCCAAATTTCTTCCTTTTACTGATTTCTAGTTTCATACCATTGTGGTCAGAGAAGATACTTAATGTGATTTCAATTTTCTTAAATTTGTTAAGACTTATTTTGTAGTCTCACATATGATCTCTTGAAAAATGTTCCATGCGTGTTTGAGAAGAATGTGCATTCTGTGATTATTGGTTGGAGCTTTCTGAGTATGACTGTTAGGTACATTTGGTCAAAGTGTAGTTTAAGTGCAATGTTTCCTTATTGATTTTCCATCTGGATAAACTTTCCATTGCTGAAAGCAAGGTATTGAATTCCCCTGCTCTCTTTCTCCAGATATATTAATATTTACTTCATATATTTAGGTGTGCTGATGTTGAGTGCATATATATTTACAATCGTTGTATTGTCTGGATAACTTGATCCTTTTATCACATATTATAACCTTCTTTGTTTTCTTTTACAGTTTTTCACTTACAGAATATCGCTTATGATATAGATAGCTACTGTAGGGAAGTTCAGAATTTCCCCTGAAGGTTCTATAATTGAGTGGGCTGAATGGGCATATTAACAGGGGAAAAGGCATCCAAATTTGTTAATGTGCAGATATGCATGGGAGCCACACAAAACATGAAACTCAAAAAAGGTCAGATGGCTGGAGTTTAAATAGCTTCATCATAGGGAAGTGGAAGGTGCAGACACTTTTAGAAGGGTAAACACTGATTTTTCCAGGAGATGGATGGGCTCAAAGGACAAAATCTGGGCCATAGGTATTGTGTTTCATGTTTAGCCTCTTATTCTATGAGACAAGTCGAGTCGTCTTCCTTGGTCTTCTGTCAGAATATGGACAATTGCATTCCGCTGTCATATCTTGGCTGCAGACAGGTAAGGGAACTTTAGAGAAGGCTTCCTCTGTGTCTCAGGAAGTAAAGGCAGTTGAGAGATGGGGTGAGGGGAAGTCAGAGAGGGCTGCTGGCTGCTGCCTTAGCTCATCCTGTCAGTGCACCATACTTGGGGTATTATTTTCTAGACCCAGCACTACTCCTGGTCTCTATTGGTTTCTATTGGCAGGGAATATTTTTCTTCTATTCTTTAACTTTCAATCCAAGCTTCCTATTCTTTGTTTTGCTCTTCTTCTTGGATCCTTACAACTTGTTCTTTTCTATGCTGTCTCATAAATCTCACAAGCTTTCTTAATTATTTTAAGCAGAGTAAGAAACTGTGCTTACAGTTTTGATGTATAGTAGAAAGAATTACATGAGGAAGACAATATTTACTTCACATTTGACTGTATCTACTAATGTACCTAATGCTCCTTCTTTGTAAACTCTTGTCTCCTACTCTCAGTCCTTTGGGCCTTGTGGTAGCCCTGTGACATGGGTTGAGTCCTAACCTCAGGTGGCTGAAAGACCTCAACCTAGTGCTGGTATGTGGAGGCCAGACTGATGAGTCCTTGCTCCTTCCTTTGGACCATGTGAATTTCTTCTGTTCCTGATCATTTTGGCCTGGAGAAAGTTCCCCAAGAGATGGGAAGACAGGTTCAAGAAGAGAGAACATAGACTACATCCCTTGATAAAAGAATGTCAGAGAATTTGTGGACATCCTTGAACACTACCATCTACTTCTTTGAGGTTGGCCCTCCCATCAGCTGAGTCATTCCTTGATTTACCTGTGACTCTATTTCCTGCTTCATGTGGTCACCTGAAACCTCAGTCCCTCCTCTCTCATTGTCCTTTCTGTGGATAATTCTCACTTTCACTTCATAGCCCTCTTTTCCAAGGATGGACTATTTGGAGGTAGAGGCTATATATAGTCTTTGTGGAAAAGGACCAGCTCATCTGGCTAATTTCTAGGTATCTTGATAAAGCTAAAATCTATCCTGCAAGGACAAAGTCTCTCAAAACCAGTATTTCAAATGAGTAAACCTGTAGGCCTTATTTCCCATTCACACATTTTGTTCTGCAAAGGATGAGTAAAGTGCAAAAACATCCAACCAGCAATGGAGAAAACTGTCCTGCACCAACAAGGTCCAGAACTGCCTATCAAGTTTATCTATCCTCCCTGAGACAGGAGTAGGCAAGAGAAAGCAGGACAACCAGCCTGAGGAGACTCATATGTTCCCTGTCCTAACCACTGCCAGAATGCAGCTGCCTAGATATCTCATGCTGACTCCATTCAGCCAGGATCCATGAAAAACGTGGACAATGAACATGCTTGGGGGTGACTATGCAGAGGAGATGAGTGGATTGAGCTCTAATAAAGTATTGCAGGATACTCTGGAAGCAGGATGCTGATGAGCTTAGTTGTCTCATGGAAATCCTGCAATTTGTTTGCACTCCTGATGAAGGGGAGGGTGACTTTCTGAGGAAATTTGTTGAAATGCCCTTTTCCCAGTGTTATGTCTAGATGTCTCCCAAAGTCTCATGCAGTTATAGGGGAGGATTTTCAGAAGTGGCTGGATCTAGAGTGTGTGGTGCTGCGATCAAGTATGTGTGATGACTAAATTAGTCCGCTTATTGGTTTGGCACAGTTCTGGGAGTGGATAATGGGAAGCCCTAAGTGTGGGTAGCCTGGACAGTATATAAGGGACAGAAAAAGGGCTGCTGGGAGTTGTTTGTTGCTGCTTTCTGCTTTGTTGTCTCTTGCCTGCTTGCCATGGACTATTTCTCCTCTTTGATGCCCCTGGGCTGTTCCACACTGCCTTGGAGCCAGCCAATTTTGGACTGAAACCTCTACAAACTGTGAGCCAAAATAACGTTCCTCCTGTAACTTTAGGTATTGGGTATTTTGTCTCAGCAATGACAAAAGTAACCAAGACACCTAGCATGTGTATACACCACAGTGTATGTCTGTAAAAGCAATGGAATTAACCTCATTGCTTGGCATCCATTCTGTAGCCACAAGACAGAAGTTAGCCTGGACATGCCAGCATGGAGAGGCAGGAGCCCCAAGTTCAAACATCACTTTCCATCCCAGGTAAGTCCTACCTGCCCCCAGTTTATTGCTGAGGAACAACCTTTCTCTGATTTATATCTCTGTTGGTAAAAATTACTATTGTTTTTACCCTAAAACACTTCTAATATGCTTGATGTAGTGCTGCTTCCAAAGAGTGAATAATTTTTTAAATGTTCTAACTTTTAAATCTTTTAATGCATTTCCCAAGAGTTTGTCTGGGTCCAAAAATTACAAAAGAAAGCTGATAAGAGAGCAGGCACTTAATAAATATATTTCCTACTCTTAACCTCTGTTGTTCCTTAAAATTCATTCTTCAAATTTGGGGAACATGAACTCAGTGTACCTGACATCTAGTGGGTTGGGAGTTATAATATTTCCCTTATATCATTAGGTCTGACATCATTTCTATACCAGCAGGACACTGGAGCAAAAGGCCATGTTACTCTGCCAGCTTCAGCCACTGATCTGAGTCTGAGGACTTCTGCACCATGTCCTGGTTATGTGGCTTTAAGCAAATCATGCAACTTGTTTCCACATCAGTTTTTTAAAAAAATAGAATGTTGGAGAAATAATACTAACTCCATCTGCATCAAATCATTACTATGGATCTTGCATTGTGATGTGTTTTAAGTTCAATATATATATTTCTTGAGTGTCTTCCTATATTGGGTCAAGTTTTAAAAATCCTTTCCCTTCCTTCAATTCTCTTCTGTTTCACTTTTTTGACTTTTATTGTATCCCAACCCTATCAATGGCATTCCTTTCCAGGATTCATTTAGTCTCCTTTCCTGCCCCTTCCCACATCCTACATGCTTTAGTGTAGGTAATCTGTGGTGTTGTAATAAATTTATTCCCACTGTGGCTCCTTCAGACCCCGAGAACTAACTTGTGAAGATTTAGACATGACTGGACCATGGCCTGCAGGTTCCGGTTCTGTGATATATCAAGGAATACTCAAATTATACTTCCGGGAACTTTAAGTGCCAGTAGGACCTTTCTGAATGTTTAGGAGGGTGAGTTATACTGATTTATTTGTGGTCCAGAAAATAAGCACAGCATCTTTTCACAAGAGCTGTCCAGTCACGGCCATTTATAAAACGCCCACGTTTTCCCCGGAAGCCTGTATTCCCGATTTATAACTGCATTTGTGTACTCTTCTGTGCTTTCTAGAAGAATGCTTGTTTCTAGAAAAGATGTCATGTAATCCTTTCAGTGCCCTTCATGATAGGCAAGATGAAGTTTGTTCGGAATGTTTAATGGAGTAAATGACTTCTGTGGGAAAACCCGTGAGCAAGCACTGATGTCACCGCCGACGGGCCCGCAGCCCCCTTGCTCTCTGTGGTCCATCTAGCTCACGGGATAGCTTCATTTTCAAATCCAGCCAATCTCAAAACGATGTTAAGTGGGGCCAGGAATTTCTGAAGACAGCAGCGCAAAGGAGATTCCTGTGTTCTTGGCAGCTGTTTCTCAGGCTGAGAAGAACGGAGCAAAATTTCTCTGAGCTGGCTCTTTAGCAACCCAGGGCCCCCACGGTGGTCCCCAGAAGGTAACTGATGACCAAAGGGTCCGTGAAAAGGTCTCAGTCTAATTTGTAATATACATATAAGGCATTGATTATTATTATTATTTTCTATGTGTGGAGCCGAGACTTGAACCCAGGGCTTCTCACATGCCAGGCAAGCATGCACTCTCCTCCTGGGCTGCAATCTCTTCAGAGCCTCTAAGGCATTTCTTTCTTGAAGGGAACATGTTTCTGCTATGGGCTGAATGTTGCTCCCCCATTGCCCCCATTCACAGGCTGAAATCCTAGCCTCAAAGTGGTGGTGTTTGGAGGTGAGGTCTTTGGGAGGTGACAAGGTCCCGAGGGTGGCGCCCTCATGAATGCATCGATGCCTTTATAAGAGGAGAGGGAGCGCCACCGTTTGAGTCCCTCCCCCAATGCCTTTGTCCATTGCTTGCCTTTCTAGCTGAAATCCATCCGCCATGTCCTCCTCGGACCCTGTGTACCAGAAAACTGGACCGAAGAGGTAGAAAGAGTTGCGTGCCTGCGGCCTTCGGGAACCCTGAGCTGGGACTGCTCAGCTCAAGACTGTCAGAGGGTTTCCACCCCTGTTATTTCTGTTTACTGCTGCTATAGCAGAAACCCTGAGGGCCTCTTGTGGGCATTCTTAGGAGAAGGGCGGCGACAGGTGGGTAGGGCAGTGTCCTCAAGGGTTTCATGGGGACTCGAGCAGATACAGCAGGTCCCGGGTCCCACATCCTTTCTCCTGCGCTGAGTGGAAGCTGCTCTGGTGCTGCTTAGTGTCTGCAACAGACAGACCCCGGCCCACGTCCCCCACCTCTTTCCTCTGGAGCAGTCACTAGGGCCAGGGAGGCACTGGGTCTTGTGCCTGGTTGTCTATGTCACTGCTCATGTGCGGCCACTCTCCTTCACCTTGACTCGGAAAGATCGGAAAGATCGCAGAGCAGAAGGTCCTGACAGGCAGCCGTTGTCTCCGGCTCCACCCCAGCCCCATTCTACAGCAGTGAGGTAACGATGCTGCGCGGCATTAGTGACACTCCCGAAGCGGGTACAGGAATGACTAAAAAGAAAGCAAGCCAGGCAACTGGTCAGGCTGCGCCCAGAGCCCGGCCTGGAGCAAGCTACTCTACTGCTCTGGTTGGGGTTGTTTTGAATGCAGTAAGTGCCTGTTGTGTGTTAGACATTGTTCCAGGCACCTGGGACACATCAGAGAACAAAATCAAGAGCCCCGCCCTCTGGAGACACGGGTCCCCAGGCTCATGCCTCTGCCAGCTGCAGGGCCTGTGCTTAGTGTGCACTGCTGAGCTGGAGGTGGTTTAGTCATAAAGGCCGGGCGGACCTTGCCTTCCCTCCCCTCCTCGGCTGTTCACAGGGGCCTTGGTCCCCTTCTGGTGCTGACAAGGGTTTGCAAGGGGCCTGGGCTGCAGCTTGGGCAAGAGGAGTTCATACCTTCATGGTCTTAGGACAGCTGAGTCCCCAGTGGGCCTCAGCACAGACTGGCATGTCCAAAATATGCAGATCCCCAGGCCTTGCGCAGGAGTGGGACTTAAGGTCTGAGGATGGAGAGGAGGCATGGGTTGGGAAATCTTTCATTTTCCCTGTTGACGTTTTCTTGCAGTCTGGCTCAGACCCACTGCCCTACACCCACAGGGCCATTGGTGCCACTCAGTGCCCCTTCAGTGGGGTGCAGGAGGGAGGAATCTCACAGGGACAAACTCAGGTCCACTCAGCTGGCACCTTGGCTCCTGTGTAAACATCCGAGAGCACGCTGGGCACTTTGGACAGGGTGAGCAGACTTTCCAGCTTTGCTTTCCTAAGCAGGAACAAAAAAGAAAGGCAAAAAGACTTCCTTTTGGGCTGGGGATTTAGCTCAGTGGTTCCACTGCCTGCCTCGACAGCTCAAGGTCCTGAGTTCAATCCCTGGTACCGCCCCCCCCAAAGACTTTCTTTCACAGAACTATAAATAAAAATGTAAACATGATATCCAGTACCTGGTTTTCTAACTACTTCCCTACTGTGAACACGGCCTTGTGTGTTCTTAACCTCAGAAATCAGGGACTTCTACTAGGGGAATAGTTTGTACTTTGGTTCCAAAATTATTAATACTGGGAAAAAGCCAAAAATACCCCCAAAGAAGCTATTCAATAAATAAAGCTACAATTTTCTTTCCTTGAAAGAGTAGATGGTAGCAGGAGTTTGAAATGATTTTCTCAGTGTAAATAAGGAGTGATGTGGCCCTGTTTGTCCAAGTAGAGCGGTAGGAATAGGACAGATGGGAGGTGGGAAATTGTTTTCGCAGCTCCCAGGTACTCTGTTGTACAGCACGCAGCATTGTGCTTTCCGCCACCCATGAGGATCAGCAAAGGCTTCCTTTCCCTGTGAATGACTGTCGCAGAGTGAACATTTGTCTCTTTGGTAGTTTTTCATGTTTGCAAAATCCCGAAAAGAGTGTGTGTCTTCACAAAAAACTTGAATTTGAGATGCTCTTCTATTATTTCAGTACACAGTAACCAATAAACTTACTTTAGTGGGGAAAAGATCCAAAGATTTTGATCATACATGAGGCATTTCATGCCATTGAAAAGCTTGTCTGGTCCATGGCCCTAACTTTCTCCTCAGCACTATCACCGTTGTTTTAGCCACATGGCTAGCCCCTGTCATCACAAGATATTGTCCCAACCCTTGTTTTGTTTTCTTTTTGAATTAAGTTTAGTGGTACATTTTAGATATACATAATGATCACATTCAGCATAGGGAGTTTGTACCTGTACAGGATCGATCTTGGTTCTTCTTTTTCTCCCCAACCCTCTCCCCTCCCTTCAACCCCTCTTCCCCTCCTTATTTACAAAAGCTTTGCTTCCATTTTTCCTTTTATTTTTTATTTTCCCCTCCTTTCTTCTCCTCTCTTCCTCCCTTCTTTCCCTTCCCATTTGAACATTTTCTTCCTATTTCCCAACATATATTATACCTTTTAGTCCTTATTTACACTTTCGGTTTCTCACATCAGAGAAACAATGCAATATTTAAACATATATGTCCAATTTATTTCACTTAAGCATATGGGCTCAAGGTGCACCCATTTACCTAGAAATGTCTTTAATTTACCCTTATTTATGGCAGAGTAGTACTCTGTTGTATAAAAAAAGCTCCACTTCTTTCTTATCCATTGATCCCTTGATGGGCATTTGGGCTGTTACCAAGATTTAGCTATTACAAACTGTGTTGCTACAAACATGGATGTGCATATATAACTGTGGTATGATGCTTTTAATTCTTGCAGGAAAACATCAAGAAGGGAATAGCTGGGTCAAATGGAACTTCTAGTTTTATTTTTTTGAGGAATCTCCACACTGATTTCCACAGTGGTTGCACCAGTCTACACTCCCACCAGCAGTGGAGAAGGGTTCCTTTCTCCCCACATCCCTGCCATCATTTGTTATTGGTTGATTTCATGAAGTCAGCCATTCTTTCTGGAGTGAGATGGAATCTCAGCATTGTTTTAATTTCCATCTCTCTAGTGACCAGTGGTATTGAACATTATTTCATATATTTATTTTCTATCTGTCCATCCTTATTTCTTAAAGCCAGTGGGCTGCTCTGAGAGCTACTGCTGTGAGCACCTTGCTCTAAGCCCTTAGCTTCCCTTCCTTTGACTCTGCCACCACCTCCCCATCTCTGTTCTCCTTGCTTGCAGGCTGCTTTCCTAGAAATTACCCTGAATCCTGTTACCAGGTTAGACTTCTTTTTTACAAGATTTTTATTAGTAGTCCTACATTTAGCAATCACTTATTTTAATATAATGGAAATACCATGGACTTAGATGTCAGAGAGCTCTGAGTTCAATCTTCATTTCAAAACTTCATAGCAAGTCACTCGAGTCCTCCAAGTCTCAATTCCCTATCTGTAGTGAAAGGATAAAAAACATTCAATTTCATGCACTGATGTGTGGAAATGCGTAGTATATGGAATATAATAGATGCTCTGTAAATTATTGATACTATTAGAGGAAATTTCAGATTTGTAGCTGTTTCCAAGCTCCACTGCTATTCCAGTTGTGTTCACAAACTTTCTGCTGAAACTACCCTGCTTTCTTCCTTGGCCAAGACTTTCCTGTCCTTTGGTATTTTTTTCAACTTCTCTTTTTGATCTCTGTGCTTGAAATGCTCAGTTCTAGCTCTTTAAAGTTTTCATTTCACAAATTCTTCGGGATCCACTTCAACCCTCGGTGCCTTCTTCCTTGGTGAACTCCCCGCAACCCTCACTGTGGGGAAGCCTTTCTTCCTGGTGTCTCTTGTTTCTGTAGGTCTACTGAGCAGAGGCATGGACTGCCTTTGTTCTAGATGACTTTTCCCCCAGGTGCTGGGATACTAATGGTTTTGGAAGACAGGTAATTTCTCTCTAGAGCAAAGGGCAGGTTTGTTTGCTGTCTGATATAGCAGCCCTATGTCCTTCCTGGGCAGAGGCTCACTGCCCTTATAAAAGGTCCCAAGCTCAGATTCTGCTCCTATAATGCAGCACTTTGCATAGGTTCTTTGCATGGTCCTGTGACTCCTGCTTCTGCTCGTTACAACACAGTCCTTTGTCTTTGACTCCTTCTGTATTCTACCAGCACCCATGAAACTTCAGTAGCTGAGCTGTTAGCTTGCAAGCAGGATACGAAGCTCAGCCCCTTCACAGTTGTGACAATTATTATTGTTATTATTCAGTTCCTATACTCCTACATTTTCCAAAACAATCTACTCTTTTCATGAGTTTGAGGAAAAAGTGGGTCTTTCTTTCCTGCAGAGTGTTCGCCATCCTAGGTTGAGTTGACTGCTTCCTGTGATGTCCTTTGCTTTGTTCCTCTATCCCGTGTTTGTCCTTCCAAATTATTTTCCACATTGTTCCTTCTGCTTTCAATCTCTCTCTGTCTCTCTCTGTCTCTCTCTCTCTCTCTCTCTCTCCCAGGAATTGAACTCACGACCTTGTGCTTGGCAGTGGTGCAGTGCCCATCTCCAGCCTCCTCTAGACCTCTCTTGAATTGGACTTTCACAAATATTTATTTCTGGTCTTTGTTAGTACATCTAAGTTTCTTACGGACAATTTTTGGTTTGCCTTAAAAAATCTCCCATGGCTCCTAGGGAACACTGAGCATTTGCGAACGAA
Source organism: Heterocephalus glaber (assembly GCF_000247695.1). The sequence goes on along the minus strand of NW_004624819.1, from coordinate 2,203,951 downwards.
TGGACTCAGGATAGATTAAACAGTCTGATCAGGGGGTGGTAGTCTTTTTCATAGTTCCCACCAGAGGGCGCATTCTGCTTTAGAGTTAGGACGTTCCAAAGTCCAGGATCTCTCTACTTGGCCGAATAAGGAGTACCAGTGCTCTGAAATAGTAGCTAAATGCATTAGTAAAGGTACCTCAAAAAATTAGAAAATGGGAGCATTTAGTCACAGTTCATCCTACACAGACATTCTGATCGAGAGAATTGAGATCTCTTTGACCATGAGTTCACCGTTACTGCATTTCAACCTACTAGGTAGTGAGCTGGATGGTATTGTACTGGGATGCAGTCAGCTTTGAAACTTCCTGGTTTCCTAGGCAATCATGATTTTTTTTGGTCACATGCAGTTTGAGCTAGCCACTTTGACTAGCAAGATAAACACGGTAGACACGACGCAGTTTCTGCGTTTTGCTCCAAAGTTGCTCACACTGTGGTCGGTGGGAGGCTGTGTTTCAGTCCCTGCCAGCAGGTCTGGGTGAAACCCTCACAAGGCCTGCGGGCTTCCCTGAAAAGTGCTTTAAGAGCAGAACCTGTCAAGAAGGCCCAAGGTGTGCAGCGCACCCCAGTTCCTGCCTTTAGGGACAGCTTTGGGCGCGGGGTCCCTGTGCTTTTTGCTTCGCGAGTGCAGAGGGTGGTTGTTGACTGTGTCTCACTTTCGATGTGAAACACTTTGAGAACACACTCTCGGGGTGTCCCAGGCGTTCCTCGGCGGAGTTGGGGTGGGGGGCAGGGCTTTGTCTCATTCGCCTGTCAGCGGCTCTGAGCTCAGCCCCATGCCGCTAAGCAGACAGTGCTCAGCACCGAGCTGCACAGTCGCGCGCAGTGCCTAAGAGCGCAGATCGCACGCACTGCTCCGGCTCGCGCTGGCCAGGCCTCGCCTCAGGATCCCAGCAGGGGGAGCGTCGCGCCTCTGCTCACCTTACCTCGGGGCTGAGCTCCGGGCTTCCCTGCCCGGGTCCTCACAGCCCTCGCTGGGGCACCACGCTCTGGGTGACACCTGCTCCTCCTGCCCCACGACGCCCCTCGACGCCGTAGGCCGAAACCCCAGGGAGCCCCGGAAACGTCTCGCCTGTCTTGGAGCAGCCGGCAGAGCCGGTCCAGGCACGTTGGCCTGTTTGGAAGTTAGGGCGGCGCTGAGCTCCTCCTGGAGGGGTCTTTTCCCTCGGCCAGCGCTTCTCCGGTGGAGAGAGAGCGACCAGAGCCTCATGGCTTCGGCGCGGGGTTTCTATGGGCGGCTAAAGAACAGCCACAGAGAGATTCTGGGTCGCTCTCCCCTCGCCTCCCATCCTGCGCCTCTCGGTCTCGAGGATCAGACAGACGAGGGACACGGGTTTCAGAAACCACCCGGGGCTTGTAAATCTGTGAGGCGGCGCGGGGCTCCCATCTGTCATTCTGACCCGGGCCCGCGCTGGCCGCCAGGTCGCGCTGTGGGACCGGAGATCCGAGGCGGGAGCCGCCGGGAACCCGGGACTCCAGGGGGGACGAGGTGCGAGCGGGAGAGCAGCGCGGAGAGGGAAGCGGACCGTGAGGAACGGGAGGCGCAGGCAACAGCCAGACGGAATCAATACAATAAATACGTGCAGCTCTCTCCACGGAGACACCGGCAACTTAACGCGACCCCAAAGCGCCCCAGACGCGTTAAGATCCGGACGCACCCGAAAGGCGCTGGGCTGAAGGGGATCCCACGGTCTCCACAGCCTCCGCACTTTGCATCCAACCAAAGGCTGGGGAGACCAAAACCTGCGGATGTGGCCGAGGCGGGGAGCCCCGCGGTGCCTTCGGCCCCCTCCTGTCAATCAGGAGAGCGTTCTCTCCCTCTCTCCCTACCCCCCCCCCCAATATTTCCTACTCTTAACCTCCGTTGTTCCTCAGAATTCATTCTTCGATTTGGGGGAACAGGAACTCCGCCTATTTCACATCTAGCAGGTTGGGAGTTATATTCTTTCCCCCCTATCAGGGCGTTTGGGCCAGAGGATGGGGAGTGGACGCTGTGCACTGTGTAGGCTCTTTGGGCACGTTGCCGGCTGCCTTTGAGTGGGCTGGGCGCGAGAGGAGAATGTGCATTTTTCTCGATCCTCTTCCTCCAGGCCTCGGCTCCCGGGCCCTGGCTGGAGACAACTAATTCTCTGGGCCACGTGCGGGAGGGCAGAAAGGGCGGCTACTCTGTGTCTGTCACTTTAAAAGCAAGTTCCCAGGTGATGGCGCCCAGAGGAGGGAAGGTCAGCTCCAAGGTGAGAGCCTTTGAGGAGACAAGGCTACCTCCTCTCTGTTAGGAGCCGTCACCCCTGCCCCATCCCCGGCAGCGCCTTACACCTGCAGGGACCCGCTGGCCCTGGGAGGCCAAGGTGTAGGCCTATGCGGGCCTCTAGCGACGTTCTTCTACCACGGAGTGACTACTCGCTTACACTTTGTTCCCTGCGCCCCGTAGCAACCTCCAAGGCTAGACTTTTTGCTCAGGGGTAGGGGGTGAGTGCTGGAAGGAGGGGGCCTGTAAAAAGGAGCCAGGTTTTGCTTCTAACCAGGCGAAGAATTTCAGGCTGGATGGACCTCATTCCTGAGTGGCCCCGGCTCTGAGGACCCTGAAGCTCCACAGCTCCCCTCTCCCTTCCTCTTGGGTCCCGGAAGCTCCACAAGTCCTTCGTGGAGCGCCAGGGGAGACAGCCGGGCAAGGCCACCCCGGCTCTGAGCCTGCGGGGGGCCTGCAGACGGGACAGCCTGCAGCTTGCCTCGCGCGCAGTTAGTTCATGGAAACCCCGGAGATCAGTTTAAGCTCACCCAGGACCGGGGGAGGGAGGTAGGGGCGGGAAGATGGGGAGGAGGGGGTGGGGTGGGGTGGCAAATGGGTTACGAATCCTGCAGTTCTGAAAACGGAAGCCCTCCCCTTTCCCATTGTTCTTAATTTAGAAAAATAAATCTATTAAAGAATCGAGCAGGGATGGGGAAACCCGTCACCGCCCGCCCCCGGCGCAGGAGCTCGCTTCCCTGGCGTCGAGCCCGGCAGCGGGGTCCCCACTCCTCCCCCTCTCCCCGCCCCCGGGGGCAGCTTCTGCGGCGACCGCCACCTCACGCCGAAGGAATGCTCGAAGTCTGCACGCGTTCCCAAAGCGGACCTCCTTCCCGCTGGAGGAGCAGACCTCACCCGTGGCAGCCTTCCACCTTCCCGGCGTTTCGTAACCCAGTAAGCTGAGAGCCGGGAGCAGCCCTCTCTTAAGGCGCCGGTCGCCGAGCCTGTGCCACTCGGCGGCGGGCGCCCCGATCGTCCGCGCTGCTCCTGGGGCCGTCCTCCTGCCTCGGCGCACTCTTTGCCCGCGCTCCTCCCGGGACTCTCCTCCGGAGCCCCGATTGTCCGCGCTCCTCCGGGGACCCCCTCCTCCCGCTCCTCCTCCGCTGCCTCCCTGCTGCTGTCCGCGCTCCGGCCGCGTGGGGTCCCCCGAGCCTGCGCTGTCGCTAGGGCGCGCGGAGCCACCCGCTACCTCTGTCTCCACCGCCCCAGGTAAGTCCAGTTTCTGTCGACTTCCCTCTATCCCACCTCCCCAAAGACAGCTAGGGAACTTGCTTCTAGCGAAGGGCGCCGTAGATCGATGAGAGTGGAGGTGTCTGAATGAAGACTCGCGCACAGGGACTTGCTCTCGCACAGCACCCCCTGCTCAGTGTTCTGGCCGGGGAAAGACTTCGGTCCACAGACGCTGTCGACGACAGTGCCCAGAAGCAGAGCGATCGCCCCGAACCCTAGGACCCCGAGGCTGTGGCTTTGCCATTAGAGGGGAGGAGTATTGAGGACGCGCGGCGCGGGGCCCTCGGAGCCGCCAAGCGCTCCGCAGCTCGCCCAGGCTGCGCGGGCGCGCGTGGCATCTGGAGACGGATTCCCGCCCAGGGATCTGGCCCCTTGGCCGTTGCCTTTCCTGGCCTCGAGCTGATGGCTTAGGTCGGCTCCAGGGAACCCCTCTTCTAGGCTCCGCACCCTCCCAAAGCATTGGCGAGGTTCTTTCTTCATGGAGTCCTGAGATCTCTGAGATTGCTGCCATTTCCAATCGTAGAGAACGAGGACCACAGAGCGCGGGGAAGGGGACTCATTTGCAGAGCGGGGACCCGAGACCTGGGAACGAACCGGCTTCCTCTGCGCCCCTGAGGGCGACCCCCCCCCCCCCGCCAAGTCTAGAACTCTGCAGACTTCTAAAGAATTTCCGGGTGGGGTGGGGCGGGACAGGAAAAGAGCACTCAGTTCTTCCCGGGTTTAGTAGGGTCTGATGGGACAGGAGGAGGGCAACGGACATGCCTGGTACTTTGAGGACCTGCGTGTACGCACCTGTACCTGTGTGATTTCTTTTTTACCTGGACGAGAGAGTTCTGGGATCGGTCTCTGCCGGGGGTGGGGTGGGGTGAGTGAGCCTGAGAGGAGCCGATCCGAAGCATCCCCTTCCCAGACATCGTCATTCATGGGGAAAACCCCCACTCGCTGCCACGTAGCGGGCGCCTTCAGACGCCGGTGTCTGAGAATGCTCAGTGAAGTGCTGCTAAGCAGGCAGGTAAATGTCTGGGCTAAAAAGAACAGAAAATCTTTTGTTTTAAAAAATACGTATGGACGGGATGCCTGGCAGGTTGAGCTGACGGCGTTTACCTACCCCAACGCTGGAGGATTCGCTCTTGGAGCAGACAAGCAGCCGGTGGGCGGCGCTGTAGACCTAGACAAAAGTGCTTCCAGCCTCAAGCTTTTGTTGAGTTCGACTAAAAACCAACCAAGGACTGTGCGCAGCGTTTAGTGGGTCGATCATCATCCTTCAGCTTTTCCTGAGCACGAATGCCAATTGAATTGGAAATTATTTATACCAAAGTTAAGGCCGGAATACGGGGAAACAATGGCCCAGTCTTGCCTCTTGCTCTTCACGGGTGTAGAAGAGGGCTAGAAATGTGGATCAGTTAATTGGGAAAAGAGGAATTGCGAGAGCCCTAGGATCCCCAGAGCAGCGCCAAAACTTTAATCTTGGCCTCATGCAAGGGAGCCCCGGGCAATTTAGCAGCCGGCTCACCAGATGTTTAAAGCGCAATTTGCACTCAGGTAGAGGAAAGTTGCCCGGATGCTTTGCGCCAGCAATTTGGAAAGGCTTGGTTGGAGACTGTCAGTTCCTTTTCTCAGGGAGGCTTGACCTTTGGATTCCGGAGCACCAGTCCTTCCCCGCTGCATTTTCCACGAAGCCTCGCCTGTGGCCCTACGACAGAGTCCACTCCACCTCAGAGTCAATTCTCTTTATGTTTTGCTACTGGCACTGCTAGTAGCTCTTGTCTCTAGATTGGACCTTAGAATACTTTAGGAGAGTGCATTCTGGTGACCCGGATTAAACACCTACTGTGTGTTGGGAAACTACAGAAGATGAGTAAGATGCTTTGTCTTTGAGGATTTCATAATCTAGTCATAGAATCAGGAAAAGTCAGAATAGAACATCTCTGGAGCATATATAACTGTGGTCTTCCAACATAAATGAACAATACAATGCAAATATTATTTATTACTAGGACTTTTTATCAAAAATATTTTGAGAAAACAGACAAGGCTGTTTTTCCTCTCCTATTCCCTTGTGCCTTTTTATGTTGTATTTCAGAGTTGTTACCTTCATCTTTGTTTCAGGTTTCAGCTGGGCCTTTCATAATTCTGGGTAACCCATTTCCGACCTGGAAGACCTGCATATTCGCAGGTCGAAATTTTCCATCTAAAATGAAGGAAACGGAGAGTAAAGAGGTTTATTATGCCTTTCCAAATTACTCTGAGACCAGTAAAGCGCAGTTACCCGAAGAGATCACCAGCAAGAAAAAGCAGCCAAGTGAAACCCTGGCCGGAGAGAGGCCGGCGGTTGAGTGGGGGGTGAGATGACCCAGGCAGCGTCACCCAGCAGGGTACAGGGGCGCGGGGCTGTCAGCCCGTCCTGGAGGCTGCAGAACCGGGTCAGGGGATCCAGCATCCCCCTCCCAACCTGAGCTCCCCCTCCTGGCTGCGCCGGCCCGGTCTTCCGTGGCCCCACGGTCCCGTCACGTGCTGGCCGGCGGTGTGGCCCGCCCTGTCCTGTCCGTGCTCCGGGTCTGCCCGGCTCAGCTGCCGGCCGGTGACGAAGGCCCCGCTTCCTCCCGCAGCCCCTCCGAGCGCCGCAGCGCAGAGTCAGCGGCATGCGGACCGGGCTCCCCCCGGCGCTCGCCGCCCTGGGCGCGGCCCTGCTCCTGTCGGCCGTCGAGGCGGAAGGTAAAGGCTCCTCCTCCCTCCCCACCGCACTGCGGAGAGGGACGGGACCGCTCTGTCCTGCTCTGTCCCTGGCTCCTCCTGCTCCGCGCGCTCTCGCTCCTCCTCTGGGCTCTGTCTGTGTCCAGCGCTTCTGGTCCTTCCTGTCTCCTGCTTGGTCCTGAGTCCCGTGCAGCGCTGTCGTCTCCTTGCGCTTGTCCCTGCGGTGTGCTGTCCACGCCGCCACCCACGCAGACACCTGCCGAGGACCGACCGCCGGGAGGGCGACGGCTGCACCGGCGGCGACCTCCCTGGGGACGCGCAGGACGAAGAGCTCCAGGCCACGCCTCTCCGGGCTCCCCGTTCTGCGGGCGCCGCTGGGTCCGGGCAGATGACCCCGCGGGGTCGGGGAGCCACCGGGTCCGCCCCCTCCTGGGACCTCCGGCGTCTGAGCTCCACGCCAGATCCAGGACGCAGTCGGGTCTCCCCAGAGAAAGAGGGGGCTTCAAAGACGCCCCGACTAATGCCTTTCATTTTGTTGTGCACACCGGATCCTCTAATTTCTCAGTAGTCACCGACAAGCCCTGTCTATATGTCGATCCTATGAGAACTTCTCTCAGTTATCATTGGAGACCAGACAAACTGGTCTTGTACTCTGCAAGATAAAAGCAGTGATGTTATCAAAGATAGCTAATTCCCGTAGGAAGTGAGGGGTGAATACTTCTGTATGCGCAATTGTACAAGTTTCAGGGTGGGCTGTACTTTTACAGAAGCGATGGGAAGGTAGGGCTGTTTCACGACAGAGGTTTTTTCAAAAAAATTCTAGTTTAGAATGGCAGGTACAAAACGCTGAGATTAGGAACAGCAGAGTTTCCAGGAGGTATGGCACGGTGAGGGAAGAGCAGAATCTTACCGGCTTGGTCACCTCCCGGAGCGGCTTCTGTCTCAACTCTCAGGTGAGGTGGCCTTTAGGGACACTTTCTGGTCTCCTTAGGAAGGAGTATTATTAGAGGAACTTCTGGAAGCAGCTCTACGGATACTTTTAGGTAATTCACCGGAGCAGCCTACTTATTGTTCATTAAGAAAATAGTTTTTTGAAAATAAAAGATTTGCGAATTCTTAGGAGAAGTATTAGGTTGGAAATGATGTAAGAGGAAAAAAATCAATTCTGAATTGGACAATGGCTAGTTAGCCAATTACAGTTAAAAAGAATATTTTACTCTTTTCATTCTGATTTTTTTCTTTAATTCTCATTTTCTTTTGAATTTGTACTAATTGCCATAGGATATAGTCCTTTGTTTTGTTTTCTTGAGCTGTATCTTCTCTTGTCTTCTACCCTTTTAAGTCGGTATATTTTAATAGGATTCATTTTTTTGGTGCCTTATTTTCTAGTTTGGCATTGTCACTTGGAAATATGAGTCACAAATGCAAGCCACAAAGGTAACTTAAAACTTTCTAGTATTAAAAAAGAAGCAGGAACAGGAGCAATCAATTTTTATGATATATTTTATTTGATTTAATGTGACTGTTTCAACATGTAACCAGTATAGAAGTCGATAGTGCTACAGTTTGCATGTACCAACTCTTTGGAGGTGGGCGTGTATTTAGACTTGCAGCACTTTTTCTTTTGGACTGGCCTTCTTTCAGGTCCTGGAGAGCTTCATATGGTGGTTGCTCAGTGTTGGACAGCACAGCTGTGGTGTTAACTACCAACTAAGTGGCCCCAGGGGCCTGGAAAACCTAACAAAATTTGTGGTCAAAGCCTTTCTGGGGACAGTAGGCTGGAAACAGAATTTTTGAAATCTTTTTATTGGAACATTTGAAAATTGCAGCTTGCACCTCTGCTTGGTACTATGCCATTTGATTTTTTTTTGTTAATTTGGTCTAGAGCTCATTGGTACTTGGATAGTATTTTTTAAAATTAAATTTATTGATTCAGTTTATATATACATAATGATCACATTCATCCTATGGAATTTCTACCTGTACATGATGTGTCTTAATTTTTATTTTTTAGACATTCCCCTCCCCTCTTCAATCCTTCTTCTCCTTATTTACAAAAGCTTTGTTTCTATTTTATCCTGCTTTTCTACTTTTTTTCCCTTTTCCCTTTCTTCCTTTCCCTTTCCCCTCTCCCTAATGCCCCTTCCCATTTGAACTTTTTCTTCCTATTTCACAGTATCTATTATACATTTTGGTCCTTTTTTACACTTTCAGTTTCTCACAACAGAGAAAACAAAGTGATATTTACACATATGTGTGTGATTTATTTCACTTAAGAGTATGGTTTCAAGGTGCATCTATTTGGCTATAAATACCTCAAATTCATTCTTCTTTATTGCAGAGTAGTACTCCATTGTATAAAAAACCCCACATCTTCTTTATCCATTCATTGGTTGATGGGCAGTTGGGTTGTTTTCAAGATTTAGTTATTATAAACTGCTGCTATGAACATGGGCGTGCATATATCATTGTGGTACAATGGTGAGAAAGCGATAGTCTACTTACTTAATTTTTAATATGTTGAAAACCCAATATCTTCTTTTGGATATTAATTGAAAGGGTTTGCCATTCTCCTTTTGCACCTCTTTTAGTTTTCATAGTGGTAATACCTTTGTTCTGTTGTTTTTCTTCTATTTCCTTATATGAGGAATTATATTTTTCATACTGTGGTATATTGTTATATAAAAATATGGGTGAAAATAATTTTTCTGCCTCCAGCATTTATAATCTTTAGCTACAGAATAGACTTTAATAACTTGGCCTGTGCTTTCTGTGGTGCAGAGTGTGTGAAATATTCTTGTTTCCTATGTCATATAGTATGTAAATTAGTTTTTAGAAAATTTAACGCTGCATTTAAAAGAGAATGGCCATTATTTCCTGAGAATTGAATACCTTTCCAATTAACCTAGAATGTTAGATGGACACAAATTTTGTGAAACAGTTTTAATTTTTGAGTCATATTTATAGTTTATAGTATGCAATGAACAAGTGAGTATTATCAATTTATGAGAGAGTTGAAGTCATAAACTTTGTCTTTCATCTTTGTTAAGAAACTAACTACTACATATTTCTATAATCCCATGTCCAACATATATTACTAAAGAAATTTCGAACTAGAGGAGAACTTAGAGATTATCTGTTTGAATTTCTTATTTTCTAAGTGAGGAAATGAGGCCCAGAGAAGTTGAATACATTTATCCACTATTGCACCTGGGGACAAAGCACAGATAAGACACAAGACTTCCAGTATGAGTTTAATCCGATTTGGGCACACTGAACTCAACAACTGGCCAACTCTGTCAGTTTAGTGAAAGTACAGTTTGTAATTTTCTAACATATGTAAAGTAATCCATTGCTTGCCTGAAACATTGGAGTTTCAAGTATTTATTTTTGGTCTTTTGTAAGCATAAATGAAATGAATTTTGATAGCATTTCAAATAGCATTAAATATATATTAACTTTGTACAGAAAACATAGATAACCCCTATGGAATGTAGTAAACTCTACACTTTGCACACTTCTAAAGGATTTTATCCATTAGGTAGTGTCTTTCCACTGTTATATCAAGTACTAGACCAAGGGTCTTACTAGTTCCTCAAGATGATATTCCACCGTTTAATCTCAGCATTGCTTTATGTTTAACATGTTATATACACTTAGTAATATTTATTAGCATTTTTCCCTCACACTCATCCATTGATCCATCCATCCATCCATCCACTCACCCACCTATCCATCCATCCACCCACCTATCCATCCATCCATTTATCCATCCATCCATCCATCCAACCACCCAACCCTGCCTGCAATGTTTGGCAAATTCTTGGACATAGTCTCCTGTGGGGTGCCCTAATGAAAAAAAATAATTCTTTTTCTTTATTATATATCAAGACAGACACTTTAGTTTTAAAATTTCTTGAACAAATGTGTAAATTTAATATACCAAATTCTATCTATATCTGAATTGGAGAAGTCTGCATGGCATATATTTGCTATTTACCAGCGTTATTCTTCCAATAGTTTTTCACAGACTAGAAATATATGTATGTATATATTAACAAGCAACAAACATACAAAATTGGGCTTTCAAGCCAATTCTGACTGAAATCTTCTTTTAACATTTAATTTAGTACAGTAGAAACCATGCTTTAGAGTCTGAGCATGAAATAAAAATGTTGCTATCTATTAGTTGTGTTAGCCTCTTTTGAATTTCATCTGTAAGACAAGGATAATAACAACTACCACTCAGTTATCATAGGAGTAACATAGACACTGCATCAAGTGACTAGCTCTCTGCTTATTACATAGAAGACACTCAGCCAAGGTTATTCTAGTATCACCATCCTAAAGTGTCCTAAATTCTGCCAATTTATGTATAAAAATCTCATCAGAATGAGACTTTCATAGCAGTGTTTTGATATAAAAACATTATTTATAACTATGAAATTAAACTACGAGAATTATAAATATATGAAGTTTTAGTCTTTATAATTATTCAGGTTTTATGACTATTGATAGACTGTTATTTATTTACGATTTTAGTTCTGTTTCTCTTGGTTCAGATTCTCCTGTGTGACTCTGGCTTTTTGCAATTATAAGCTACATGTTACTATTTCCTATTTAAAATATTCTGGCATCAGCATTGTTTTAGGGAACATGTAGACTCTGGCAATGCAATATGGGTGTGAGTTATTCTCATATAAAAGGAAGGATTTTCAAAATTAATCAAAATATATTTGTGCATTGATTTAAATACACATGGGTCACACACTCATGCTAACTTTATTATTTTTCCACAAAAAAAATGTATAAGTAAAATGGCAATCCAGAGAGATTGTATCTGTAATAAAATCAGCAAGGAGAAAATGGGAGTGGGCTGTTGGCTTTAGACATGCTGCTTGGCCATTTTTTCCTAACTTCGATTCCAAAACACCACATCTGAGTTTCTATGAGCACCTTAAAATCCTCTGAAATGTTAAAGACTTTTCCCCACAGTCAATTTTTCAGTTTATCTGGAATCCTGGCCATTTGGACATCCACAAGGTGGGCTGCTGCTGACCTTCAGCAGCTTTAGCCTAATGTCCGCTGCTTCAGGTCAATTTCCAAGGTTGGTGGTACCGTTTTTCCATGTGTTGGTTTTTTTTTTCAAAGCATGCTCAGGCCAGTTGCGTCTGCCTTTGCATTAAATTTGTCCTGAGCCATTGCTATTGGAGAAATATTTTATAATGATATTCTTCATACCATTGTCTTATTAACACCTGTTGCATGTCTGTTATACTAAGTGATGATTTCAGCTAAACCCTGCAATATGATTACAGACAGAAGAATATTGAATTGTTGAAATATGCATGTAGATTAATAATCTAATCTCACTGCCTGTTCATGGATAATAAGAAAATAACATTCATTTCTGTACTAGTATACCCAGTAAAAATAAAGTCATCTCCTAGAGTTGGAAGCAGCAGTTCATTACAGCAGATATTTTCTTAATTTGTTTTATTTTCATTAAAACATACTATTAATATTTTATCAATCTCTAACCCCAGTTAAATTCTATGACTCCTGTCTCCGGCTACTATTGTATTTTAATTGACCTTTGTAAAAATCAGAAAGGAGATTGTAGTCTCTCAAAACAAATGCTAAAATTCCAACTGACAAGGAACACTTTCAGACAAAAACCTTTTAAGAGGAGTGTGGCTGAACATCATCTTAGGGCTCTGCTTCCATTGTAGTAATGTTTGATGCATTGGCCATGCACGGACAGTGACCAGTACAGTGCTGCATGCTGAGACATGAATGTTGTAGAGAGAATATCATTGTAAAATATTTCAGAAATGTCTTTGTGTAATGACTATCGTACATGGAGGCTTTTGTTCATTGTGGGAAACTAAAAACAAGTCAGCATTTCATTGGCACATGCATGAGGCTGTACAGTTTTGTATGTAAACTGTTCCTTTCTGTATTTCTCAGTTATTCCTGTCATTGACTTATCCAAATTTTTACACGCAGTCATGTCTCCAGATGGCTGACCTTTTTTCACTGTTTTCTTTAAATTCTGTAAATAAATGTCATAAATATACATTGATGTTGTCTTTTCATAATTAACCATTGTTTTGTAAAGGACCATCCTGGCATTTTAATTTAAAATGCCAGTGTTAGTATAGTATATACCTGCTGCAAAGGAAATAACAGTGTTGGTTTACACCTTGGACACAGACAAGCAAGTTGGTGTAAACAGACAGAATATTGGTTTTATAAACATCTGTATGCCATTGTTTATATGTTTATAAATTAACATCCCTTATTATTATTTTGAAAATTTGTCTATAAGAATGTGAATATACATTTAAATGTATATTTCCATGTGAGACATATCTGTTTCCTATGCTTTCTCCTTTTAATTAAAACGGTTTTTCTCTCTGCCACAGACTGAGATGTATGAGACAATAATGCAGAGAATGAACCAAAAAAATCATTGATTCCTTTCCACATTATGGAAAAAGTATTATGTCAATGTTCTAAATTAACTTCTAAAGTTGTAAGCAGGTTGTGATTTGGCATGCTTGTTCAAAATGCACTCAGCATGTATTGAGATTCTTTTAATTTTTGTGTGAATTGTTTGCATATGTGGTTATTATATGTGATTACATTGCACTTGTATCTACGTGTAACCAAATATGTTTCTATTTTGCTTGATTTTGCTGGACATTCTTGAATGACCTAGCAACTCAAGAATCAAAATTGTTTTGTGCTGTCTTCTGTAATATGTATACTCTCTGATGTTTCGTCATATCTTGTCAGCTTTTAATTTTATTCATATCCAACAAGATCTCTTTTATATTTGTTGGAAACAAATTTATGCAAAGACAACTTTAGTAAGCTTTGCTCAACACAATTCTTCATTATACTGACCATTTTGTGACATTGGAAAAATGTAACTAATATCAACTCTCTTTCTTGCAGTTGACCCACCTTCAGATTTGAATTTTAAAATTATAGATGAAAATACTGTTCATATGGCATGGGAAAAACCAGGTGATCCAATTGTGGGTTACAGAATAACAGTGGACCCTACCACAGGTAACTTTCAAAATACTGGGGATTTAGGACACAGTTCTCATAGATGATATAATCCTGTCTCTTCCCATCTCATCATGAAGGAACTGGGATTTAGCAAGTCTAAGGGATTTGGTTAACATAACCAGATATTTGGTGGACTACAGCATTCCAGCCCAGTATCCACTCTTCTATTTTTGTGGTTTTGAGCTTTATTAATATGATTTTCTGTGCTAAGCTGCTGTTTTTACAAATGGACACCCCCCTCCATAATATTGCTAGTAATCTTTGATATTATCAGATAGAATTCTTAGTTTTGTCATTCTTTTTTAATTACTTTAATATTTTCAGTATTTAGTGTGGTGTCCATACTGAGCAATGAAGTTGTTATGCCTTACCCAGCATCCTGTTCATTTTAGTACTTAAGACACATTGTTTTAGGGTGACGATGAGTGACAATGATGGAAGACAAAAATGTAGTTTGGCTGGGTAGATTCTGTAGATCCTGGGTTGAGTCCTTGGAAAACCAAGGACTTGGGAAAATAACCAAGGTACAAGCCAAACCAAACCAAACCAAACTTGTTCTGACTGTTCTTAAGCATTTTATCTTTAGTGTTAGTGATATTGCTCAAGTACAGAGAACACTGTCCATTGATTAACTTTTAATTATAAGACAGAGTGGGAAATTAACCATTTCCACTGGCCAAGCATAAGAAGTCTTCATTTGCTGATGGTAGAGATGGATAATGTCAAAATAACTTATCACTAGAGCTGTGTTTGTTTATACTTTGGCCTTTAGAAATACCAAAGTTCATCAGGGAACTTTTAAAGAAATATGATGGTAGGCCTTTCAAAAGGATCAAAAATTTACTTTTTCCTCTTTGAATCTTCTCAAATATATTTGCAGTTAAGTAAGTCAGTTATTCCAAAGCAGAAAAGAAGTTCAAATGAGGTAGGTCTATTCGGTTTCCAGGTATTGGAAATTACTAGCTCCCAGGACTCAAAAAACTTGGGACTGGGTATACCCAATACAGCAGGTACCCAGTGTCTTGGTACCTGTTTTCTGGGGTGCTGGTTGGTTTTGCATGTTCCACATGTGAATCCAGAGCACTTCTCAGTATTCTGTTACACATGATGCTTTTCCTAATGTCTCAATGAAACTTTAATGTAATTGCAAATACTAGCAGACAGTCCCTCGGAACTACAGCATTTTTGGATTGAATTGAAAATTAGCAGAATCTAGAAGGAATTATGTTTTTTCCATATAATAAACAGTACACTGTAGCTTGAAATATTTGACACTGAATTAAGTCAACTCAGAGGATCATGGTTGCCTATTAAGCTTTATGTTTATTTAAGCATGTAAGATACATTATTTCCATGTAAATTGTTTCTCACTAAGGGTTAATTTTAACCTATAAAGTTTATTTTCCTTGATTTTAAATCTATTCATTTTCTTTGTTCTCCAGAGTACGGTAGAAAATTAAATTATTTTCTGTTTTATTTTATTCATAAAAATTTTGTTATCTACATTAGTCTTCAAAAATAGTGAGATGTTTTTGATTTGGTATTCTGGTATACCTTTAATCTAGAAGACATCTGAGCCTTCAAAAAGTATTGAATATTATTATAACAAATAAAGGCAATGGCAGCACATTTCTAAAATTCAAGATCCTGGTTTTAGAAAACAGTTAAAAATAATGTTTGGATGACTTGAAAAATTGTATATGTTAAATTTTTCAGATTTTGAATACATCTGAAGATTACAGTATATTGGCTTGTGTTATACTAAAAAATTGATTTGTTATGTTCATATTTTTCTTTTCTGTATTTCTAGGTGGTCCCACCAAAGAATTTACCCTTGCAGCTAGTACCACTGAAACTTTGTTAACAGACCTTATACCTGAAATAGAGTACGTGGTGACAATAACTTCATATGATGAAGTAGAAGAAAGTGTACCAGTTATAGGTCAACTAACAAGTAAGCATACAAATATATTCAAATATTTTTTATATTTTTATTTTGCAGAAGATTTTTCCAATGTCACATTTAATTTCCTATTATGCAGCTAATTTATACCAGCATTAATAATTCTTTCAGTGATCCTAGTTATTAGTGGATATAAATAATTCATTCCAGGTCTCTAGAAGTAGCAGAAATGTTCTGAATGAAAATTATTTAAAAACTTAAACTTTGCTAGGCAATAATGTTAAAGTCTTTTTGAAATATCTCTAAATTTTCACTAATAACAATCAATTTGCAAATGAATGCTCACTTGGCAGTCTGACCAGCCAGGCATGACCATTTGAAAGACAATGGGCTGAAACAACATATTTATTTTCTCTTTATGAAATATTTGTTTGGTTTCATTTTCTTTTGTAACAACTAGGTTTTCATTCAGTTCAAACAGGTGGTCCATCAAAGCCAGGGCAGAAGAAACTTGGAAAAGCAGAGATCCAAAGTGAGTGTTTTCCAATATTTTGACTTGAATTTGTAGTAGTCAGTAACATGTAGAGATGTTCCAATTATATACAAAGATCGTCTTATTCTTCCATTAATCTGTGTAAGTTTTTTCTAGAAGGAGCAGAGACAGTATGAGAAATGTATGATTAAATAGTCACTGTGGTTAGTTCTAACTTTCTAGCTAATTTTTCATTCTAAGACAAACTGATAGAAACAGATGGCACTTACGATTGTCTGAGAAATACAAAGTTGGAAAAATGAGGAAACTAAACTAGCAGGAAGGCGCTTTTCTAAGGCCTAGCAGGGTGTTGTGCTGATTTCGGGGGCACTGACTTTGTCTAGTCAATGGCACCTTTTCCAGCCTTCTCCAGTTTCTCTAAGACAACTCTGATAAATTGGTACAATTGATGAAATTAGATGAAATCAATTTTATTTAGGGCAGGTTTCATGGTTATTAGCCTCCTTTTTTTTCTTTTGTACCTGGGATTGAACTCGGGACCTTGTGCTTGCGAGGCAGTTGGCGGCGCCTCTAAGCTAAATCCCAGCCGGACCCCTTTTTGTCTCACATGACTTTATCTGACTTACTAAGATGGACTCTTAAGGGGGTTTCCTGGACTTCTGATTTTGCCACTTTGTGAAAATTGGGTTTATGTCCCAGAATGACAATAAAAAGATTATAAATACAAACTTCTTTATCTGGATCTGTTTATCATTCTTTGAGATGTCTAATATGTAATCTGAAATGAAGTTTATAATATGAAATTACATTGCTAATACTTTCCTCAAGCCATCAATATTTATTCTAAATCAAAGAATCATGCCAAACACAGACTTTTTAATAGACTTAAGTTGGCCTATTAAATAGTGCAAAAAATTACTGAAGCATGCAACTTGCATTTGGCTTGCAAAACTTTCCAGGACACCCTTTCTCTTCCTAGCCAAGTACATCTTTTATTATCTACTAACTAGCTACAAGGAAAAAATATCTTTAGAAAATCCACTTAGTGTTGTCTTACATATACAGATTTCCAGAAAAATCAACATCCACCAACACCATTCAGAGAAGGAAGGATAATGTATTTGGTTATAAAAGCTGATCACTGCATTGAAGCCATATGGGTTCTTAATTTTTGGATAAAATGATTATTTTCTCTCTTTCGTTGTACAGCAGGTTTTAGTTGTCAAATTTGAGTACATTGATAATTAGGATAAGATATTTTGGTTACTTTGCATTATTTTCTGCTTATATTTACTTCTACTGGACTCCATTAACTGTCTAGAATTTAACCCTATTGCAAACATTACACAATTATGTTGAAAAATGTAGTAGAATACTAAAAAGTGTTTTTTTCTTCAACTTAATTGCATTTGCTTTAATAGCACAGTAATTATTTTGTATTTATTTGTTGGCAAATACCAAGGAATTAAAACACTTTGCCTGTATTTTTGTATGTCTCCCAGATGCATTATATAAGTTTTACTTGGAGAGAAGAGTGAGGGTACAGTTTATAAAATAGATAGGTTGATAGCACAAATCCTTAAATTGTGTTCTCCTCGACCATATCTCCAGTTTTCTCTTCTTGCCTAATATCTTGTAAAGTGATGTAAAGACAGTTAATTCCAAAGTGCATCTTGGTGAAGGCTCTGAACATGCTTCTGTGGGTGCTAATAAAATTTTATGTTCTTTTGTGCGTGTGGATGAAGAACAATGGCTAAGTATACTCTAATGAATGGAATGGTTTTAAAAGACAACATTTTTGCAGTGTTAGCTTATATTTCTTAATGATGGGTTGATTTAATAATGCATTATTTAAAGAGTGTGTCAAATATATTCCAGAATGCTCTGTCAGTGCCTGGACTGACTTAGTTTTTCTCGTGGATGGCTCATGGAGTGTGGGAAGAAATAATTTCAAGTACATTTTAGACTTCATCACTGCTCTTGTGTCTGCTTTTGACATTGGGGAGGAGAAGACGAGGGTTGGAGTTGTTCAGTACAGCTCTGATATCAGGACTGAATTCAACTTAAATCAGTACTATCAAAGGGATGAGCTTCTTGCTGCAATTAAAAAAATCCCATACAAAGGTGGCAATACAATGACAGGTATGTTTTACTGATTTCATTATTGTTTGTTGTAAATGAAATATCTGTTTTGGAAAGAAATGAAACATTGCTCAATTATCATTATTTAATATCTTTGAAATTGGTCATATAGCTTTTGACTTTGGCAAGATTGAATAGGATAAGGCAAATGAACATGTTCCTTTTCCCTCTAGGGGATGCTATTGATTATTTAGTGAAAAACATTTTCAAGGAATCTTCTGGAGCAAGAGCTGGCTTTCCTAAAGTGGCAATTATTATTACGGACGGCAAATCCCAGGATGAGGTGGAAATTCCAGCCCGAGAGCTTCGTGATATTGGAGTTGAAGTTTTCTCTTTGGGTAAGTTAGCTTGCCTAGTTATTTTATTCTAGAACTGTTTAGAAATGCATAATGCTTAGGAAGATGAAGGATTGATTTCTCCAACAAGGATGCTACTGGAAGTGTTTACTGTGTTTTAGAGTGTAATATCAAGCCAAATTGTCTTTGAGTAAAAATTCTACTTATCTAGTTCCCTCATGTAAATTCCTTTAGCATATGCATCAGTAGAGGTGATATTTACATTTTTTGCCAGCTCTCTACTTTTCAAAGAATCCTGGGCCAGTGGTTCTAATAAGACCCTTCTTGTATCATCATTAAACGTTTTTTAAGCATTTCCTATATTACGTAATACTTGAAGAATTCTGAGGGCTCCCACTCACTCAGGACTCTACAGAAGAAAATATTTCTGTTATGCTGGCAGAGACAAATGATGACATGGTTGGAGTGAGAACTCACTCTGTGTGCTCACCATTCATTGCCTCTTTGGCTGGCCACTTTATGTGCAGTGATATAGCACCTTTGCCATCTGAACCATTATGATTTTGTTATGAAGTACAGCAGTTCTGGCTCATGACTTAATAAGGATTTGAAGATGTGTTCAGTTGAGAAGGATTAAGAAAGCCAAGAACCTCTTCATGATGACACCTTTCCCATTTCAATAGATCCTTGGCCTTTTTTTTTTTTAAGGCATTAAAGCTGCAGATGCAAAAGAACTGAAACAAATTGCATCCACACCTTCTCTGAACCATGTTTTCAATGTGGCCAACTTTGATGGAATTGTAGACATTCAGAATGAGATCATCTCCCAGGTGTGCTCAGGTGTTGATGAGCAGCTGGGTGAACTGGTTAGTGGAGAAGAAGGTGAGTGTGTTGTTTGCTGAGTGTTTCTCATGCCCTCTCATTTGCCATTCTTTGACGGCATTTGTAGCTTTACAGGTATCCTAGAAGTAGACATGCTTACTTACATGTATGCTCCAGGGACTACCCAACTTTACACTCCATTGGTTTTTCAGAACTCAGCTTGGTAATACCATTTATAATACCCTCACCATGAAAGATTCAATAAAGTATTTCTATCATTGTAAATTGCTTAAAAATTGAGAGTAGCAAGTTTTGATTTCCTCTTTTTTTAAAGACCCTTTTGTGCATATTGTCCATCCATAGTCAGGCTCTTCTGCTACTTTAATTATCTTACTCTCTGATTTAAACATTGGTAGGCTGGAGAGACATTTATTTCACCATTCTATGACTTAATAACAACCTTGTTTCTATTAGTCGGCTATTACAAGGATTTTTCCATCATCATACTCTGCTTAATGTTTTCAAAGCTTTTAAGAATATTTCAAAGATCATTTTGATACTCCCACATCTGAAAAGTTTTCCAAATTCTATCAGTTATTACCTCTAAATACATGAAATAAAGAAGAAGCATTTCAAAAAGACATTTTATAAGTATCATTTTGAACATTAAAAGTCACAGTTCAAAGCCTTTTATATTTTTCCATGATTGTTCTCCATTCTGAGAACTGACAAATGATTAAAGATAATTTCTAAATAGCTTCATCTTCAATCACATAAATCTGTTGATCTCCAACCCCTAAGAATTCTGGCAGTGTTAACCGGCTCTAATTTTATCTCAGAACTTCTTCTCATTGCTTCATGGACTCTGACTCTTTTTTTCTTTATGGCCTGATACCTGAATTTTTGCTCTGTATTATAAAATCAGTCTCTCCCCACTTCCAGTTTCCTGGGGTTACCTCCTATATTCAACCTTTAAATGTGCTAAGTCCTTGCTGAGGTACAGTTGCATGTAGGCCAGCTAAGTTGAACTTTGTTCTGCACTCACTGAACCTTCTTAAAGGAGCAGGTCACCTCACAGGTGCTCACACCTGTCTCCTGGGCCTTCCTGTCCTCTAGGTGGCAGCCTGAGTCTCCTGTTCCCTGCTCTGCCTCTGCGTCATTGAGTGGGTTTTGGCCAAACACCCAGCTGCCATGTCTGGTGCTCTCTTGACTTCTTATTTAAATGTCACTTCATGTACTACATTTGATTGCTTTTTAGAAGATGATGAATGAACTTGGGCCTGTTTTTGTAGCCACTTCTTACATACTATATTTTCAGGGAAGTTGATTCCACTGATGTATCTAGAATTTTGAAAACTTGTCTGAAATGTCTTCAACTAACTTAACTGTTAAATACTTGACTATGTTCTATAGTAAGAATTAAAAAATTTTAGATTACCAATATTTACATATCAATATACATGTCCTAAACCATTATTTCTCCTCTGGTGGTGCTTTGAACATAGTTGAACTTTTTTTCTTACTCTGAATTAAGTGGGGTTAGAGTTGGTTAAAATTATAAAAATATCTTATTTCATAACTGCTAAATGAATACTCTTTCTTGGTATTTAAAGTATCTTTTAAAGATAACATTCTTTTAATGACATTAAAAGAGAAAAACTTCCCAAATAATGGAGTGATTCATTGATTTAACAAATACTTATCTAGTACCTATTTTGGGATCCTTGCTTGTATTCATGTATTTTCCTTGTGTTGCTGAGGTTTAAATCCAGGGCCTTAGTGCAAGTTAGGCAAGTGCTCATCCACTGAGTTACATGTCCAGCCTAGGTCATTCATACTTTGAGATGTGAAAACAGAGGTTTGGGAGAAATGCCAACACCAGAATGGAAATCTTAGTTCCAGGGAAAGATTAGATATCAGATGGCACTAGTTTCTTCCTAAGACTTCCTTTGTCTTTAACGTTTTCAGCAACCTGAGTAAAACCAGACTGTGGTTACTTTTGGTTTGTTAGGTGCAGGTGGAATTAGGGGAGAGAGGGTGTCAGAAAACTCTGCCTGATATATTCATCATTAATTCAAATATAGAGAATTCAAGGGCCAGCCATTCAGAAGTCTACAACTTAATTAATAGAGTTGAATCTAGTAGCTATTAACTACTGTCTGCTCATTACTTTTTAGTTGTTGAGCCTCCTTCAAATTTGGTTGCTACTGAAGTTTCATCAAAGTACATTAAACTAAGGTGGGACCCATCACCCAGCCCAGTGACGGGATATAAAATCCTTCTCACCCCAATGGCCGCGGGTAGCCGACAGCATGCTCTGAGTGTGGGGCCACAGACAAGCACGCTCAGTGTCCGTGACCTCTCTGCAGACATGGAATACCAAATCAGTGTGTTTGCCATGAAGGGACTGACATCTAGTGAACCCATTTCAATAATGGAAAAGACTCAGCCCATGAAGGTTCAAGTGGGTAAGTTAATAGGCACAACTTTGAGTTGAGGGCATGGGTAGGACTTTTTGACAGTATGCCCTCCGGGCTCAGACTTTGTTCTAAACAACACATCTGCAACAGTTTTCCTTGAGAGACGCATGGTTGGGGTGAGAGGGTAGAGAGGAAAAGGAAAGAGAGGGCTGTAGGGAGAGTGGATTTGATGAAAACATGAGATATGCATGTGTGGAGTTGAATTTGGGCAATTAATGTGGGTTAATATTTATAATAAAAGGAAGGGAGCGTGCTTACTGAGAAAGGCAGATATCTCAGTTTTATTGATTTATTCATTTCTGTTGGAGCTTACCAGACTTTCTTTCTCTTTACAGAATGCTCACGTGGTGTGGATATAAAAGCCGATATTGTGTTTTTGGTTGATGGCTCCTATAGCATTGGGATTGCAAATTTTGTTAAAGTTAGAGCCTTTTTGGAAGTTCTTGCAAAAAGTTTTGAGATTTCGCCAAATAGGGTACAGATAAGCCTTGTCCAGTATAGCAGGGATCCTCACACTGAGTTCACTTTGAAAGAATTTACCAAAGTAGAAGATATAATTAAGGCAATAAACACCTTCCCCTACAGAGGAGGATCTACAAACACTGGAAAAGCAATGACTTATGTCAGAGAGAAGATATTTGTGCCTAACAAGGGTTCGAGAAGTAATGTACCAAAGGTCATGATTCTCATCACAGATGGGAAATCATCAGACGCCTTCAGAGACCCTGCCATAAAACTGAGGAATTCAGATGTTGAAATCTTTGCAGTTGGTGTGAAGGATGCAGTTCGCTCAGAGTTGGAAGCTATTGCCTCTCCTCCTGCCGAGACCCATGTGTTCACAGTGGAAGACTTTGATGCTTTTCAGAGGATATCTTTTGAACTCACACAGTCTATCTGTCTTAGAATTGAGCAAGAATTGGCAGCTATAAAGAAAAAAGGTTAGTATAGTTTGTAAGAAGTAATCTCTCCATGAACAAAGCATTTTGATTGTAATATTGTGGTATAATGTACTTCTTCAATTCTTTAAACTTTCCTGTTATTGAAAACTGTTGAACTTAGTTAATTTGTTTGTGAGGTATGACTTTCTTCTGTGTATGGTTCATTTCTTTGCTGGTGGACAAGCTGCTTCCTCATAAGAGTCAAGAGCTGGTTTTGTTCCTAGATCCTCCAGCAGGTCTGGAGCCAGCTTCATCACGCCTGTTTGTCGTAGCCAGTGACCACTCACTGAGTGTCTACTCTGTCCTGGAGATTGAGCTCTGCCCTTTGAACCAAAGGTGACCAGGACATAGTCATGGGCCTTTGACTCTTTTTTATTGATTCCTTTCCTGAATCAATTTTGGGCATCATTCCACACATCTGGAGTTCCTTATCCTCTTTTCTTCATTTGTCTACATTCTGTTTTACAATACTGTTGAAAGTACCGCTCTTTTCAGCAGCCTTCCTTAAGAGCTCTAGCATTATTAACACACACTCTCATTTTCACTCACACAGCATTCTTATATACTGCTTTCTCTGTTAATAGCTTTGTGCTCGCATATCTCTCTAGTTTGATGGCTGGTCCCCTGAGGAGAGCCAGTGTGTGTTAAACACACTGTGATTTAGTTTACTAAAGGCTTAGTTTGATAAATATTCTTCTGTTAAGAAAAATTCCTTAGTTTTACTCTGAGATAGCTGTTTACTTAGCACCAAAGTTAATACTCAAGTACCAGGGGTGAGTGGAAAACTCGGATGGTTCCTTTTGGATCTGCTACTGTTTAAATATTACACTTGTGGGAAGGGCCAGTCTACCACTGCTCTGTCTTAAAAAGTTCAAAATTTAAACTCATTTTTAAATAGGCATCTCTAGCAGTATGAGGGATGGTAAGACAGACAATTAGGAGCTCTTTGCAAGGCTCTGAATGAGCAACTGTCTCAAAATGGTCATGTGTGGAGAAGTTATGAAGTACATTGGTTTCAATGACCGTCCTGCCAAGTGAATAGATGTCATTTCAGAAACATATTGTCATTGGTCATTTTGTTTTATGGATTAAAAAATTTAAAACCATGTCTGTTTTTTTTAATAGCTTATGTGCCTCCAAAGAATCTGAGTTTTTCTGAGGTGACTTCATATAGCTTCAAAGCCAACTGGTCCGCTGCCGGGGAGAACGTGTTTTCCTACCACATCACATACAAAGAGGCCACTGGGGATGACAAGATCACTGTGGTGGAGCCGGCCTCGAGCACCAGTGTGGTTCTCAGCAACCTGAAGCCAGAGACCCTCTACTTGGTGAATGTGACCGCAGAGTATGAGGATGGCTTCAGCGTTCCTGCAGCGGGAGAAGAAACAACCCAAGAAGGTGGGATGGGGCTCCTGCCGAGGGTTTCAGAAACTAGCCCTTTATTGTAGAACAGCGCTCCAATGTGCCTTACTGCCTGCTTTATAGTCCAGAATTGTGAATGCCTTTGTAAGATTTGGCATCTTTAAAATAGTCACTCATATATCTTTTTTAAAAATGGAAAAGACTTTCAAATACAACCTCTAGATTTATTTGGATGAATTTGAGGTTCAGAGACATTGAGAATTGTTGATAATTATGGAATTCACTTTGGAAGTATTGCTCATCCATCTTCTTCCTGACTTACATTCCAGTGATATCATATTTTAAATGTTGCTATCGACTTTGCTGAAGGAGCCAATGGCAGATATTTATATCTCTCTCTATCTATCTCCATATATATTTTCCTTTTAAAAACTGTAGTAAAAGGTATATAACGAGATTTATTATTTTAGTCATTTTAGATGTTCCTTTCAGTGGCATTAAGTATATTTATTTGTCATTCTACCATCACCACTGTCTGTCTCCAGATGGTGCAAAGCTGAAACTCCATAGCTATTAAACAGTAAGTCCCATTTCCTGCTGCCCCTGCTCCAGGCAACCACCATTCCACTCTCCATCTCTCTGAATTCAGCTGCTCTCCGCGCCCCCCAGGAGGGCATTCATACCTTATTTGTCCTTTTGTGTATGGCTCATTTTACTTGATATAATGTCTTCAAGATTTACCTATGTTGCTGTTTCTATCAGAGCTTCTTTTCTTTTAAAGACTGGATATTATTCTGTTGTATCTATGGACCCATTTTATTTGACCACCATGGATGGGTATTTGATTTGCTTCCTTCTTTCAGCTGTTGTGATTAATATTGTTATGAATTTGGTGTGCTAATGTTACTAATATTTTAATAACTATTTGTATAGATGTGTTCTCTTTACTGGGTAGAGCAGGGTACTTTTTACATGATTCATTACATTTGATATTTAAAGGACATCAGCTTAACCTGATTAGAGGGAGATTAAGAGGAAGCAATTACTATTAGGGCAGATGTAAATTGTTCTTTCTGTTATGACTGGAGATAGGAGGGAGGGAGCAGCAGGAGGGGTTTAAGACTTTGGCTAAGAAGTATTTTGCTGACAAAATTGTCATACATTGACATACTTTATTGGTAAAAGCTAGAGAATCTGTTTTTATCGGAAACATTTTTCAAGTAAGATTGGTATCTTCTTTCTTTTGTGAATGGTTGGGTGCAATTCTGACCGAGGGCTGGAAAATAACAAAATGTCATTCTCTTACGATTTTTGTGCTTCTGTAGCCTAGAAGTTCATCTATAATATGGTGTTTTGTTGATTTCCTGATGCCCACTGATGCTTTATAGGCCTGGCCCTTTTCCCTCAGGGCTTCAGGATGGGGACAGGAAGTCTGCCCCAAGAAGAAACTCGAGTATAAAGGTTTCTGAAACTGAGTGTAAAACACTCTACTCAGCTGTTGAACTCCATACCCCTGTTTACTTCTTTGCCTTCCTGTAAAAATAGAGAAAAGCATGATGTTGGTGACTGTTTCACGTTCCCCCTGGACTGCTAATCCTCCTGAGGGCTGTGTCACTAGCAGTGTTGGCTCTGGGTTTCTGTAAGAGGCGGAGGCAGAGATGACCTAAGCTTAAAAACTGAGAATTACCTCTAACTTCAGCCATGTTAGAGCACCAGAACTTGGAAAGAAACACTTCCCACTCCCAACCCTTGAATAGTTGTGCTGTCATGAGTTTTATTTTTGTGCTTTTAATTAGCTGAGCAAGTTTACCTTGTTTACAGATGTATTGACAGTTTGCTTTTGGCCATGGTGCACTTTCCTCCTTTTGGTTATTTATAGGATCCTTTTTTCCCCCTCACAAAACATCTTGTGAGAACAAACTGTAGAAATAAACACATTAAGCACCACCCCCATCCCAATGTAAAGGCTTTTTGAGTAGTGGACACTGTATTCATATATACTGTAGATTGGCCATTGAGCTGCTACAGTAGTATTTGATAATGCCTTTCCAAGTCTACTATTTAAAAATAAATCTGGGATTCATATGTTCTTTGGTCAATAAGGAAGTTTCTGATTCAAACCTTTTATTAACTAACAATGTTGGAACTCCTGCTATGTGTTACATGCTATGGTAAATATTTTCCATGGATTTTCTCATCCAGCCACTGCAATAATTGAGTAAGTAGTTACATTTTACTGCTGGATAATCTGAGGCTCAAAATTACCTGTCCATTAAGCTTCAGAGGCAGGGTTCCAACCTGTAGGTCTATTTGCCTCATTTGTTCTGACTAATTTAATCTTTTTTCTTGCCATACAAGATGAATCAGGGTGTAAGCTACCCTTTTCTTTTTTCTCTCTGGAGTGACCTAGTGATGTGTTGAATTTTCTTTTTTGTTTTCCCCCATTAAGTTTATTAGTACATTTTAGGTATAAAATACAGTTACATACATCACTGGGATCTTGTACCATTACATGAGTACCTTGGTTCTTATTTTTTTTCCACTTCCTCTGCCCTCCCTTCACCCCCTCCACCCTCCCCTATTTGCAAAGACTTTGTTTCCATTTTTTTCCTTTTCTCGTAGTTTTTCTTTTCCTTTTTTCCTTTCCCCTACCCCTCACACTTCCCCTGCTCCTTTAGACCTTTACTTCCTATTACACAATATCAATTATACATTTTTCAAATTATAATATCAAGATCTAGGAGCCATTACCACAGATTTTACAGGATTTAAAAGGATATAGAAAGCAAATTACAAAAATCTTTTTTGAAATAAATTTGACAACTTCTAAGAAGTACCTTGGAAGACAAAGTAATGACACTTAACTCTGGAGGAAATATAAAATTTGAATAGCACCTATTAAAGAAGGTATATTTCTAGCTTGAAAACCTACCTATATGACAACAACAGGCTTGTATACATTTTAACTGATAAATTATATCAAACATTTAAAGCAGAAAAAAAGGGAACACTTCTCCCCTCATTTTAGGAACTCAACATTGTGCTAATCCTAAAACTGGATAAAGATAATAGAAG
>NW_004624819.1:2074780-2174828 GCF_000247695.1 Heterocephalus glaber | reverse complement strand
AGATCCTCTATTTTTTTTTTTATCTGTGTCCTCTCTAGGTTTATTAATCATGTCTTGCACTATGAGCACAATCTTTGCTGTTATCTGAGAAATTATTACTGATTTCATTTTTTCCAGATCCTCTTTTGTTGCCAGTTCAGGGAGTCCAAGTGGTTGAGTATCAGATTGCTCCATCTCATTTCCCTTTGGGGTGCTGTAGGTGATCTGGAAGTCTGTTTTTGAGACTTGTTTACATGTCTTCTCATTTCCACCCTGTTGGAGGGGGGCGTGCATGCGGCTCACCTCCTCTGCCCTAGGAGCAAGTGGTGGAATGGCCGATGTGTTGAATTTTCAAGTAAGCATCTAATAGTTTGTATCTATAGTTTCCCTCTATGGATGAGATCACAATAACTTCGCATTCACCTTTTCTACAAGTGTTGTCTGCATGCACAGTTTGCCGTCTTGAATGACTAGGACATTTAAACATGTTTACTAAACACAAATCCAAATGACATTCTCTTTTGATCCTTAAAAAATTTCATCAAAGACTCTATGTGTGCCATCCATCCACACTGCAACTGAACTTCAACATTTAGTGCTAATGGGCATTCATTAAGTACCTGTCACATACCTGCTTTATCATATATATGATCTAATTGTTCTCCAACTTAAATGATTGCACAGATAAAATGTTAGTCATGGAAGGGTTTCACAATCTATTTAATTTCTGACTAAATAAATACAGTAGCCAGGAAATTTTTGTTTTTTAAAAACTTGCTCATGGATTAAAGGAATGCTATATTTTAGTGTTCAAAAAGCTGGTGTTTGTATTTGTCACCTAAAATCAGCTAAATTTTTGAACATATATTTTTTTAATTTCAGTAAAAGGTGCACCTCGAAATCTAAAAGTGACAGATGAGACTACAGATAGTTTCAAAATTACCTGGACTCCAGCTCCAGGGAAAGTTTTACGGTATCGAATTATATACAGACCAGTTACTGGCGGGCAAAGCAAAGAAGTTACCACTCCAGCCAATCAGAGGAGGAGAACCCTGGAGAACCTGACACCAGACACAAAATATGAAGTATCTGTTATCCCTGAATACTTCTCAGGACCTGGCTCTCCACTGACTGGAAATGCAGCCACTGAAGAAGGTAGAGGCAATCGCTGATTGTATGATAAAACCTAAATCTTAGATGGGAGTGATCTAGTGATAGCTTGACAGCTATCCAGATAACATAAGTCATGCTAAATATTCTTTTAAAAAATAATATTACTAAATATCTTAATATAATTTGAGGGATGGCCAGGGATTGAAAATCAAATTGCTTGGCATCATGTTTTACTTCTTTGGGAAGATTTTTAAAATGTTATTTGTTATTATTTAAATGATTGTGTATGTTCCTACAATCAATTCTCACATTTCTTGCAAACTGTACTATACTACTGTAATATATCATTTTATTGAGAAAAAATAAGTCATTTGTACTTTTCATTTTACTCCCTATCTTTATGATTTTTTTTTTTTTTTTTTTTTTTTTTTTTGCACTACCAGGGATCAAACTCAGGACCTTGCACTTGCAAGGCTGGCATGGCACCACTGAGCTAAATCCCCATCCCTAATCTTTACAATTTTTAATAGTAAAGGAAATGCTAAGCACACAGTAGTGATAGGGAGCTGTTGTTCACATTTGTTTCCATCAGGTTCTGTGCAAAGCTTTTCTGATGTTCTCTCATTTTGTCCCCATGTAGTCTCTAGGAAGTTGTTGCTGCTATTATCATTGTGCTTGTTTTACAAGGGAATTGAGCCAAGGAAATTAAATCATAGTTCTACATGATGTAGCTAAGTAGTTGTGAATCTGGTCTGTGGACTTCACTGTCCTCCCAGACCCCCCAGGGAGCATCCTCAGGGAGTATCCTCCTCCACAGCCACTCCCTGGGCAGCCCTGCTGCCTTTCCTGCCTCCTCCACTCTCCATCCACCTGGTTCCTCCTCCTTTTTCTTCCCTTGGAAGCCACTGCTTCACTTTTCTCTGTTTTGCTGGTCATCTGGGATTATTTTGTTGTTGTTGTTCTGGGCACCATGAAACAACCCAGTAACTCTTCCTCCCTCCAGAAGACTGGCTGGGTGCTGTGTGCCAGGGGAGGGTTGGGCACCTTGAGACACCTCAGAGATGACAAAGCCAGTCTCCTAGGAAAGTTATCAAATCTCAGATGTTACATTGTGAAGGGAAGAGTCCCCCCAGGGGAGTTGTGCCCAAAGCTTGGTCTCACTTAGCCGATTTCTTCTCTTACTTTTCTTTTCTAGAGTCAACATCATTTTTATAATTTATCATTTTTATCCTCTCAGCATTGTTTCCTGGTTATTATCTTTAAGTGTTTATAACATTACACTGAAAAGGTATTTTCACTGAAGACTTTGGAGGAATGAAAATCTACATTGTAATATTAATCAACATGATTATATGTTATAGTGCTTTGTTCTACTTTTAGGGGAAATTTAGGGAAAGCATTTTACATAAAAGATTTTAGCACAAATGATCTTAACCTGTGTAAACTCAGAGAAGGAATCAAATGTCTTTCTTTTTATTTCTACTAATACCCAAGGCCTGATTTAGAAATGTTTACACTTTGTTGGCTGGTCAACAATTTAAATTACTATGGATTCATGTAACATATGAATCCATAGAATGCACCCAGCATTTTTCAAGTAATTTTATTAAATAATGGTTTTGATGTTCTTGTCATTTTACAAATGAAGTTAGAGGGAATCCAAGAGACTTAAGAGTTTCAGACCCTACAACATCGACTCTGAAGCTATCTTGGAGTGGAGCACCAGGAAAAGTGAAACAGTATCTCCTAACGTACACCCCAGTGGCAGGAGGAGAAACTCAAGAGGTCACTCTGAGGGGAGACACAACTAGCACTGTGCTGAGGAGACTAAAGGAGGGGACGGAATATGCCTTATCTGTGACAGCCTTGTATGCCTCTGGGGCTGGAGATGCCCTTTTTGGACAAGGAACAACTCTTGAAGGTAATTACTGTCACATTTTATGGATATCTCTGAACTTGCTTGTGATTCTGCATTGAAAAAGCTTAAACTGTGTTCCGAGCATGAAGTCTAGCAATATACAACCTTTTTTTCTTGAAAGGAATTTATACTGAAAAAAATGAATATGCATAAAACTGCCTGTTTTTCAGAGATGTAGATTGTAAGCAACAGAGGAAAGTTAAACTTGATTAGGAAGAAATAGCCTGGGGGATCTGAATGCATAGTAAGGGCACAGAAATGTGTTAATAGTGCAATGGGTGACTGGCAGGGGAGTAAATGTGCAATGGCCGAGGCTAAGGGCCTTTCAGGGGCCTCTGAGGATTAAGAGTTCTCCAGGCTGCACGAGGTCATGCAGCAGGAATTTCTGTCACCCAAGGCCAGAGAGGAGCTATTTTCTGACTTTCCCAGGTGTCTTTTTCTTTTTTCTTTTATAAATTTTATTTTATTGGTACATTTTAGGTATACAATATAATGACATTCATCATTGGAAATTTGCATCTTCACATAAGCTCTCTTGATTCTTATTTTTTCCCGTTCGCCTGCCCTCCCTTCGACCCCTCCATCCCTCCCTATTTACAAAGACTTTGTTTCCATTTTTTCATTTTCTCATATTAATTCCATTCCCTTCTTCCTTTCCCCTACCACTCCCACTTCCCCTTCCCCTTTGCCTCTTTTCTTCCTATTTCACATCATCTATTATACCTTTTAGTCCTTAGGTGTCCTTTAGTCCTTTAGTCTCCAGGTGTCTTTTTCATCTGCCCTGTGCAAAGGCACTTGTAATAGTGTGAAAATATGAGAGCCCAAGTTTTGTTTGTTTTCTAGGCAATTTTTTTAAAAAAACTTTATTATCAAACACACACATACAGAAATTAAAACCATGCAAAGAAGAACAATGCAAGGGAAAAAGAACTACAATAATATTTAAATACAGTAGAACTCAACCAAAACTAAACTGAAAAGCACTTAAACATTTTTCCATGTACCTTAAAAAATATCTCAAGTACCAACAAGACACCAGAGGATGTGATTTGTTTCAGAAAGATCCCCAAAACCAACATTGAACAAAGTGGTCTGGAAAAGAAAACTCCAGTTAGCTAGCATACTCCGCATAAGCCAAACTTCTCCTTAATTTAAATTTTGATACAGTCATATAAATTTCTTTTGGGGTGAAAAATCATAGTGATACTAAACAAAATACCCATTCAATTTGATGGATGCAGGGGCCTGGTGGGTTGCAGACATTGTCACTGGCGGGGCAGAGCCTGTTAGAAGCTCTGATTGGACACTTAGAGACTTAGTCAAGAATTAAAAATACATGAAAAATCATTCTAATCAAAACAACCGTGATCAAGAGTTTATTACCAATAATCCATGCAATCTGTTCTTGTGAGAGGATTTTTAAAAAAGACTAAATTTCAATGTGTAGGTACTGATAACCGGAAGAGCCTGGTTTTGCTTCTTAGCTGTGTGACTTTGAAATAAACCTTGGGCCTCTAAGCTGCAGTTTTTCCATCAGTAAATAGAGGCATCCTCCTCCCAGGGGTTGTGATGGAGATCAAGTAGGAGAATGTGAGTGACATTGCTAGGGAACTGTAAAATACTACATGTATGTAAAGTTCATCGAGAGGAAGTAACTTACTAACTTTCCAACTGAATCCCAAGAACATAGCTTTCATAAATATTTCAGAGATATTGACTGGCTGCATGCAACCTTTGCCAATAAGACGCTGAAATGGAAGTTGCTTTAACTACCGAGATATAACCCAGATAATAAAATCATGTAATCTTTACATCTGCAGCAGCATTCAGAATTTTGGAGTTTTTCTTTCTCTTTTGACCTTCTTAAGCCCCCTTTTTCATATGTTTTCCACAAGTCTTAAGCATAGGGAGTATCTTGGAAATAATTCAATAGTTTTTCTTTTGTTTGTGGCTTTTATCCTTCTGATATTCATCTATACTTTCTTGCTGCTCAGTCAAAATATTCTTGATTCTAAAAATGAAAGTATTTTTGCCAATAGTATATTAAAAATCTTATATGATAAAATGTACACACACAGGTAGATGATTCTCAAATTTGCTTAGAAATATAGTTAATCTGTAATTACATTATACCAGTCAATTTTTTTTCTGGGAGTGGTGGTGCGTGTCTGTAATCCCAGCACTCAGGAGGCTGAGGCAGGAGAATCTGTGAGTTCAAGGCTGGTGTGGGCTACATAGTGAGTTCAAGGCCAGCCTGAAGTACATAGTGACTCTGTCTCAAAAAAAGTTATTTTTTTCCATTGACATTGAAGGATCACACACACACACACACACACACACACACACACACACAAATTCTGCCAGCCTGATTTTATTAACATATTTACCCCATTGCATTATCTGTGGTAAACTCGACAAGTATGTGAAAGCACAGTTGTGACTAAATTAAAATAATAGAAGATTTTTGCCCCTGGTTATTCCATTTCATTTTATTATTTTAACTTAGCCAAATCCACATACCATACACAGGAATAGGATATGATGGTAAACGCAGGGAGTGGAAAGCCCGGAAACAGAGCCAAGCAACTGCCTTGGAGGCTGCTGCTTTTCTAATCTGTTTTCCTCTTGGGAGAGGAGGTGGTAAGAGCAGACCTTGAAGGAGCATTTCTTCTCTCCAGATGCTCCAAGTCAACCCACAAGAGCTTTCTGTAGGTTGAAAATTTCAGGTAGATTTCCCCAAGTGTGTGTGGCTTTGAATTCAAAGAACAAAAAAGTTTCTTTAAAAAAAAAAAATTTAGTATGGTCTACAATAATCTCTGACTTGAATCTGTTTTCTGCTTTTTAAATTTTAAAAAATCCAGCTGATGATGAGAAAATTTGCATCTCTGGAAGGGAGATTTGTTAGCCCTGGCACTGGGGAGGGAAGGTCACAGCAGAGTAGTGCTGTAGGCAACTGAATCACAAAGGCAGAGTTTATTACTATTTCAGATCCAAACTTCATAGGAACCTGAGCACATATCATTAGGCTTGATTTACGCTGTTTTTTCCCCCTGTTGTTGCTAAAGTAGATAGGCTTAGTGTAATGACTAAAACACTGCACGTACATGTAAATGCACTTGAAGTCTTGAAGGAAACTTTTTAGCAGTTATTGTTAGTACATAGAGTGAAGAAAGCCTGCTTTTATAAACCGCTGAGTGTATAATGTTTATTTTTATTCAGAAAATTACCGCAAATGAGTGAAAATATCAGTTTGGGAATATTATAATTCTCTTAAATTTTTGAGTGTTGTTTTCTGGCAGTGGAAAACTGACTTTTCAGAATTTCCTTTGTTTCGGTTGCGGAAGCAACCTGCTGTGTCCTACACACCAAGGGCTTCCTACTGATGACCAGGCCAGCTCAGCTGACATTGGTCGTCACAGCACAGGGACTCCGCATTGTGTCGAGGAACACGGGGCTTCCCCAAGGCGCTGGCTACACAGACCTCTGGGTTTGCTTAGATTTACTGCTGTCTCAGTTGGACAGGTGCATTTCTCATGATCTGAGCATCAACGAGGGGTGATTTACACATTTACAAATCATACATTCTGGGTACAACAACACTGACATTGGCAGGTAACAGCAACATTGTTGAACAGTAACTCATAAGTCCTTTCCTGTGAGTTAATGATACATCAGAGAAAAATGTGAATCAAATTGAAGAAGCAATGAGTATGGAAGAAATCTTTCTTGCTTGTGTGGACTCCATAATTGAATGGTAATTTGTTAAGAGGTTTTTAAGAACTGCATATTACTTAAGTAACCAAGTTAACTTGACAACAATGAACTTCATTCTTTGGAATGATGGCTGCAATTCATTGGTTGTAAATCAAATGTATTTCCACATGAATGTTACCCAGAGCAGATCTTATGTATTCTGCTCTGGAAATTTGGATGACTTTTGAGCTGAGCTCTAACGGAAAAGACAAATTGATTTAGAGGAAAGTTTACATTACATTTTCAATTTAACTTCTATTTTTGAAAGTGGTATGTGAAAACACAGTGAAAGCTGGCTGGAACAATGTATAAGACAAATGCAGTTTCATTTCATGATGATTAATTTTTCAGTTATCATCATTGGCTAATTTTTGTTATAATTATATTTGAGTTGGATGATTACTTGCTTTTCAGAAAGCAAATGGAAAAGGGCTAAGAAAACATAGGAAAGTTACTTAAATGAGGCATTGGTTCTCTGGCTCAGTATGTGGAAAAAAAGTGTGTAAGTCACCCTGTTGTCAGTGTTCAGATCATGAGAAATGCACCTGTCCGGGTGACTTTCAGCATGAGGAAAATGCCTTTGGAACGCATCTGTGAGTATATTTTATAAGCAGGACAGAAACGCCGTGTGCTACAATTTCAAAACTGCATAGAACCTTAAACTTTCAAATCTATGATGCAAATGCATTGTTATTCCTTGAACTTAATTGGCACGGTAGGAGAAAGAGGAGAGCTGATGGGAAAACTACTGAGGTGGAACCAAGGGATAAAAATGCTATATACCACCGTAATAGATGAAGACTCACTTGAGATAATTGCCAGCAATGTTATTATCCGAGATAAAGATAATACAGGACACATGGATATGCGGTCCCGAAGAGAAGAAAGCGAGTACAGGAGATTAAGTATCATTGAGAAAAACGTTCACTTTGGGGAACACTTTGAACAGACCCAGCACCATAAACGTAGACCGGAAGAACTCAGGGAGGGAGGGAGGGAGGGAGAGAGAGAGCTACTGCTGAGGCGGAAGTAGACCCAGGCCCTGGGGAAGGTGAGGGCAGGTGCACGGGGCCGCCCTTGGGAATAGGAATCGTTGCTGGGAGAGGCTGGAGACCACTGGTCTTCTCACTTCTATATTTCCTTTAACCTGCTCTTCCCTTTTGGGGTTTGCTAAAAAGGCACTCTTGCCCAGACTTAGTCTAATCAAATTATCCCAAAAGCCAAATACAGTGGCAATTGGAGTTCCTCAGATCGAGGACAAAGATAGGAAACCAAGGAGAAAATAACTGGCTCTGACCAAACCTCCTTCACTTGAAAATGTGATCGACTCTT
Organism: Heterocephalus glaber; assembly: GCF_000247695.1. The sequence goes on along the minus strand of NW_004624819.1, from coordinate 2,166,733 downwards.
CAGTGTTCAGCAGGTGCGGAGAGCCAGGAGGAGTCAGGATGGAGGAGGGAGAGGGAGTGAGCCCTGGTCCGTGTTTCATAGGGCAGAAAGGCTGTGAAGTGAAATCGCCTTCTGTGTTGTCTAAGCACCAGCCTCGAGGTTGCTCTGCTGTCCACAGGGGTGACCCCTGTGCATGGAAACGCGACTGTACCACGTGGTCCGTCACAGTGCTCCAGAGCCCTGCTCATGGGTCCTGACGGCCCTGCTTCAGCCACAGCTGTCTTCATTTTTAAGGAGCCACATTTATTTTAACTTTTTTCTTTCCCGCTCCGTCCCTCCCTCTCTCCCTCCTTCCCTCACATCTTTTCTCCCTTCCTTCCTATTTTAGTACTGGGAATTGAATCCAGGGCCTTCACAATAAGCTGTATCCTCAGCCCTTTTATTATTTCTTATTTTTGCGTCAAGGTCTTGCTAAGTCACTAAGTGGCTCAGGCTGGGCTTGAACTTGTCATCCTCCTGCCTCAGCCTCCCAGTTTACTGGGATTCTCATCATTATACCCAGCTAAGGAGCCACATTTCTGAGTTAACATAAATGGAGGAGTCCTCCCTACACAGACCAAGCACACTTTCCAAATAGAGGCCTCTGTGTGGTTCAGAGAGCAGCAGAAAATAGGGAGTGTGGAGAATAGAGAAACATAGAGTAATGAAAAATCACATGGCATATTACAAAGATTTCAGATGTATTCGTTTTTTGGCACAGCTCTAATACCCTGATTTAATCAATGTGGGCAGGGTGATTCTATGTACTGATCAGGTCCAGACCAGTCTGCTGCCGAGGGCTGGGGCCCTGGGAAGCAACATAGCTGTGGATGTACTGCACATCCGACTGCACTCCTAGCCCAAGAGGATTGTGGGCACTCTCCAGTCTGCTTCCTGATAGTTGTACCACAAGGTGACATACGGTTGCTTCATTTTCTTGTAATCTGATATTTGGCCAAGCCAAGGTCCCGCGTTTAAAACTTCAAGGGTTACAGGTCTGACAAAACACATTTTTCATGAGTATATTGTTTCCTCAAAATTATTTGGTATGATGTGACAGACCACTCAGCTCTGCTGACTTTTTTTTTTGAGAAACAAATTCATGAATATGTCTAATAAAACTATAAACTTATTTGAGAATATTCTTATCAACCTGATGGATGGACATGTAACATACCATATGAAGCAATTTTCTTTTAACTTTTGACTTCTGAACTGAGGTATCTTTCCGCTTTCCTGGAGTCAGTTTTCTTTAACATGGAATGTTGTAATGTCGGTGCCTTCAGATGAGGACTTTACACACCATGGGCAGAAGCTATGACTTCCAGGGAATTTTTTTTTTTTGTGACTGAGAAACTACTCACCGAAATTGATGTTGTTATGCCATTTAATGAGAACTCCAGTATTTTTTATTTGATATTTCATTTGCATCTTAAAATGTGCTTTTGCAGATTATTTTCAGGACACTGGTAAACCTTGAGAAGGTCTTTATCACAATTTTACTAGTATTTTCTTCCAGCTTTAGAGGTCTTGAAAGTGTTAAAAGAGTTGGTTGAAATCTGTGGGGAGATGTGCCTAGAGATCTGGAATCCCTTTATTTTAAGCTCAGAAATGTCTTTGTGAATGTATTTTTGCTTCAACCACAATTCTCTTCCAACTATTTTTTGTCATAATGAAATCATTAGCTTGTTTGTGAGATGGACAACTGTTGTCATGGAAACAAACAATGTCACAAATTCAGTTTTGTAGCAAGAAAGGGAGAAAATTGATAAAAAACATAACAGGAAAAATAGAAGCTGCAATTATTGTTTGTAAACTACTCCAAAAACAAATATGGAAGACAATTCTCAATTTTTAACTAATTTTGAGTTATACTTTTTTGGAATGTTATTAATGTGTTGTTTAGCTTATTTAAATTCAAGGTCACTTTCAAGTAAGGTTTTTTTCATAGCAACCATTCCTAAACACAACTCACAAAATTTAGAGGAAGAGGAATATGTGGGAAAATGATGTATATTAAGCAAAAGGAAAAATGTACTGCACATTTAAACTTAGAGACTAGCTGTTGGCATATTGATTACCTAGGGAAATAAAAACCAGCTAACCAACCAAACAGCCAAATCAACCAAATCAACCAGCTCCATAACTGAACCAAACCAAAGAAACAACTTGAAATACACTTTTATATTTCCTAAAGTAGATTTTCAAATGAGAATTAGAATTTGGGCATTTGGGGAAGAAAGTGAGGAAGTTCTTGAAAGTAAACTTCCTTCCTTCCTTCCTTCCTTCCTTCCTTCCTTCCTTCCTTCCCTCCTTCTTCCTATCCCCTCCTTTGCTCCCTCCTTCTCTCCCTCCTTTCCTTCTTTTCTTCCTTTCTCCCTACCTTTTCCTTGTGCTGATAAAACCCAGGTTCTCACACATTCCAGACATGTATTCCACCACTAAGACACATTTCCCAGAGAAAATAACTATTCTTGGTCACAGTAAAATATGTATCTAATTTCCTTCAAGAGATGAGATGTCCTGTTAGTAATTAAAGTTATTTATAATGCAGTTAGAATTTGTTTTCTTAATCTTGGGCTCTGTTAGAATGTTTAGCTCCTGTTTTATTTATTTTTCTCTCTAAATTCAACCACATATGATAGGTTTTTGTCTATAGCATTTCTTTTTCATTCGTCATCTGTGTATGCTGAAATTTCATAGTTTAAGTATAAGTAATGTTAAGATATTCATTCTTACTCTTTGAGTCAAGTAAAATCATGACCTCCAAAATTCTTTATATATTATTTGCATAATATACAACAAAAATTTATATATCATTTGCATAAATATACAATTACTGGCAAATTGTATGATGAGAAAGCAGATAGTTTTATAGCTGTGTTATACTGTGGCCTAAACCCTAGAAAGGGTAGCTGATATAAAGTGACCTGTATATTTATCTTACATTTCAAATATGAAAAGGAGGGTTTATTAGTAAACATCTGTGCCTCCTATTAGTTTGTGGTTTCTATATTTTTTTCCATTTGGATTGTATTGTATTTTTTTAAATGAAAGAGCTAAACTTTAGTAGCATATGTTTTCAATCAGCTACAACAAGTGGTGTGTTTTATTTTGATGACTAATCACTTTTAAGTTTTCCAGAATTGGTGGTTTTAGTTTCATTAGGGTTAAGTTATATTGAAAACTTGCACTTCTACTTTTTAAATTGCATGAAAAAATGAAAGTTTCTTCAGAATGTGATTGATGGAACCAAGACTTGCAAGTGATATAAGGTTGTTGTAGTTACTGCAAGTCATATCAAAACAGCTTAAATTAGATCATAGAAAAAAAATTATGGTGAGGAAATATCAACAATGGGCTACGTCATAAGGCAGACAAAAATGTGACAAAATTTTGGGGTTTAGACACATAGTCCTTCAAATTTAGATGTCACCCTTGTCTTAGAGGATCTTGTACTCTGACTGGGTGTATCAGGGCAAGACTTATTGGTAGGAATCAAATATAATTTTGAAGTGTTATCCCATCAATCTCCACTAGGAAAATAGCATGCAAAGCTCAGAAAGAAGAAATGGGTTGTTTGACAAATCCAGTGTATTAGTCACTTTCGTGTCTTTGGAACACAATACCCAACAGCTGCCACTTAGAGGAGGAGAGACTTAATTTGGCTCATGGTTTCAGGGAATTCAGTCCATGGTCAGCTGGCTCCAAGGCAGGAACATCATAGCAGAAAGGCATGGTAGAGCAAAGATGCTCAAGTTATGGCAGTCAAGAAGCAGAGAAAGAGAACAGCACTGAAGAGTAAGGGAGAGGGTCCAGGTAAAGACCCCAAGGTCACTTCCCCACGACCCACCACACACATCCAGAAGTATGCTTTACTCATTCCCCAACCCAATCAAGTTCAAATAATTGAACTCAACAACCACATCTAGTTTGAATGTAGCAAGTTAGGATGTCTGCCAAGATGAATAAATATTTAAACATCTAGTAGACATTTAAAAGTTATTCCCCTTTAATTTCTGTTCTAGAACGTGGTTCACCTCAAGATTTAGTCACTAAAGACATCACAGACACATCAGTTGGAGCTTACTGGACGTCTGCTCCAGGAATGGTTCGTGGATACAGGGTCTCATGGAAATCGCTTTATGATGATATTGACAGTGGAGAGAAAAATCTTCCTGAGGATGCAATTCATACTGTAATAGAAAATCTGCAGCCAGAGACCAAGTACAAAATTTCAGTTTTTGCAACGTACAACAGTGGAGAAGGAGAACCTCTGACTGGACATGCCACAACTGAATGTAAGTAATGCCACAAGTGTGTTTGGGTGTGTGTGGGAGCGACTGTACAGCCATCAGCTTGAATGACATGTTGCTTAACCGATTGAATTTTTTCCATCATGTGAGGAGGACTGAACAATGGTTAATGTGTAAAAATACAAATTTTTGAGATATTGAATCCCTTTTAATTACCTATAGTTGTCTCTTCTTTTTAACATGGTGGATGAGCAACTAGGTAGGGTAGCCAACTAGTAAAAATGAGGACCGTTGGAGACAGAATTCAGACACATTTATGCAGTAGTTGTTATTTTCTTGGTCAGGTTACTTAACCTTCCTTGCATCTCAGTTTCCTGTTCTGTAGAATGCAGATAATACTTCTTGTCCTTTAGATTTGCCATGAGGATTAAATGAAATAACACATGAATCACAAAGTTTAGGGCCTAGTCACCTAGAAATGTTTGATAAGTGAAAAGTGGCTATTGAGATTATAATTTTCATGCAACAAGGCTAATCCTAAATGAATCCTCTTTATTACTATTATATTTAGTAAGGTTAAATCAAAAGGCCACTCAATTTTGTGGTGGCTCAAGTACTTTTATTTCATTAATATTCGTTTTCATGAATAATTATAATCCATCTGTCATGATTTATTACTACATGGCTGGTGAAGGTTGCATGAAGCTTTCTTGATTCTGTCTGAGTGATAAGGATGTGTTGATAGAGGGTCAGAGATTTGGTGGTGATGTTGATACTGGGAGAGGCCCTGCTTGTGGCAGGGAAGGGCATCCGGGGAATCTTGGTACCTTCTGCTCAGTTTTGCTATGAACCTAACACTGCTCTAAATGGTAAATTCCATTAGGAACAAACCCAAACAAAACCTAAGCAAACAAAAAAATCATTTATTAAGCATGGGAACTTCTAAGCGTTTGTAGGAAAAACCTTAATTGCTTTTGTTTTCAGAGGATTTTAGGAAAGGGGGAAAGAAATGGAGCATTCTTGTATTTTCTTCTGTTAGAAAGAAGTTGAAGAATTTGGTGATTTTTCCTGGGGAAAAAAGAGGGGAAATTGCCATGCGGATTTTCAGTTAAGTCCCACATCCTGATTCAAATTGTCCTTTGCTAAAATCTTTTGGCCTGAGTTGTCTGAGGAATTCATTTTCTTTTTTATCACTGGCAAGCTCAGTTGGATATGTCTAAATTTAAATTTGTCTGAGTTAACCAGCTTTCAAAAAAGAAAAATCAAACTCCTTCAGGAAATTTAAATATGTGAAAAGGCATGTATGATTGGTTTCCATGGGGGCACACGAAATCTGTGCCTGGAATATATTTGCTGATGTAGCTTAAGAAACTGGCAGAAATTTGTTCTTTATTTCTGATGGAAATTAATTTTGTTATAAGAGAAGCCACATTGTAAACTTAGGCCAGAGAGATGACACACATAGCTGAAATTATTTATAAGTCTAAATACAAAATTCATATAGCTGAGAAATTATAAGACTGTATGTATTTAAAAGAATTAAGTACTTTCCTTCTCCAGTGTATCTTTTTCCAAAAATGACTTAGCCTTCAGATAATTATTCAGGGTTGAAAATCTCCACAAGGGATGTGTTTTAGCCAAAAGCAATTATGTTTGCAGAAACTATAAATAAAATTTTGTGTCTTAGAAGATGGGCACCTGAGAACTTTTCAGTTTTGGGGGGTGATTGATTGACTTAAACATTAGTGAACAAAAAAGCCTCTTTTGAAATAGACTTGGAAGGAATGAAAGGTTCATTTCTTAGAGTGTATGAAAACTGCGTAAATGTCTGTGGAAGTAAGAGCAGACAGGAACCTTCCTCTGTGCTGTTTGGTTGTGTTTTACTTTGCTCTGTGTGGGAAGCAGAGCCCTGCAGAAAGGACTTTCACACCCGTGAGTGAGCTCTGGTTTCTAGGTGGCACCGGGGTCCTGAGGCGTGGATGATTCTGCCGAGCCCCAGGTCAGGCTTGCATACTTCATGGGCACTTCCAACGGGCCATCCTAGACATGCCTTTCGGATTGCTTCCACCTGAAGCTCAGGGAGTGGGCCACAGAGCTGATAAGTGAGTTGGAACTGGAAGCCAGCAGAGGGGAAGCTATCTATTGTGCCTCCTGAGGGCAACTGAGTTAGCAAAGGTACAGAGAGAATCTGAAAGGACCCAATAAGAGCTCCTAAAACATGAGAACTCATTGTGTGAGGGGGTCACAGTATTTTATAGCATGGGACATACCTAGCAATGACCCCAAAAATCTTGTTTTTGAGTTATGGAGAACAAACAAGACATTTTTTTCTTCCCTAAAATCAAGTTTCCTATGAAAACTAAGATGAGATGTGATGTAATTTATTTAAATTCAGTTCCTTTATTGTAAAGAGTTAATGAAAAGGGAGGAATATGAATGAGATCCACAGAATAAGTCAAGGTATGAGCTACAGCGTTTTAGTGGTTTTTCAAACATATTTGAGTGTGGAAAGATTTTAAAGTTTGGAATTCCATTCTTTTGGGAATGTAGGTTTCTTTTTAAGCCAACACTCATAAGATTTAAATTTCCATTTTTCTCAATTTTGAAGTGAAATTGGTCTGAGAATTTTTCATAATAGAGGAATATTTTGTTCCACTGAATAAAAATTTAAGAAGGAACCAAGAGGTCAGAAAACATATTTTAGCACAATGCCTTCTAGAAAAGGGTTAGAGTCTGATTAATTTATTTAATGTTTGTGAACATCAGTAATGACTGTTATCCAAGTAGATTATTTTTCTATGTTCTATTCTTTCCCATACTATTTTCAAAACTCTAGGCAAAGTATTTATGTATTTTGTTCAGAAATTTATATACTTTGATTAGTTCACTCAGAGAATAGTAATAGAGAACTGAGGATTAATCTGAACAAATTTTAATATTTTCAGAAATCAATGGATTTGGCCAAGATTTCACTTAGTTTCTTTAAACACTAAAATTAAAATTTCAACTAATCTATTTTTGGTTAAAAGTATACTTTCACGTCTCTGAGAAACTTTCATCAGAATCCTATAATGAATTTCTTTGCCTGTTTTATTTTTCCTATCTGTGTCCTCTATACATAATGTATCATTATGAAACATCTGAGTGCCTTCACAATTTTCTTTTTATTACTGATTTTCAAGCAATCTGGTTATTATGTATCTGAATGTAATTCTCTTCGTATTTCTTGTGCTTGGGACTCATTGAGATTCTTAGATCTGTGAGTTTATAGTTTTTGTAGAATGAGAAAAAGCTCAGCCCATCATTTCTATAAATATTTTACTTATTCCATCCCTACTGTCTTCAAGTATTCTCATTATACATACGTAGTTTATATAGATTACACATGTACAAATCTATGTAAAGTTGTCACAGGCACTGGTGCTCTGTTTACTTTTTCAATCAATTTTTCTCCTGTGTTTCTTTCTTTCCTTTTTTTTTTTTGGTACCAGGGATCAAACTTGGGACCTTGTGCTTGCGAGACAGATGGCAGAACCACTGAGCTAAATTCTTGGGCCTCCTGTGTTTCTGTTTTAAGTTTCTGCTGTCAGGTCATCCAGTTCACAGATTATTTAAAAAATTTTTTTTATGTATTATAAATACAATCCTTACATTTTCATCTCAGACATTGTATTTTTTATCTCTAAAAGTTTGATCTGAATCTTTTTTTGTATGCTATCTGTTTAACATGCTTAATCTTTCTTCCACCATTATTCTCATGTGGGACATAATTATAATAATTGTTAAATGTCTCTTTTGTTCTGTTACATATGATATTTCTAGTTGGGTTTCTATTGATTGCTTTTTTTCTTATGGATTGTCTTAGCCTGGGCTGCCATAACAAATACCATTGGCTTATTAACCTACAGAAATTTATTTTTTCACAGTTCTGGAGGCTAGAAAGTCCAAGCTCAAGGTTCTGGTAGGGTTTGGTTTTAAGTGAGAGTTTCTTCCTGGCATGAAGTTGGCCACCTTCTCCTGTGTCCTCATGTGGCCTTTCCTCTGTCTGGGGATGGGGAGGAAGAGAGAGTTCTCCAGTATCTCTTTCTCTCATGGAGACACTAATCCTATCTGATCAGTCTCACCTATACAACCCAATTTAACCCTAAATCCCGCACCAAGGGCACCATCTCCAAAGACCAACACAGTGAGGGTTAAGGCTTCAGCATATGAATTTTTTGAGGGAGCATGATCATTCCATCCACAATTTAGGTCATAGTATTTTCCTTCTTGGCAGAAGGAATTTAGAATTTTTATTAGAAGCCAGACATTGTTAGTTTTACCTTGTTGTTAGGTGATGGCTATTTTTACATTCTTATAAATATTCTTAAGTTTTTTTTTTTCCTGGAATACATTTATGTTACTTGGAAATAGTTTGAGCCTTCTGAAGCTTAGTTTTAAGCTCTGCTTTAGTTTTAACTGAACTTGCTGTGTTATTGAGTTGGTGGCCTCTTGAGCACCTTGTGTAATGTCTCCAGAGCTAGGAGTTCTCTTCCAGGCCTGTGTGAGCTATAGGAGTTATTCCCTTTATTGCCTTTGAGCAGTTCTGTCCCTGATTTGGGCAGTTTCCTCACATATGTGTCCTCCCTGAGAGGGAGACTCAGGGGACCCTTTGGATGTTTTTGGAACATTTTCTTTGTGGCACACTCTGTCGTACTCTGTTCTGTGCATTCCAGTTGCCTTGGACTCCTGGACTCACAACACCCCCTTGGTAGTTAAGGGAGACCTCTGGGCTCGGTGTGGGGTCTGCCCTTCCATGCTCATGCCCACACACTCTCTCCAGGCAACAAACCAGTTCAGCCATACAGTCTACTCTCATTTGCTCCTCATCTCTCTAGGACTCCTGTCCAGTGCTGACTCATGCCCACTGTCTAAAAACTCTTGTTTTTTTAAAAAGCTTTTTTCCCCAATTGTTTCATATGGCTCTAGCCTATTTGAACATGAAAATTTCCTTTAAAATCAGGGTAGAGTCTTTAAAGTTTCCTTCAGCTTAGTCTCTTCCTATAAAAATGCTTATGGCTTTTTGAATGCAGAATTATTGAACTGAATGAAATAATCCTGCTTATAAGCTCTAAATATAAATAAGAAAAGAAATGATGTTGATTGTGGATGTTTGACTTGTCTTTGATAGTTATCAATAATTGTGAAATAGTATTTAAAAAGATAATCTAATAAATATAATTATTATACATTACATAAATTCTATTAACATGTAGTGCTTTCTAAAATACTGGACACATACAGCAATTTATCTTTCGAGCCCTTGAGATACTTTTATGTGTTACAGTTTCCTATTTTGTCTTTCCTATTTTGTTTGTATGCACATAACAATCAAAAATAATGTTAACCATAGTGCCTCTGGCTGGTCATTTATAGATTCCAACTTTTTCTGGAAAGGCCTAAGCAAAATTTCTAACTCTTCATTCATTATTTTTAGTATTCTCCATGACATTGCTACTAGGTGGATTCTTTGCAGATGAAAATACAATAAAAATTCACTTCATCTCCAGAAACGGATTTTTTTTTTTAGTAAAGTCTCTAGGAGGCAAATAGAAAATCTGCATTTTGACCTCATACTTTTTAGTATGAGTAGAATAAAGAGAACACATTTACTGAAGTCTTGCTGAGATGAAGCTTCCACATCATCATGAGTTTATGAGAGATTTCAATGCTAGGCAGTAGTATAGTGGACATATTTAATAAATCACATTTCCTTTTCACATAAATGAAGAGGTATACATACATGCTTTCTTTCAAAATGATATACATTTTAATTTTCCTCTTATTTCACAGTATCCCAAGATTCTAAAACCTTGAAAGTAGATGAAGAAACAGAAAACACAATGAGAGTTATGTGGAGACCAGCACCAGGAAAAGTTGTCAATTACCGAGTTGTGTATCGTCCCCAAGGAGGAGGGAGACAAATGGTTGCTAAGGTGCCATCCACAGTCACTTCAACAGTGTTAAAGCGACTTCAACCCCAGACCACGTATGACATCACAGTTCTCCCCATCTACAAGACAGGAGAAGGGAAGCTGAGGCAGGGATCAGGAACAACAGGTACAAATCTTGACTTTTTTTTGTGGAGGAGAAAGTATGCTGTATGTTAAAAGAAGACTTTAATACATCTACTGCATTTGTAAATATTTAAAATCAAATCTGTAGTATATTAAATTATAATTAGATGAGATTCATCATTTGCATATTATATTTGACAATCTAGTTCCTCATAAAATGATTCGAACAGTTAATGTTCTAATGCTGAAGTAACCCGAATGGTAAGAATTAGTTATCCTTGTTGGGTAGCACTCTGTTACCAGGATTTTTTTTTTAATTATTGAATTTATCTAATTTTATTGTATTTTAAAAATTGGAAAGAGTGAAACAGTGTTTCCAAACACCTGAGAAATAGTACAGCATCTTCACATAAACAATTGGAAAGAAGACCAAGTTTAAGTTAGAATCTCATTTTATATAATGGATAACATAAATTAAGTCATCCTTTAAACCACACGTATCCAGTAAATAGCTGCACTTGTATATAAAGAACATTTGGTTTTCTTGCACTTGGTGAACATTCTATTGTTATTTATAACAAATGGCTGATACTATTAGCAACAGTTTTCATAGCTTGCATTGTTCCAAAAGTTAAACAATGTAATAAATAACAAAATAATATATTTCTCTTAAATTTTTTAAATTATGAAATATAGCTCAAAACAATAAGTTGGAACTAATGTATCTTCCAAAGTTTAAAAGGATAAATGGCTCAGAACTAGCCAAGTTAGGAACACTATAGAACAGAGAGCTTCCTTATAAGGAAATCAATCTAGAGATTGTTTCTCATTCCCTGAAGAGTTAAGTTGAAAGGTACCAGGGATGGCAAATGATGCATATATACTTTTTAAAGTATAAAAACATCTCAGTAAGAAAAAGTTCCTCATTACCTCTGTTAACAGTGCAAAGTGCCATTTTAAATTCAAAAAGTAAAGATTTACTTGCATGTATACTTGTTTTAGAATAAAATATAAATATGAAACAGTACCCATATGAGGAATAAACATACAATAAAAACGTATCTTTTAAAAACTGGGATATACATATCCTAATAGAACGATGTGAACAATGAGTTCTTATTTGAATGTCCAATTAAACTAAAATGGGAAACTTTAAAATAATAGGTATTTCTCTGAACAAATTATAATAAGACTCCATCCAGACTACTCTTCCAGTATATTTCTTGCATAAAATGGTCATTCCATATATCCTACAATTTATCTGAAAACTGGTAAGAACATTTGATGATGCTTTAAAAATGGTTTTCTCTACTAAATTTGAACAAATAAAACTATACAAAGAAGTAATAGAGAGGCAAATAATTTACATGGCTATTGCTTTTGTGGAAATTGGTAGAACACGAACAGTATACTACATTATCAGAATATTTGAGAAAGATATGATAGCCACAGATTTAACTTTAAATTCTCTTCTGAGGTAAAATTCTCTTGGATTTAATTATAGAAGTTTTCAATCCCTGGTATTTCCTCTCCCAAATCAAAAATTTTTGGTTTTGTTTTGTTGTTTGTTTTGCTGCTTGAAATATATATTTTTTGCATGAAATATATTTGTAAACTATACATAAACAATAATAAAAACAGAAGGAATGAACTTCCAGTTTGAATATGTTAATGCTAACATGTTAAATGGCTTTTCAAGAAGTAGACTTAACTATAACATAGTTTTGCAATTCTGGATATAACAGTTTTAGAGGAACTGTCGGCAAAACAAAAACTAAGGACAAGAAAATGAATTGGTAAGCTCAATCTACATTTCCGAAAACACCTTGTTTTTCTTTAAGCTTTTCAATGTAGTGGCATAGCTTCAGGGATGGCCCCAGCTTCAAACCCATATACTTAATGATTATGTCATTATTGAGCAGCAGCAGGGCTTTCCCATCAATTTCCTGTTTCCTCAGGAGCCAGGTGAGGGGGCGTGATATTTGAGGATCTGTATTGTTCAGAAACTGGATCACATCTTCCACAGACCAGTTTAAAGGGTTTTCAGGGAAGGTTTGTTTCACAGTATCAGTTTTAGATTCAATTTGAGAACTTGTAGCAAAATCAGCTGAGTATTGGAAAGATGTACTAGGATGCTTACTCTCCGGGCACCCGGAACAGCTGCTCATGTCCAAGTTACGTTTCAGGCCGGAATATCTCTGGGTCAGAGTTGCTGAATGTGATATTGGGGAAATTTCTGCAGGCGACATGTTGTTGCTGCCAGGATACCTGGGGCTGGCAGGCGTATCAGAATATCTCACACATGTACAGTGAGTACGGCCACAGCACTGGTTAGGAACTGGTGAACCACCATAGAATGGCTCCTCCTCCTGCAGGGGTTCCTGCCCGATTTCTTGTGATTCTTCATAATCCAACAATGCTATGTTTTCCTCACCATTATCTTCTGGTCTGCGAACTGGTGAAGTTGGGCTATAACTTTTAGAGTGAGAAAATGAAGAGAGACGCTCTATTCTCTCCATTTCCTCGGCTTCAGCTCTTTCCAAATCTGAGAAGCTCTGTCTTGTGAGTTGCTTAGCAGAGTCCCAATCGTGTTTCGCGTGTGAACACTGAATTTCTGACACCTTTCTATCAATAGCATCACACTTCTTATCTAGCAGTTGAACGGCATCATATATGACCTGACATTGGCCAATGACCACCAGTTGTCTTAGTTCTTCTTTGTGGGGTATGTTCAGTTGAAATTGTTCCTGCTTTTTGGCGGTGGTACACATTGTGCACCAGGAGAAATTCCACTTCCTCTGAGTTGAGCCTAATGATCTGTAAAGTTGCTGGTTATTTGTGAAACTGCTTAGCCACCTAAGAGTGACAAACCTTCTACTCCTCGTACAGCTCCTCGGAGGCCCTGGCGGCGGCGGGCGCAGCGGGGCCGCACTTGGTTTCAGTTGGTCCTGCGTGGCTCGCGCTTCCTGCTCGGGCCGGGCGCCTCTCGCGCTCCGCGGCGACTCGGCCGGCGCGGCGGGGTCGTGCGCAGGAGCAGCTGCGCCACGCGCCCAGAGGCCCCGCGTTCACTGTCCGTTGGGCTGGGGTGGGATCGGCGGCTCCCTCTCTGGCCGAGGGCAGAAAGCTTCCTACTTCCGACCGAGAAACCTGCCCCCGCGACTGAGCATGCCCAGTGTGGCCGCCCTCGCGGGAGGGGCGGAGCGGCGCGAGTTACCAGGATTTTTATTCAACAAGATATCTTGTCCTATCAGACTTAATCCTTCTTATAAATGTACATTATTTTTTTGGTACAAGGGATCGAACTCAGGTCTAAATGTACATTTTTGAAAAGGCTAATAGAAAACCCTGAAATCTTAGACTTAGGAATAATGTTTTACAAATCTATTTATTGTTATAGTGTCTCGATTTAAGTCGCCAAGAAATCTCAAAACATCTGACCCAACTATGTCAAGTTTCCGAGTGACGTGGGAGCCTGCCCCAGGGGAAGTGAAGGGTTACAAAGTCACATTCCATCCTACGGGAGATGACAGAAGACTGGGGGAGTTAGTCGTTGGACCGTATGACAACACAGTTGTTTTGGAGGAACTTCGGTAGGAATTGCCCACATTTGTGTTAAAGGTCAAATCTATTTGTGTTAAAAGTTAAATAATTTATACAAATCAGTAGCCTAATACAAATAAATCTGTATATGTCTACCAGCAGAGTATTTTATATCAACTTAATCTCCTTCCTTTGCTTGGTGCTGCTAGAGTAGAAGTGAGAATTCAGAGGCCAGCAGCAGAATTTAAGCCTGGGCAAAGTGTTTGTAATGTTGGAATAATTTTTTAATTATAAGTCATCAGGAATTACATTTTTCAATAATATTGCTTTAAAAAAATCCGTATTACGCGATTTCCCCCAAACTCCAGTGGTGTGGAAACGCGGGGCTCCTGTGAGTCAGGCTGAGGCCCCACGGGAGCCTCCTCCCATGCGACACCAGGGGCCGGGCCGGACTCGGTGCGCAGTGCCAGGAAGGGCACGGGAGCCCAGTGAAGGTTCACTTCAGGACTGTGTGTGGGAAAACAAGGGCGCCTGAGTTTGACCAGCACCACATTCATGGCAGTGGGAAGAGGGGAGCCCGAGCATGGCCTCCTGGGAAGTGTGCTCACCTAGGGTCCCATAGCCCTGAAATCTGTATACACTCTCGGCATTTACTTTCCCAGAGTAGGGAGGTGAGTGATACTGGACTTGCTACTTGCCAGGCACTGTGCACGGGGCCTTATGTCACCTTGTAAAGCGCAACGTTTGCATCATTTTCTTTTTTTGTGGTGGGGTTGGGGGTGGAACCAGAGCCTCGTGAGTGCTAGGCCAGGGCTCTGCCCTCCGTCTACACTGCAGCCCTTCAGTCGTGACCTTAGAGCCCATGGCTCATCAAGTGCCACGTTCCTGACCCTTTTGGGACACACATCGTGAGGGAGGGACTCTGCCCTTGGTAGAAAGGCAAGGCTGCAAGGGGGCTGTGCGTCCCGGAGCAGAATGCTCTGGGGTGTTTGGAGGCCGTTTTCTCTTGCGTCCTCACGGTAAACATACACTACAATGTGGTGGAAATTATTTTTCTTCTCTTACAATACCATACATTCTAAGTTTCTCTGAGTGAAAGTTTATCAAGGTGAGTGTTTTTAACAAAGCAAAAATGCTACCCTTTTAGCTAATGGTCCATACAGACAATATACTTTACCATTTCAGGGCAGGCACCACCTATAAAGTAAATGTTTTTGGAATGTTTGATGGAGGAGAAAGTTCACCTCTTGTTGGACAAGAAATGACAACCCTTTCTGACACAACTGTAATGCCTATTTTATCCTCCGGTAAGAAATTGAACTGTATTCCCCTGGGAGAAACTTAGCATTATGAAACTATTTCAAATATGAACTTTTAGGTCACTATATAGAGTGAGAAGTAGCTATCAATTGTTTTCACTAAAATTTATTTAAATAATTAGCATAGTTTGATGTTTAAGAAAACTGCTTCAAGACAGTCAACTGTACTTTTGATAATATTTATTTTTAGGCTTCTCTTTTTAGCATTGCATTAGTTACATAGTATACATTATTTAAAGAAGAGCTTTTTCTAAATGTAGATTACCATATCTACACTTTTCTAACATTTTTCTTCTATTTAGTGACGAGGTTGCAGTTCTCTTCTGTTAAGGGAGCTATGTATCTTTACTTCAGTGGTTCATTTGGGCTGGAACCTCAGCGTGAGGTTACAGGAAAAATGGGCAAACTGACTAGGGAAGCGACAGATGACATGAGGCCTTTAGATTTCCTGCCCTGCGTGATGACAGCCTTGGTGCAAACACAGCTAGTTTTTAACATTCTTAGAGGAGGAAGGGGTGGGAAGAGCTTGCTTCTGTGTTTTTATCATGTATTGAAACCAGTAGACCACTGAGGAGACTTTGAGGTCGAGGGTCAGCACCTAGGTATGCTCTGCCCTGACATGCATAACAAGAGCGGGCACCTGCGCTCGGCAGCATGATGAGCACTGGTTAGTTTTTGACCAGTTTTTTCATCAGATGTGACAGTGTAAGGCATTGGAAAATTCATAGCTGGTAACTCAAGCTCATAGAAGAAAGAACATTTAAAAAGTTGGATGTGGATAAAATAGTGTCAAATTGTGCTGTTTCGCATTGATGTTTGATTGTTTCTCTTATGGTGATATTAACCGATTTGTATTTTTATTTTGTAGCCTGTACATTGAGGATATTGGGATTGTTTCTCTCTCTCCAAAGCACCCTCGCTTTGTATCATGTCTGTGCTTGTTGGCTCCACAGCCTCTCAGTTTATTTGTTTGCATACTTTCCTAAATTGTTTTTCTTCTTTCTTGATTCTTTACATGTGCAAATTTCATCATCTGTATTATCTGATTTTTTATACATAGCGGGTGATAAAGTTCAATAATTAAATAATAGTGCATCAGGTTTTTAAAATGTATCTTTATATTATAAAGGTTTAATTTTAAGAGTCGTGTATCTAATTCTTCATAATATACGTAATAGTTACCTGGGAGCTTAATTATTTTAAGCTTTAATTATTTATTATATATTGGCTCACTAAAACCATTTCTAGCTTATACGTTTAATTAGTCCACTTGTCTGCTAATGACTAATAAATATTATAGAAAAATACAACATTTTATCTTTAGATTGCATTAAAGTTTTATTAAAATTTTAATACTTATTGTTAAACAGTTAAGCATTCTCATTTAGCTGAGCTTTTGTATGTGTGAGCCTCTCACATAGGCAGTGATGGTCTAACTCTAGCCCCCAGGTTCTATTCCTGTGGCTAGGAAATATAGTCAATGGTGAAGGAAAGATTTGCTACTAAATTACTCTTTGGGAGAACTGAGTCTTAGGAATATTATTAGAGGGTGATAAATCACATGGACAGATTTTCAGAGTCTGGTGCTCTGAGTCACTGAGTCGAGCTGCAAACACTGAGCCCGGAGGGTTGGGGGTTGGCAGCGGCATGGCTAGGGAGCGACCTGCCAGCAACCTGCTCCTCACGGCCCGTCTGCGGTTGCCGGGACAGGGATGGAGTGTCTCACCAGAGCGGAAGCCGACATCGTGCTGTTGGTGGACGGATCGTGGAGCATCGGCCGGGCGAATTTTAGAACTGTGAGGAGTTTCATTTCTCGTATTGTGGAAGTCTTTGAGATTGGCCCCAAAAGAGTGCAAATTGGTAGGTTCTCCCCAAATTGAAGAGATTTGGACATTTTCATTGTGATTTTCTATATACCCTAATACTGATGGTGTTCTTTTAGGCCTTGCTCAGTACAGCGGAGACCCCAGGACGGAGTGGCAGTTAAATGCTCACAGGGACAAGAAGAGTTTGTTGCAAGCGGTGGCAAACTTACCCTACAAAGGAGGCAACACTCTCACAGGTGAGCCGGGCGCCCTGGGGCTCTGTGCGCTCAACGGAGCCTTCCACAGGCCCTGGCAGAGAAGAGGTTAGACTGACTCCCTTTTAACTTCCCCCTAGGTTTGGCTTTGAATTTTATTCGCCAACAGAACTTCAAGACCCAGGCTGGCATGCGGCCTCGCGCTCGCAAGGTTGGCATTCTCATTACTGATGGAAAATCGCAAGATGATGTTGAGGCACCGTCCAAGAAACTCAAGGACGAAGGCGTGGAGCTGTTTGCTGTTGGTAAGCACAGAGAAGGATAGCGGTGCCCTGGGGTAGAGATGGTGAGGATATTCGTGTAGTTAAAGATATTGCTGAAAGTATGGGAAAACCAACAAACGTATCTTCTCAAGACATAATTCATCAAAATGATGTTCCAGGGAGTTAATTCGCCTTGCAGTGAGACACAGCTGCATGTTTTTATTGTATTTTTTTAAAGAAGAAAAATAACAAGAGTAAGAGGAAACACATACTGTTAATAGGATTTGGGAAAAATTCCTGTTTTGTTTTGCACAGATCCTTGTTTATTTTTGATATCTTTACTTTCCAGAAAAGACACTTTTTGTTGGGAAATAGGTGCTAGAAGCATTTAGAAGAAGGCAATTTATAATTAGATTTCACATTAGATTATTCTTTTTTTTCTATTTTATAACTACCAATAAGAAATCATTTTATTCTTGAGGAAAATAATATATATGTCCCAGTTATTAAGTTCTTAGATTTTCATGTTTGTCTAAAGCAGCTGTCAATTTAGAAAACCCTAAAATATGTACTTCATTCCATTAGTTTTTTTTTCTGAGAATGTTTTGAATTTTTAAATGTTCATTTTCAAGGTATTAAGAACGCTGATGAGATTGAGCTAAAGATGATCGCCACTGATCCCGATGATATCCACGCATACAATGTGGCAGATTTTGAGTCACTCTCCACTATTGTGGACGACCTCACCATTAACTTGTGCAACAGCGTCAAAGGTCCAGGTGAGTTTAGCCCAGGGTTTCTTACTATGAGCACTATTGGTATTTTGGGCTAGGTAATTATTTTTTTGCTTGTGGAGTGAGACTGTCTTGTGTGTTATAAGGTGTTTACCGGCATCGCTGGCCTCTGCCTTTGGGATACAGTAGCATCCCCTGAGTTATGACAACTAAAAGTAGATTTATAATTTATAATATATTTATGTGTATACATGGGAAAGCACCCAAAGTTAGGGGTTTTACAAAGTTGATAATTAAATTATGGTCCTTATTATATGAGAAAATTCCTTTTAAGTGCATGTACATTGTGCTAAAAATGGCCTTTCATGAATTTATTCTGGTTTTGGAAATGTTGGAATGAGTCTAACAAATAATGCAGTAGAAATGGTTTGCTTGCTTTCTGTCCTGAGGATACCTTTTCTTCCTTCCTTCCTCCTCTGCTTCCTTCCTTTTCTTTATATATTTTTTGGCGTATCTAAGTTTGAACTCAGGCCTTTGCACATGCTACACAAATACTCTACTACTGAGCTACATTCTCAGCCCGAGGATGCATTTTTTTTGAATGTTTCTTTTTGAGTTTCTCTCTCCACACTTCTGTAGATTTTTCTCTTTATTGTTGCCAAGTTTCCAAAATGGAGGAGAGGGGCTTTTCTTACTTGAAATTCATTGCTTTAGTCCTTGTTTTTTGGGTGGCACAAAACTAGAAAATGCCTTTTAGCTTATTCCAACACACACATTTATAAATGGGAGCAGGGAGAGAGATGCTTACTTTCCTGGTAAATTTCTATTCTCTAGTAAAGTGTCTCTACTTTAATCACTATGTTGCTGTCAGATGGTTTCTTACAGACTTTCTCCTCTAAAGTAATATCTTCTTTATTGATTTCCTAATATGAATAAAATTGGAAGAGGAGTCTCATGTCTGATTTGCTCTGCCTTCAATTGTAGGTGATCAGATCTGGGAATTTCCATTTATAACTCTGAATATAAAGGGCAGTTATAGTTCCAGAGGTTGGATGCTTAGAAATGATATAACTTGCCTTTACCAGTGAAGAAATTGTGATCCAGAGAATTTAAATTAGTTTTTCAGGTTCAAAATGGTTAAAGATGTTTTTATGGGTTTTTGGAAGAGAGTAACTGTGGATAAGGAATTAGGATATAGAAACAAAATTATAGAACTGGATTTGTAGTGTCAAATTGTAGCCCCCAAGTTGAAGGTTTTTAGAAAATTAATGATAAAAATTATAGTTCCTATTGTATGAGAAATAATTCATTTTAAATCCACATAGATTATGATAAAGATTACCCATTAATTTATTCTGATTCTGGAAAAGTCAGAATGAGTTTAACAATGTGTCAGAAATAGTTCATGTGCTTTTGAGCCTGGGGATACATTTTTTTGAATGCTCTTCCTTGAGTTTCTCTTTCCAAACTTTTGCAGATTTTCTCTTTTGGATTTTGAACAATAGGGTGACCTTTTCCCTGGAGAACAGACCAGCTGGGCAGCCAGAATCTGAAGGTTCCTGGGTCTGGATTAGTTGGGAGACTTGTAGTTTCATTCAATTGGAGAGAATTTGAATGGGGATGAAAACATCTTTTATCTGTTTTTCTTTTTTTAATCAACTATGTAATAGTTGCATTCATTTCTGTTTCCCAGACAGTAAAACTACTTCACAATTTTGCAAGCTTGATTATGACACAAGTACAATAAAGGTTAAGCTACTAAGAATGGAAATGCTTTCCTCAGTTTTGGCTTATAAACAAAGGAGAAAGGATTTATATGAAAATGATTCGCTATGCTCATGGAGCCATTGGGCTAACACTTTTCTCTTTAACTTATTATTTGGAACATTTTCCTGTTGATCAAGTTGAGTTTAATATTTCTATTTTCATTGATATTTACTACAGATGTGGTATGTCTTTGTCATCTCACTGTGTCTATCCACAGAGAGCACAACCATGGGGAGTGGGATGGTTTCCAAATTTCAAAATACTTATTTGTTTTCTTAATCCTGAACTAAGGAACTAAACACATAATAAGAAACCAACTCTGTAATGGAACTAAATATGAGTTAGAAGCCACTTTTACCCTCACAGAACCTAACTTTCAGTTAAGGAGATAAGACATGAGTGCATGAAACCAAGATGACAGTGAAGGCCTGGGGCAGTGTCTCAACAGTGAGGGAGACAACAGAGACGCTGAACTTGCAGGACCCAAATCCTTATTTACTGGTTACATAGGTGGACAGAGTGAGGAGAATATGTCCAAGGAGGATGTCAAGGTTTTGGGCACAGGTGACTATTTAACTGAGAAGAAGAGAAGCAAGTTTAAGGAAAAATGAGCTGAGGTTCGAATCTTCCGAAGCTAAAGGACCCTTTGCTCATTCAGAGAGGCCCCATGGTAGTGGGCCTCTGTACAGACATATTTTCTACTTATGTGAAAGGCAGCGTGTGAAAGCTTGAGACAAGCGTTCACTGGTGTTCCAGATCAGTACTGTTTCAGTGTAATTTCAAACTTCATTCCTTGGTGCAGTAATGAGAGTGCATGTGCTTTATTCCCACATGCAGGTGACTTGGAAGCGCCTTCTGACTTGGTTATTTCTGAGCGAACTCACCGTTCTTTTAGAGTGAGCTGGAAACCTCCTTCGGACAGTGTGGACAGATACAAGGTGGAATACTACCCCGTTTCAGGAGGGAAACGCCAAGAAGTGAGTAGACAGCACCTCCGCCCACCCTGTTCTTGCACTGAGACAGGGTCCTCCTCACTAGGGCTGTGGGCAAGAGGGACGTGGGGAGGGCAGAACTGAGCAGGGAACAGGGCTTTCTGTGCCCTGTGAGGCAGACTCACGCATTTGGGCTTAATGAAAGGGGAAGAGCTTTGCTTATGTTCTTATAGATTCTAAGAATTGCTGGATCTCAATGAGTTTTTAAAATTAAAATTAATTTTTGGATGATGATTTATTCATGAGTTTGTCCTAGAATCATAGATTTGGCAAGAGATATTAAAGATGATCTACTTTTATTCATTCATTTTACAAGGAAAACAACAGCTGAATGAATAAATTATGAGAATTGTCCAACACCTAGTAGTTTGCAAAAACAAATGACAGTGGCCTCATTGGAATATAATTTCTAAGCTCAGTGCAGTTAACTACTTTGTAAATATAATAGAAAAAGGGAACTAATTGTACCATGTGTTGCTGTTATTTGTCCCCTCACCCAGTTTTATGTGAGTCGACTGGAAACCAGCACAGTGCTGAAAGATCTGAAGCCTGAAACTGAGTACGTTGTGAACGTGTATTCTGTGGTGGAAGATGAATATAGTGAACCTCTGAAGGGCACAGAAAAAACTTGTAAGTCAGATTAAATGCACGCATGCACACACACACGTGCACATTTTCTTTTTTTAAAAAAAATTTATTTTATTGGTACATTTTGGGTATACAATATAATGACATTCATCACTGGAAATTTGCACCTTTACATAATCTCTCTTGGTTCTTATTTTTCCCCTTCCCCTGCTCTCCCTTCAACCCCTCCATCCCTCCCTATTTACAAAGACTTTGTGTCCAGTTTTTCATTTTCTCATATTAATTCCATTCCCTTCTTTCCTTTACCCTACCCCTTCCCCTTCCCCTTTGCCCCCTTTTTTTTCATATTTCACATTATCTACTATACCTTTTAGTCCTTATTTACACCTTCAGTTTCTCACACTAGAGGAACTATTCAGTATTTACACATGCACATACATTTTCTTATTGCTTTGTTTTCCAAGATAAAAAGAGGATAGCCCATGTGGGATTTTTGTCACCCTTTGAAATCATGTCTTGATTCAATATCTGTTCAATGAATATTTACCAAGTGCTTTTTTTGGGTAAGTGCCCAATAAATGCTTGGTGGTTACCCAGTCTCGCAGGCTGCTTCTGTCCCTCTAGGCCCCACTAGGAGGAGAAATACCTTTAGGAGCATTATCTCTTCTTAGAGTCTCAGGACTTTCAAGAAAATCTCCTAAAATGCAAATACACATTTCAAGAGAGTAAAACTTTAGATCTTACTCCGGTTGTTATATAAGGACATTTACCTAGAGAACTGAGCTCTCCTCGGTATAACATCGGAAATGTGCAGGTGGGAGGGGCCCACATTAGGAGCAACACTGTACAGAGCAACCTGTTTCACCCCTGCTGGTGGCCAGGCTCTCTGTTGGCAATGACCTCTCCCTGCTCAGTCTGCCTCTGGACTTTACTATGTTCCTACCCAATGGTACTGGCTCTGAGTGGAGCTCTGGGAGGAGACGCTCACTGCTCTGGGTCCTGGTAGTGTTTCCAAGACCATCGGAAAGTCTGCTTTCCCTCTTCTTGTTCCTTGGCTGGCACCTGGGGAAGGAAGGGAAACCACTTATAAGAGGAGGGAGTGCGTAAGAGCTGCTGCTGCTGCTTGCTCAGTTCCCAGTGCTTCTTTCTTCTCTTCTGCCCCTTCATGTCAGACCACAGGACATGGGAAATAATCTATTTCGGTAATTGGCGGGATGGATGTGATAATTCCTTAAAACTTTAAAATCAATCTTTGAACTAAAAATAATTGAAAATTATATGGATATATGAAGAGATTGTAAACTTTTTACTATGTTTCATGATCTTGTCTTCAACAAAACCCCATGCATCCCCTAAGTTCCAATTATTAATGTATAAGATTGTCATTTAAATGTATTTCTTCCATAAAGATGAAATTAAATACCATGTTAGTTACTTCTTTCTGCAGTTCTTTGACTAAAGAATAAAAATAGTCTACCTAGTGATTTTCCAACAAAGAAATTAAACTCTCAGGAGTTAGTATGTATTTGGCTTTCACAAAGACCTCTGGAGTGCCATTTGCAAAATGAACTTTAATTTTTTTCCCTCTGTTTAATAGTTGTCACATGAAGTTCCAAGTATTAAGTGCAGTGAACAATAAGATTGGATTTTTGGAGTGGGGAGAGGAAGTATTATATTAACTCTCATTGATCTCTCCTGCAACTCTTTATTGTACATATACAAATACAAATAGAGTAGAAAACAGCAGCTAAAAAATAAATACGATGAAGAGAATTAGACTAATGTCTGCTTTTATGTTTTGACAGTGCCAGTCCCTGTTGTCAGCCTGAATATCTATGACGTTGGCCCCACCACCATGAGTGTGCAGTGGCAGCCTGTGGGAGGAGCTACTGGATACACCTTGTCGCACCAGCCCACGGAGGCCACCAAACCAGCAAAACCCAAAGAGGTAAGAGATGCTCGTTTCTTTACCATTGGGACTTCCTGAGGCCTCACAATTTTATAATTGCCTTTAGACTGCAATCACTGAGGAGCTAATTTATAACTTTAGTCACAAACAGAAAATTAGGTTTGTGGCCTGCAACACATTTAGAAAACATTGACATGAAAAAGAAATGCAATTCTTCTAAATGAAAAAGAAAAGCATGTTATAGCCTAGTGGTTACAGAAAGGCTTCAATTGGATATTCCAGTAAGTGGAAGCACTTGGGCTGATGTCTTGTTTCTGTTTGGCGTTTCCATATGCAGATGCGCGTGGGGCCCACAGTGAATGAGGTGCAACTGACTGACCTCCTTCCCAACACTGAGTATGAAGTCACAGTCCAGGCCGTCCTGCACGACCTCACCAGTGAGCCTGTCACCGCTCGGGAAGTCACCTGTAAGACACTGCTGGTTATCCTTCCCTTCTTCTTGCTCTAAAGCTAACATTCATTTGAATATTTGTTTCACATGATGCTAACAATAATTTGATAACACATGCATAAGTTAAAGAGTTATTGCTTTTTAAAATTAAATTTGAAAGTAAACATCTTAATTCCTATGGAAGCATCTTAAATCGATGCTAGAATGTGCGTTTTTCCCCACATTTATAATATTGGGATATATTTTACAATCAATGGTGTCTTACTCTTGCTCTTGGCAAGATGTCAGTCAAGGTATAGAACATGAAATAAAGGTACATCTTACAAGTGATGTTTTTTAAGATCCATGAAATGCGGTGTATATAGGATCAATGAGAATAGGAAAATTGGTGAGTGTAATTTCAGAGGCAGACATTTAGGTTTAAGATCCAGGTTTTTCAAGTTCTTGTTGAAGTAGATGCTCTGTGGTACAGATGAATGTCTGTTTCAATTAAATGAATTAATCAATTTATCCAATCCCCAAATGTAGTGATTGCTTATGTTACTGTCATGAGCTGGGTGTCGGAAATGCGCCACTAAATAACACAAACCAGTGTGGACTCCTTTTGAGTCGTGCTCCCTTGTTTGCGGGTCAGCACCTTGCCCTTCTGGGTTATATCTCTGAGAATTGAGGTACTTTTTCTCGAAAAGTGACAACTGCTCCACTTAGGACTTTACCAAGCTGGCATTTTGTTTCATACTTGGAGAGGTGGATGTTCTGGGATAGATGGCTTGGCAGAAATTTAACAAGCCTTAGTCCGTGTTCCCAAAATATTAAGAAGATGGGAAGAATTTCAAGGGGAAAAGGAATTGAAGAGACATAAGCATGATGGGGCAGATAAGAGAGAGAACCTTTGTAGTATAAATTCATTGACAACAAGTGAATAATTATTAATCACCTTTTATATTTATACCTCGTCCAGGGCTGGTGGTTCTGTGGAAATGGGGTAATAGCCAATGGAAAGAATAGAAGGTCAGCCAAGATTGGAGACAGGAGTTCTAAGATTGCCAAGAGAGAAGACCTGAGATTTGTAGTGGGATCAAAGACAAACATAGACCCAGATTTGGGTATGATGCTGGAGTGTGGCAGGGGAGGAAGACAAGCAGGGAATGGTGCAGAGAATATTGAAGGGTTGGAGGTTCAGGAACATGAAGGTGGAAGTAGATTCAGGAAGAGATATGTGCAGAGTTGGAATGAGAGAACAGGAAAATGGTCAAGTGAGAGCATCAGGCGGAGATGCCCACACTCATGTATCAAGACACCATTTCTTCATTGTCTTCCTCTTTACTTCTAAGGTAAACTTTTGTTTGATTTGGTAAAATTTATCTTAGATTTTCTTCTAGTCATTTAGTCTCTGTGACTTTTCTTAGAATCTTATTGGATGCTTAATGTTTTCCCATCTTTATCTTTCAATGTCCTATTCTTCATCACATTTTAAAGAGAGAATAACTATTGATTTTGTTTTCTGTCTTAACTGCTTTAAATACCTAATGAAGAAACATAAGCTGTACATTTAGGATGAGGTATGATTTATTATAGCTGAATAGCATGTTGTCCATAGAGTGGAAAATTAACATGTAGATGAGAAGTCAGCATTGTGATAAAAATATATCCTAAATCAGATAAATTGAAGCCCATTAATCTGGATAACAAGTGTGCACTGATACAAAGTATATATCTATCTTTTAAAAGCCTACTTGAGAAGAATTTAGCCCTATCTCGTGGATCATGGTACTTTTAGTATCATAGTCGTTTTTCACTTACTTTGCTGCACACCTTCAAGTTTTTTCCAAATTGGAAACTCGTGTGGATGCTTTGAGCAGTGCGGCTGCGAACACATCTGGACCTAATGTCTCCCACTTCTCCAGTGCCGTTGCCCAGACCGCAGAATGTGAGACTCAGAGACGTGACACACAGCACCATGAACGTCTTGTGGGAACCTGTGCTGGGAAAAGTGCGGAAATATGTCGTCCGATACAAAACACCAGATGAGGATTTCAAAGAGGTAGGTTAAAGATTAGAAAAGATATGGAAATGTTTGTCTTTCTAGAAGGCTTAGCATGATAACTTTACCAAGTGTAGATGATAGCATGTTTTGAATACTTGTCATTTATTAAGATAAGGTTGAACACTTAGGATATTAATAAAGTACTTTTTGAAACTCAGTAATATATTGCACCCCATTGGATGTAATTTAGAAATGTTTTGCTGTGTGATATTAATCTAAGAAACATTATCCCTTAGTAGATAAATGGTTTTAGTGTCTAAATGGTATTTCCTTCTTATCCAGGTTTCTTACACGGTACTCCCCAGTCAATCAATGACCAAAAAATGCTATAATGTTTCTAAAAATAAAAGGTAGCAAGAGGATATAGCAAAAGAAAGGGGGAGTTCCTCAGACAGTAGGAAGATAGGACAGTTGAGCAGGATGGACAGAAAGGAGGAACAGGTTAGAGAGGGCCTCTTTGGGAGTGAACATTTTTGAGATGGTGTTGGGACGGAGAGCTCTTTCCCTGATAACCTGACTCGAAGTGGGAGCAAATTGAAGGGCCTCACCAGTGAATGAGTTTGAAATTTGGGTGTGCTTGAGGGCGTTTTAATATCAGAATCTCAGAGGCATTTAGGAACATAGAAATTGTTCCTCCGAATACCCAGTCATTTGTACAAGCTGGTCACTTGTAGATGATACAAAAGCTGGCTTGTACTTGTATTTGTTTCGTTCTACGTTTCCATTTCAAAAGGGGTAGGGGGCCAGTGGGTCTTGAAAGGTTCTTGTGCATAGCAAATAAGACTGCACAGGGGAACATTTCAGAAAGAAACACTGTAAAGAGATACAGGTGAAAAGTGGCTAGGGTTTTAAATCTGCAGGCAGTCATCACTGACCAGATAATTGAGTCAGTTTTGGCTCAATGTGCATTTCTTTCTACTTTGAAAACATTTAAATTGAGTTCAGTTTCAGGATAAAAATGTAATGCTACTTTGTTTGCGTCATCATTCCTATGTTCTTGTTCTGAGAAGTAAACAAGAGATCCACCAAAATCGAACCCTTTGTAAAAATAGTCACACTGCTCTGTTATTATTGCAGGTGGAGGTGGACAGGTCTAGGGCCAGCACCTCCCTCAGAGACCTGCAGTCACAAACCCTGTACACGGTCAGTGTTTCCGCAGTGTATGACGAGGGGGAGTCTCCACCAGTGACAGCTCAGGACACGACGCGTGAGTTGTATCCCTGCTTTATTGATACTTGAGAAAAAGTGCTTTGCACACATGTGTAATTCAACTTACTAGGGAGTTTCATTTCTTAGTGCTCAATTTGTTAGCGTTTAACAGGGCTTGGGTTCATAGGTTGTCTTTTTACTTATTTTCATCAGAAAGGGTCCTGGGCCAGGGATTTAGCTGTGGTGCCGCTACCTGCCTCACAAGCGAAAGGTCCCATGTTCGATCCCAAGTACCAAAAAAAAAGAAAGGGTCCTATTTTCTATCTTTGTACCCTTTTATAATAGTATCAGCCACCTCCATTAATTCCTCTTATCACTCAGCTAGTGTGTGTGTGTGTGTGTGTGTGTGCACACATGTGTATGCATTTGTGTTTGCAAGCACCCATGCACAGTAAGGAGGGGAGCTAAGTATGTTGTTGACAAATGTTGGAGATTTACTTTGCCCTCATCAGATCATGATTTAGTGGTAGAGATAAAAACATTAATTAAGAATGCATGGGGTCATGTAATGAAGGGCAGGCGGAGGTGACAGCCTTGCTCAGTAAAGGCAGTGAACGGGCAGCCTGCCGGGGACCCTCCTCCCTGCTCCATTCTGCTTTAGCTTCCATGGATGTTGGTTCTCTCTTTCTTGGTGTTCATAGCATTTAATTTAGTTATTAAATTGCCTGCTGTTCTTTTTAGGAGCTATCCTATTTCCCTCTGCTCCTTCAATGAAAGTGGAAGTATTGATTTTGATGGATTTTGCATCTTTAGTGCAGGCATATAATTACTTAATGCAGCCTTTGAATATAACTATCTAATCCATTGATCAACTCCTGAGAACTGAATCCAACTACTGGTATAAAAATCGAAGTCTAGTTCAACAGTGTTGGAAACAAATATAATGGGAGCCATCTACCTAACTTAAAATTTTCTAGTATCCTCATCAAGAAAGGTAAAAAGAGCCAAAGAAATTAATTTTAATAATATGTCTCATTCTACCCAATGTATCCAAAATATTATCATTCCAGCATGTTTCAGTATGTTTTTAATGGGATATTTCACTTTTTTCTTTAATAATTGTTTGAAATGCAGTATGTATTTCATATTTGCAGCACATCTCAACTCAGACTTAGCCACCATTTGATGAGTTCAGAGATCCCACGTGGCCGTGACTCCATTGGTGGAGCCTGGGAGGAGCTCTGCTCCTCCCGGAATTTAGGGGCCAGCCTCCTCACAGCTTCTTCTTTAGTGTGTCGTTGCCTGTACTTGATCAGGGCTCTTGTCACAGCCTGTCCCTTCCTTCAGTCATTTCTGCTTCTCTCTTTGACTCTGCTGTTTCCTGCTGTGAGAGATTTCTTAGCAATTTCAGTTGCCTCAGTTTTTGCCTGGTAAGGATCATGACTAGAAGGTAAGAGTTGGTGCACATGGGCTGACTGAGGCTTCATTTAAGCAGGAAAGGCACAGAGGAAAAGAAGTCAGGGCCAACACGAGTCAAATAGGTACTTCAGCGGATTAGATTAATAGTCTCAATCCATGCCTCAGTCCTTAAGATTTTCAGATAAGTTCCCAACAGTCACAAAGTGCGTCCTTAGTAGTTGGCTTGCTCTGCAGTCACGCGTGCTAGAGTGCCATCACTCTTGTTAGCCCAATGACACTTTTTGTTGCCATTATTAGAAACACATTTTTGATGAACTTCCATTTTATGTAGTTGTCTGTGGTTCCCAGGAGGAAAGGAAACAATTGACAATGAAAACACAGGGTTTGGCAGACATTCCAGGTTTGGTTGATGGAGGGGTGATGAAGGGGACCTCACAAACTGGCTAGGGCTCCAGGCTTCCCACTCTCTGGAGAGTGTCAGTTTGGTGCTTAAGTTTAGTAATTATTAGGGAAGAACTTGTGCTTGGATTACCTAGATCTCACCATGTTCAGAGCCCACCTGTGGTGACACTGCTGGGTTAGAATTTACTGTGCGTTTGGGCAGGTTTGCTTTACTCCAATGACAAAGTGTCATAAGTTAGTGTTATTTAAAGCAAGGTGTACATCTCATTTTTAAACTGCAGTGATAGTTAAACTTCAGTGCATTAAAAAAAAAAATGTAGGGTCAGGGATTTAGCTCAGTGGTGCCACTGCCTGCCTCGCAAGTGCAAGGTCCTGAGTTTGATCCCCGGTATAAAAAAACAAAAACAAAAACTGGTTTTTTTGGGTACTAGAGCAAAAAATTCTGAATAATGAGTGAATACTTATTTTCTTGAGAATTATCTTGAAGCAAATTATAGCAGCACATGTAGTTTTGTGACATTCTGGGGTAAGAAGAGGACCTCTTACCACACAGTGATGATGTGTGTCTCTGGGGTTGTTGAGAGACTGGACAAAGCCTTGGACTCTATGATAGCACATGCCAGAGTTTGTGCTTTGGGTATTGCTGTCTCACTAGATTCTCAAAGAGTTAGAGATACTGATATAGAAAAGTATTACAGAGTGGTATCTTCGCAGCAGTGATCTCTGATTCTCACGCAGTTCTTGCTTTATGGTACATTTATTTTTCAAGTGAACTGAATTTGGTTCTAAGCCATGTATTCAATCAGTTCTCCATGTCCATTAAAATGAAACAAAGTAATTTTATTATATCTAAGTTTGCAGCTTATGTTCAAAACTTCAGTCCTTCCTTTCCTCCTAATAGGAGCTGTTCCAGCTCCAACAAACCTAAGGCTGACGGAAGTAACACCAGAGAGTTTCAGAGGAACCTGGGATCATGGAGCTTCAGACGTGTCTCTCTACAGAGTAACCGTGGCCCCTATGGGGAGCTCAGATAAGATGGAGGTAATGCACCCCCCCCCCATTTAGTCATAGGGTTGCTTGTTTGAAATACACATCTCTTCTGTTGCCAGATGAGCATTCTTTCCTAATGCTAGCTCATAGCATGCATCAAAACAGGGCAAGCATCTGCCTAAATAATGTCACTAAAATGCTATGGAGCGTGTCTGATACTGATGGAGACTTAATTTTGTGCGGGTATGTTTCTGTCCTCTCTCCCTAAGGTCATGCTAAATGGAGATGAAAACACCATGGTGTTTGATAACCTGAACCCCAACACTCTCTATGAGGTTTCTGTGACTGCCATCTACCCTGATGAGTCGGAGAGCGAGGACCTGGTGGGCAGTGAGCGCACACGTGGGTGTTCAGCTATTGTAAAGTTAATTGAAAAAAAAATAGAGCTACAGCTGCATTAGTAATGTTTCCTCAAATTCTATTTTCTTTTAGTGCGTTTGATACCCTTAACAACACAAGGTAAGAGTTTAATTTGCTCAGTTGTTTGAATGAACAAATAAATGAATGAATAGTACCCTAAAATACATCTTTTAACTTTACATTATTGATTGGCACCTCCTTTAAATAAGCTTTTTTGGAAAAAACCTTGATTTGCTACTACTTTTTGAGGAGTATATTAATCAGTCAGTTCAGCTGCCATGATAAAATTTCAGGTTGGATGACCTAAACAACAAAAATTTATCTTCTCATAATTCCAGAGACTGGAAAGTCTAATTCCTAAACAATTCTGTTCCTGTTGAGGACTGTCCTCCTGGCCTGTAGACAGCTGTCTTCTGGCTGAGTTGTCACAAGGCAAAGGGAGAGAAATGGAGCTCTCCCGTATCTTCTCTCAGAAGGGCCAATTCCATTATAAGGGCTCCACTCTCCTGACTTCACTGACCTTCAAGGGCCCATTTACAAATTCCATCATACTGGGGGTTAGTGCGTTAACACACGTTAGTGCTTTAACAGTCACCCAGGTTTGGGTGACTCCAGCATTCAGTTGGAGTACGAAGTAGTCATTTAAGTAATCATCTTTATTATGGGCTCAAACTTAATTCTAAACTAATGCACACCATTCTTTTTTGCCTTGGGAACTGTACATATTTTGAGTGGTGGGAGGAGTGGGGGTTGCTCTGTGTGCTTACTATGTTTTCAACAATCCTATTTCAGCTCCAAAAAGTGGCCCACGGAACCTTCAGGTATACAATGCAACATCTAACAGCCTGACTGTGAAGTGGGATCCTGCTAGTGGTCGTGTGCAGAAATACAGAATCACTTATCAGCCTTCAACAGGAGAAGGCAGTGAACAAACGGTAATTTGTTTTGTAAACACTGTAACTTGGACAAGTTCTACCCATTCATCTTCAAATTCTTTTCAGCTTCAATGTTTACACATAATTTTATCAGGGTTCTACAATTTCCTTTATTGAATGGCTTCATCCAACTTCAGCAGGCACCCATGTTTGATGCGGGCCTGGAGACCCAGCTGGTATTCTCATGCGGGATGATTGTTCTCTTCATAGCTGCTTCAAAGCATTAGGCATGCACCTCAGTACATTCACAGTTCCCTTACATACATGTAGTGCTGCATTAGGCATGAAGATGTCTAGATAGTTTTTGAGTCCATGTACATCTTTAATCCACCTCTCTTAGTCAAGCCCTGAAAGTTTGCTAAGCTTACCTAGAAAGTTTATTTTCTTTTCTGTATCTTAACCCGTTTGGTTTTGCATGTCATAGAGTCTGTCCTGAACATGGCATTTCACCTAATTCAAAATATTAGAAAATAATATGGAAGTCCTTTCACCTAATTCAAAATATTTATCATTTTTATATTATCTAAATGGAGATACCCAAGAAAGATGATAAGACTGTAAACTCAGCTGTCATTTTCTGTATCTTCTGATACTCATTTATTTAATAACCTCTTTGTCCATTTACCTTGCTTACTTTAGCTCTCTGTTTTCAAACTTTCTCCAGCTTTGCCTTTTGTGAAATGCATGACTAGAAATGCACAGTATCCTAGGTCTGGAAGTACCATGATTTTTACACAGATAGGGTTATACTTTCTGCTTTACTTCAGACATCACTTTTGGTGAGATCCAGAGTGTTGGTGGTTTTTGGAGGGGGGAGTACTAAATCATCAAATGTGCTGAGCTCAGCCAAATGTCTCATACCTCTTACCAGCGTCCAGGTGCTAGCAGATGTTGAGGCTGACAGTGTTTCAACAGTCTTTGCTCCTACCTGGTGAATAGGCTTAGCTGGATCAAAACCCTCCCCACCCATTTTAATGTTGGTTCATGAAATAATCAAAGTAGTGAATCATGAATGCTGGAAATATTTTGGAGAATTGAATGGGAGAAGTTGAAGGCATCCCTCTACTTAATCATAAGACTAGTTTTCTTTTTATGCTTTCAGATTTGTTGTGTATGAAAAATTTATAAAAGCAGCTTGTCCTGATATTGATATTTTCTTCTTTCACCTCAAACATTAAATTTTTTGAAATTAGACATTGTGGTTCAAATGTTGAGGATCGCTATAGTGATTCACCGAAGTTCCCTCTGGAACCAAGATTGCAGGGTGGATGGGTGCTAAGTTGGAGACATCTGGTCTACCCTGGCACATCCAGCCATCTCCGTGTGTGCTCATGTGGGCAGCCTGCCATTTTCATATGATTTTAATTAGGCATAAACATCTGAATTTGGTAGACTGTTAACAAATCGTACAAATTTTCTTTCAACAAGATATCTAGATGGCCTTAAGCAATGAATAAGAAACTTCAAACTCCATAATTGGAGGAAATTGAAAAGCTTCATACCATGAGGCTAGTGTCATGGAGAACCTTGGGGACCCCTGTCTGAGTGTGGCTTGGCAAAGTGTCCAGTTACGTCATTTACACAGCTAGAGTGGCAGTGTTCGGGGGAAACACCAAGAGCTTTAGATCTTTGCTGAATTATTTTAATGTGTTTCTAAAGCAAATAAAAAACATCTGTAAAAAAGTAAGAATAATACTGAATGGTGTGGAGCCTCCAAAATTACACAGTTCTTTGGTATCTTAGAGTCCCTTTGTAGCTCACTTATGATAAATGCTTTTTTTTGGAGGGAAGAGTTCTGTGAAATGTGTTTTGGATGAAAATTTGCAGCGCTGGCAGCTAGCAAGTTGAAAGATCTTTTTGAGGTCATCAGTTTAAAGCTTGGGATCATTTTTATGGTTCCAGTGCATACTTTACATTTAAAATTATTCCATGAGATGTGTTTTAATCCTTCTCCGTGGTGCATGATTCCAGGACTTGGCCACAGTCTTAAGTACAAAGAGCTCCTTGGTACGAAGAACTTTTTCTAGCAGATTAGTGAAGTGGCAGTAATAAGGCTAATGCTTACCAAGACCTATTTTATCAAGGTCACAGTAGGAGGACGACAGAACAGCATGGTGGTGCAGAAACTGAAGCCTGACACTCCGTACACGTTCACAGTGTCTTCTCTGTACCCAGATGGGGAAGGAGGGCGGATGACAGGAAGAGGCAAGACCAGTAAGTGAAACCTGCTGTTGTCATGAAATCATCATGTCTTTGTCCAGAAACACTGGGCTGATCCAAAGTCTTACTAATTTTTTAAAACCCAGAGTTTTACTAATCATTTCACAAATGATGTTCATTGTTTTAACATCCTTGCTTGAAATTACCTGCTTCTATTTGTGAAGAAAGAGGTACTTTGTAGGATTAAAAAGTGTGTGCTGGGGCTACATGTCTTGTGGATAAATGAGACATAAGCACCAAACCAACACAGACTTTTTTATTCACGACTTGACCAAATATGTATGGGGTGTTTGCTGGGTTCCATGGTGCCTGAGAGACGTCACTTAATATGGGTTTCTGGTGTGCCTGAATTCTAGGGCCAGACTGTGATGTGACTTCTGTATTTTTCAGAACCTCTGACTGCTGTGAGGAACTTGCGAGTGTATGACCCCTCCACCAGCGCCTTGAGTGTTCGCTGGGACCACGCAGAGGGAAACCCCCGCAAGTACAAGCTCTTCTATGCACCAGCAGTGGGCGGTGCAGAGGAACTGGTAATTATTTCTCCAGTAGTAAAAAGTGCTAGTTCGGTTCAAGTGCATCTGAGTGGCTTAAAAGTAGAAGTGAAGGAGTTAACTAACTCTCTTTAGAGCTGACGGCATGCATATTCTGGTCACAGGATTTGAGAGGGGATGGAGTCATTGCTTTAGAGTTTGGGAAGTGGGGAGATGGTGGAATTGGGCATAGGGAAGAGGCGATTCTTTCAGGAAGTTAGGGAGGTCTTCATAAGTTCTTCAGAAGTCTTCATAGCAGTTCACAGTTCAAGTTGTGCAAATCAAATGCTTTATGTTTATTAAAAATTTTAGGTGCCGATCCCTGGAAATACCAATTATGCCATTCTTAGGAATCTACAGCCAGATACCCTGTACACCGTTACTGTTGTGCCTGTTTATCCTGAAGGTGATGGGGGCCGCACATCAGATACTGGAAGGACATGTAAGCAAAAAGTAGAAAAACTGACATTTCATCATACATTTTGCTTTCCATTTTAAAGGCCTTATAGGCCCACTAAAGAAAATTGAGAAAATTAAAAAAAATAAACATTATCCGTAGTTCATCTCCCAAACACCACCAAATGTTAATGTCTTAATATATGATATATATAGTGATATTCTATAGTGATATTCTTTTGAAATCCAGTAATATTCTTTTGAAATGATAATTTCAGTATTTGTAAATGTGTATCTGCTCATCAATATGCTACTTCCATTATTCTCTTTCACTGACAAGAATCCATGGAGCATTGCGTTGTGCCCTGTACATCTGTGTCAAGCCCTGTTTTGGGTTTGGCCTTCATAGTGAAAGCTGCTGCAATCTATCCATCATAGCACTGCACTGCACACTGCTCTTGCTTGTTAATGAAGAGCTTTTGAGGGTAGAAATCTGTGCTTTTGTTTGCAACTAACATTTAAAAAAATCAATTTTGAGGGCTGGGGATTTAGCTTAGTGGTTCTGCCCCCTGCCTCGCAAGCACAAGGTCCCGAGTTCGATCCCTGGTACCAAAATTAAAAAATCAATTTTGATGGTTTTACTATATTTTTACTATTGCTTGAAGGCTTGGGTGCATACTTACAAATATTCCTTTGGCTCTAAAGACACATTTGCTGATGGCTGAGAGGCAGCAGGCATAGATGGCTTCTTTTGGGAAAAGATTAATGCTGTTGGCCTAGACAGATGATGTTACTGGCTAAACTAGAGTTTGGGGTTAGTATGTGAATTTCCTTTGCAGGTTTTTCTAAGTCCCTATTGAGTCGGTTAACTGGGAATTGGATATTTCTTACCTTTCTTCATTTTTGACTTTTTCTTAGTCACAGAAGGCACTGAGTAGCTATTTGTTGAATGAAGCTAGAATGAATGAAGGGATGCATGGCTGAATCAGCTGAATTAATTGGACCTCATAGCTTTTGTCAGATTTACCTTAGAAGGCAAACCATAAAACTCTTCTCTCTCCATTACCTAGGTTGGAAATGGAAACCCTTCTTCCTATTTCTTTCCCATGTCCTATGTCCCTTTGTGCCAGTCCAATTCTGCTTGTCATGGTGGCTTCTTGTTATTGAAAACAGCATTGCTTCTGTGTAGACACAGGCCATAGTTGATGAATTGACTGAATTTAGATTTGGAGAGTTTTAATATGCTTTTGTGTGTGGATAATTAGAGGCTTGAAAGAGATGGTATCTTATGCTATTACAGAGTATAAGTTGTGGAGAAGTGACGAAAGCTTGACATGCATAAACAAACTTAAGAAATAGGCATTGACTTTCACTTCCTCAGTGGTGAGGGGTCTGGCAAGAAACATCGAAGTGTACAACCCCACGCCCAACAGCCTCGACGTGCGCTGGGACCCTGCGCCCGGGCCTGTGCTGCAGTACCGCATCGTGTATTCACCTGCAGATGGCACAAGGCCCTCGGAGTCTGTAAGTCATTTTGTCGTCGTAGATTCTTGGCTTAGCGTCTGTTGTGGTGTCTGCTGCACAGGCTGGCTGGGACAGTAAGCCTGCTATTGCTGTCTTTTGAGGAATGTAATCACGTTTGTGTTCCGTTTTTTGGCCTGTAAGAATATAGCCACAGACACACCTGTATGTCACACTTAAGTAATTATTTATGCTGAGTTAAGGCCAGTGCATTATAGATTTCCTTAGCAAAAAAGAATGATGGAGAATTCAAATTAGCTAAATGAGATTAAAAACTTGCCATGGATGCAGATCATTGCTAGGCTTTGTCAATATAGGGCTTTCTTGCAAAGTACAAATGTGTTTATTATGGAAATATATGAAAATTTGCCTTTACTGGCTCTTGTAAATTGCAATCTATCTTCACTTCATAATACAATTCAGTTTTCTTTTGTTTTTGTTTTTTTTTGAGACAGAGTCTCTATGTAGTTCAGGCTGGCTTCGAACTCACTGTGTAGCCCAGGCTGGCCTAGAACTAGCTATGTAGCCCAGGCTGGCCTAGAACTCATGGTGAGCCTCCTGCCTCAGGCTCCTGAATGCTGGAATTACAGGCATGCACCACCATGCCTGGCTACAATTCAGTTTTGTAAGAGATTAATAATTTAGAACTCAGACATCACTAATATGAATAACAGTAGCATAGAATACCTATGAGAAAATAAATTTATAGATTAACTTACAGGTCTTTGCAAAAATTAACAATGGTAATGAACAAAGATAACCAAATGATACACAATGTATATATCCTTTAAATATATTGATTTTCATGTCCTTGTGTGGTAGAACACATTCAGGCAATTTATTCTTACCTAGCCCATGGGATTGCTTTGTTTGTTCCTGCAAAATTTCCCTCCTGCCATTGTGATTACTTCCTTCTTGTGTGCCTAACATTCAGGATATTCTTTGGATAAATAACACGAGCTCTAGATGTTGTATTTGCAGATCTTGATAATAAACATAAATGGAAGATAGTTGGAGCATTGAAAGCTCAACAATAAACTAACAGTTTTAAAAAGGGAATTTTTGAGGATAAATTTTAACTAATGGTGTGGTTCAGGCAGGCCTTATGGGGACACACACTCAGCTTCTGATGTGTCTGGGGCCAGCCTTTTATTAGAAATACTGTGCTGACTACCTGGACGTGGAGTAAATGTTTGGGTTACTGTCAGGCAGAACGTGGCATTTTCTCACTCCACAGATTGTGGTGCCAGGAAACATCCGCCAGGTGCAGCTGGAGCGGCTGATCCCAGACATGGTCTACTCCGTGAACATCGTGGCTATCTACTCAGATGGAGAGGGGCTGCCCAGCCCCAGCCAGGGCCGAACACGTGAGGCAGCCCCACCCTATTCCCCATTAGACAGGCTGGGCGTCCCCTGTGGGTGAGGTGCGAGTGGTGGTGGGAGGGAGGTTGTGAGCTTTTCCCCTTCCCACACCCACACTCACACTCTGGGCTAACGCTGTGGCCCGCAACTGTCCTTGGGCTGAATGAACTTTACTTAGTTGTTTTTCATCTGGGACCTAAGTTTACGAGAGGTTTCTTCCCTTCTCCTCACCAAGTAGGCACTTCGGAAGTGTGGGAGCTCGGTTTTTGTTTCATTTAGCTGATGTGGTTACAGAGGGTTAAAAAATCTCTTTCTTTCCCAGTCTGTATATTTAGGTTCAAACCAAGCTCTGTGTCACTGAGAGTTCATCAGGTCACTGGAGCTCTGAAATGTAGTACTTTTTACATTTCTGGCTTCACATTAACCACTTAACAGTTTATCCTAAATATTACTCAGGCAGCGGATTTGTTTACCTATTGACTATCCCGAGTGTCAGGCAGGTGTCATTTCAACGAGTCGATTCTTTTTTTTGAGACAGGGTCTCAATATGTAGTTCAGGCTGGCCTTTAACTCACTATGTGGCCCAGGCTGGACTCAAATTCATGGTGATCCTCCTACCTCAGCCTCCTGAATGCTGGGATTACAGTCATGCTCCACCAGGCCCAGAAACCAGTCCATTCTTATATTGAATAAATTTGATAAAATTGTCATTTTTATATTCCCTGTTATAAAAATTATTGAAAAAATATGTAATTTTTGGTCATCCTGTATTTAAGGAATTGAACTAATGAGTGGTTAGAACCATAGAAGATGTGTATTTCATCAGAAATGATTAAACATCTAATTGCACACATCTGACCTGTGTAATGCTATGAGGTGGGCAACAAACTCTATTGTATTTATTTAGGACCACGCAGTGGACCAAGAAATATTAGAGTCTTTGATGAGACAACCAATACCCTCTCTGTAACCTGGGATCATGCTGACGGGCCAGTTCAGCAGTACAGAATCATTTTTTCTAGCACTGTTGGGGATCCAATTGATGAATATGTAAGTGTATCACTCACTGGCATGCTTATAATCTTAACTGCTTGCAGGGTAGAGTTAAACTTTTCTGGTAAAAATGTGCCACGATTGGAGAGGAAGTGTTGACATTTGTGTGACAGATTCATGGCTTTCTCTGACATCATAGGGGACCACCCCATCACAGGGAAGCAATGATTTAGATTCATTTCTGTTCTAAAAGAAGATTGTAAAACTGCCTCATCTCATGATCATACACATATTTCTAGCCACTTCTTTATATCATAGGAACATCTAATGAAATATGATACCCATTATTTTGGAATACGTAAGTTAATGGTCAGATGATGTGATTATCCAAATCTTATCCTTTCTTCAAATCTAATTTCTCTACAAATTGTCTCTTCAATAATCCAGGGCTAAGTAAGTAATCTATCTTTCCTCCAAACTTAACATTTTATGGTGCAGTTTTATTTTGGAATGTATATTTTCTCCTCTTAGCTCCAAAGTGTGTGTGTGTGTGTGTGTGTGTGTTTTCAGTGTTGGAACTGAACTGACTCCCTTGGAACTCAGGCCTTGGGCATAAGAGGCAAGTGCTCTACCTCCAAGGTCTGTCCCCTGCCAGCCCCCTCAAACTTTTTGAGTGTCATACTTTGTCCCTCTGAATCCAGGTTCAAGTTTTTATAGCTTCCTTATAGCCCTCCCTATACATATATGTTTGTTATGGATGGAAAACCACTTTATTGAGGCTTAGTGATGAATTGCTGTGATAGCCTCAGAAAATTACCCATCATGCTGATTGAAAAGGAGTTGTGTCTGTGGTTTGTAACCTTTTTAGTACACACATCCTCTTAGATCCTTTTTTTTCCATGAATTCCATAGGATAAAGTCTTTCATCTGCTTGAACTTGGTATAGTAAGCTTTAATTGAAGCCTTCCTGTTTTATTACTAAGAACGAAGTACCATTTAGAGTTTCTGATTAAAAATTGAGAAATAGGGCCATGGATTTAGCTCAGTGGTTTTACCACCTGCTGCGCAAGAGCAAGGACCCGAGTTCAATCTCCAGTACCAAAAAAAAAAAAAAAAAAAAAAAAAATCGAGAAACAGTTTTACCACAATTAGTTTGCCCAAGTAGGAAGGTTCATGTTTAGTTTTTGTTCAGCCTTACCACAGACAAATGTACAAACTTTTTTTTTATTTTCTAAAAACATTAAAAATATAATTTCTTCTACTGATTGACTGCTTTTAGATATAGGGCTCCCAGGCCAGGAATCACTGATGATCCACGTTGTTAGGAGAGACACCTTGAGTTGACTGGCTCATTTCCTCTTTGAAGAGGACATGGCATGTTTCTTTCACTTCCTCTTTTCCACCTCATTGGTGTCAGCTAAACTGATTCTCTTGAGGGCATAGGCTGAGTCCATTGTTGCTCATTAGTGGATCCTGCCAGGTCCATAGTGGATCCTTGGCGTGTCCTGGCTGAAGGACTACCTGGAAACATAACTGCAGTGCTGAGAGGTGATGGACACGAACAGCCTGAGAGCGCAGTACTCAGCGATGTGCTCTGAGGTACTGTATTCGTCGCCTTCAATCCTCACATTTTCTTTGAGATGCTGTCCAAAGGCTGTTAAATGGTTGATCTGGGAGTTGAGCCCAGATCCATCAAACTTAAAAACCATTTTTCCATGCTACACAGAAGCAATATAGGTGATGTCTTTCAGGAGTGTTATGAAACAAAAAGAAAATATAAAGAAACCATTACCATTTATGGGAAAACATAAAACAATGCTAGCTTTTGATTGGGAAGTCCTGTAGCTGGCAATAACTGTGTGATTGATCTTCATCTACAGACAACAGTGCCAGGCAGAAGAAACAATATCATACTGCAGTCCTTGCAACCTGATACTCCATATAAAATTACTGTTATTGCTGTTTATGAAGACGGAGATGGCGGTCACCTAGTAGGAAATGGGAGAACTGGTCAGTGTCTGTTTTTACTTTATTTTTACTTTGATGTTGTCAAGATCTTAATGTTGCTTCTTATACTTTTAAAAATATTTAAATTTTGTCTTTACCACTGCATCTCAAATACTACGTTAATATTGCACTAAGATTTGTGTTAGACATTGAGTTTTGTAAAAGTGATGGCATGAGAGCACAATTTATTTTTAAAGGTCCCCTAACAGAAGAAAAAGGAGACACAAATTTGCATATTTTTCTTTATTTGATATACTGTAATTCTGTTTGTTTTTTGGAAAACTATTGCATCTTGTTTAAATAGTTATCTTTTTTGTGGTATCACTGAAGGTTTTAGAGGCTAAATGTATCAGCTAAAAAATACTCTGGTGTGATTGGATCTTAAGTCATAAAAAATTGCAAAATAATGAGCATTCATCTTCTTTCTAAAAATTTAGCTGTATTTTGAAAGATTATTTCACCAAATAGTTTGTAAAGAATTATCAATGTTCAGGTCCCTTTTCTAATTTATACCAATGGCAATTTCTTATGGTTTAAAGATTTTACAAATTGGTTGCGCCCTGGAGTCACCTGAGGAGCTTTGGAAAATACAAGAGCTAGGACCCACTTGGAGGGATGCTGCTGTTACTGGCCTGAGGCATGCCCTTGGCCTGTGAGGGTCTAGTGTGCAGCCAGGGCTGAGTCACTGGTGGCAGAAAGGCAGGCTTGGCTCTAGGTCTGTGTCTGGTAAATATTGGCATTCCAATTTTCTACTTCATTCAGCAAAAATCTACTTAGGTTGCATGATTTTAGGTTTCCTTCTTCATTCATTTGTCCAAAATCTTTTTGTGCTTGAATGTCCTGGAAAACATTACTGCATTTGGGAAAGATAACATTTGAAAGCTCTTAAGGGAAAAGCAAGACTAGACTAGGTTCAGCCCAGTCTATGGAGGTCAGGAATATCTGCATACTTACTGTTGCCAACAGGGCTGGGTCAGTGGAAATAGTCTAGGGACTCAGGAAAGATATTAATTTAACAACTTCCCCTTTTTCACTTTCTCTTACATTTAAAATATATTTTAGTACTTTTCTGGGGGAAAATGGCATATTTTATAATTTTGTGCTTATCAAAACGTTAAAAAAAGGAAGAATATTATGAGCTATATCCAGGAAGGGCCAAATCATATCTAGTTTCTCTTATGAAAACAAGTTTTTCAAGTTGAATTAATTATTTTGGAAACTGAGTGACTACTTAACATACCAGCTAAACAGCCTGGACTTTGCAACTGGTAGATTTGGGGCAGGACCTCTTCAGGGTGAAGTTTACCTGCTGGGTTGTGTTGGTGGAAGTGAGGGAGGGGCGGTGAAAGAACATCGCCTTGGTCATTAGTTGGCTGTGTGCTTTGGGTGAATTCTTATTTACATACTGAGGTTCTCTGGGCACCAGTCTCTAACTTCCAAGAGAGTAATCTACAGCATTTTAAAACAGATCTGCAGTCTCTTCTATTTTCCGTATTCCTGAACCCAGTCATGTGCCAGCTCAATCTTGTCTCCTGCTTAGGAGGTTTTCAGAAAATCATCAGTTCTTGAATCCATTTGACCTGCAGTTTGAGTTTGAAAACTAGAAGCTTTTGTTAATCACTTCAATGGCTTTGACTTGTTTTGGGGATGAGGCAATTACAGGATAGTGTACAGAAAGCTGCTCTCATAGGACTGCTCCAATAATGCCCATGCATTTCTGTGTTGTTTATGTGCTGAGGAGAGTGAATGACAGGTGCCATGTTTGTTTCCAGTGGGACTGCTTCCTCCGCAGAACATACACATCTCCGATGAGTGGTACACGAGGTTCAGGGTATCATGGGACCCATCTCCCTCTCCAGTTCTTGGATATAAAATTGTGTATAAGCCAGCAGGTAAGGATGCATTTTTGTCATAGCAGAACTGTATTGGAAAATTATGTGCATGTGAGGGTATTTTCTGTTGCATCCCCTACTACTGGATTCTCCTGTTGGTTCACTTATCACACCAAGTTTTTTAACACTGAGAGAGTAATGTTTCTGGAATCAATGTTTTAAGTCAGTGATATAAAGTTCGGCTGTTACAAGGATGTAGTTGAGACTCTTACTAAACTCCATGATTAAAGAGTTTGACCTGGCCCATAAAATTATACACATTTAAACTGCTTGTGTGTAGACATACTACATTTATGACTATGAAACAATATGTATTTTTAAAATACAAACTTCCATACCTTTCCCATCATGTCCAAGTGTTACTCCATTTGGGCATAGACTTTATGCATCTTAGTTTACTCAGGATAAGCTCACTTTCAACTCCTCACTGACATTTTTACCTAAACCAATATCTTCATTGAACTATTTGTTATCTTTATTTCTATGTTCTGCTTGTATGCTCACCATAATTGGAAGAAATATACTCTTCGTACCAAATTTCCTAGGGTATCTTCTTGTATGCAGGAAGACTGTGGACTAGAAACAAATGAAAGAGAGAAAGCAAGAGAAAAAAATGTCAACCTGTGTAAGAAATAAACAGAGAACTTAATGAGAAAATGGAAATTGACATCCAAGGGCGTTCAGTAACCAAAATATGTAAATTGAGATTCAAGACAGAAATGTTTAAGTAATCTCCGCAACAGATTTAAAAAATGTTAATTGAGCACCTACTGTATGGAGAGCACTATGCTGGCAAAATAGGGCTCAGGAAAGAGTCATGAGAATGTTATTTACCAAAGGAACATGGATAGTACACCTGCTGAATTCTAGGTCCTGTGCTACACTGTGAGGCTAGGGGAGTGAAGAGCTCAGTCTTGCCTTAGATATTCCCCACATTATGTGGTGTGTACTACAGTGAAGTGTATGAAGGCTACAGGACTTAATGATGCTCTTCATTCCATTGGGTGTTAAGATCTTTAATTCTGAGTAAAATTTGAGACCAGTGATTACATATCTCTGTGTATTTTTGTGATCATTACTAAAGGTTCCAATGAACCCATGGAAGCCTTTGTTGGGGAGGTGACATCCTACACGTTACACAATCTCAATCCCAGCACTACCTATGATGTGAACGTCTATGCTCAGTATGATTCTGGACTCAGCGTTCCCCTCACAGATCAAGGGACTACATGTGAGTCATGCGTCTCTATGTGGATGGAAGAAAGAATGTAGGAAAAATTACCAGGCCAGTGTGTTTTTATTGTTTTAATGTATGCCTATTTTTTAGCATTATGTAGGTAGGTCATTTCATGTCCAGTTTAACAAAATGTCTAATTCCATAAGTAATTGAATATATGAAAATGTGTCATGAGGAAATTGTTTGACATAGAATATTGTAGTTTGAATTGTAAAAGGCAAAACTTACAGAATTTGTCATTTTGTTCATGAAAGATCTATATGGAGCTCTATGATGAGGTAGTTTTCTTGGCATTCGGTGTTAAGGCATATATTATCTGCTTTCATTGATGTAATTTGATTGAATCTTTGAAACACTGATTAGGCCCATGATAGATTTTTTTTTTTTTGAGATAAGGTCTCACCATGTAGTTCAGATTTTTGGCCTTGAACTTACTATATCGCCCAGGCTGACCTTGAACTCATGGCATTCCTCCTGCCTCAGCCTCCCAAATTCTGGCATTACAGGCATGCACCACCAAGCCTGGCAACTTTGTTGTCATCAAGTGCCTTGATAAATAAGCACTTAGCCTTTCAGAAAAATTTACTATTTGTCATGAGATGTCTTTGACATTCATAGCTTTCAGGGATTATATGGAATTCTCTTTCC
The DNA here is from genome assembly GCF_000247695.1 of Heterocephalus glaber. The sequence continues at coordinate 2,122,652 of NW_004624819.1, read as the reverse complement.
TTAAAAATTAATGATGGGAAGGAAGGTCTGTTTTGGCTCTGCTACACTGTCATGCATATTTGATATATTTCTTACTGAAACATGAGATTTTAAGCATTTTATTTTTTTAGCTGCAGTAGAAGTTTGAAAATTATGTGATGATTAGAAGTATGCCTTCTTGCTTTTCTTTAGAAAGTGAATCTATTTCTTTCTTTCTTTTGTAGTGTATTTAAATGTCACAGATCTGAAAACTTACCAGGTTGAATGGGATACATTCTGTGTCAAATGGTCACCTCACCGAGCAGCTACCTCCTACAGGCTAAAGCTGAGCCCTGCAGATGGTATGTATGTTTCAAAAAGGAGAAGAACAAAACAAACCAAAAACAGAACTGGAGCACACGGTGGGAACAGTTGGACTCTCAGTGAAGATTTCATTTTACATATAAAATGCCTTTAGATATAACAGATGCTAACAGTTGCATTTCCCTTTGTTGTCATGATCAGGAACAAGAGGACAGGAAATCACAGTGCGGGGATCAGAAACCAGCCACTGCTTCACTGGCCTTTCACCAGACGCTGAGTACGGTGTCACTGTTTTTGTGCAGACACCCAATCTCGAGGGGCCGGGTGTCCCCATCAAAGAGCATACCAGTAAGTTTTGACTGGTCTGGAAGGTCTCCACAGGGCTTGGGATCAGAAGCTGTGGGGAGGGGACTTCCTGAGCCTGAGCCTGCTCGTTCCCTTGGGTGGTGATGGCAGTGGGTGTTGGCAGGGGAGCTTGGCTCTGCAACAACTCCTGCTACAGGGTTGGAGGTACCTTAAGGAGGGGCTGAAGGCGGGTGAGATGACACTAGTGGGCAGTGATGATGTGAGCGTGCCTCTGTCACAGTGACTTTCATGTGACCCTCTTTGAAGACCTCGAGTCTTGCTCTCTCTTTGAGTCTTTGCTCTGTGACTGTCATTACAGGGGATGATGAATGACCACAGATACCAAGGTTGGTCAGAACACAATCCCTAGTGTTACTGAGGATTTAAATTTATTCTGACAATTTACTTTGTGGGATATGAAATGTGCACATGTTGTATTTTTCTAATTATTACTTTTAAATTCTAGCCGTGAAACCCACAGAAGCTCCTACAGCACCACCGACCCCACCTCCTCCTCCCACCATTCCACCTGCCCGGGATGGTAAGTACAGCTCTCCAGGCCACACATTCAGCTGTTGAGGATTCACAGACTTCTTAGTCATGCTGCATACATCATTTACAGTCAGTATGGGGCATTTCTGATCCTTTATTTCTATGCAAGAGTTTTTAGGTAGAAAGAAAAGCTCACCAGTATTTTGTTCCTCTCTCTCTCAGGGCATATTTTGGTATGAATAAAATCAGTCATAAACTATTCCAGCTCTTTGGTTGGAACTCTGTTTTCTCAGTTTTGAAGATTAAGACCTAGTGATACTTTCCACAGCCCATAGTCACGTGGCGGGTATTTCCTCCTGCCGGCCCCTGGCATTAAGAGGTGCCATGAGCCTTTTTTGCTATATCTGCAACTAAATTCCTGAGGCCTTTGACACTGGAATTCCTGGCTTCTAACTGGAGGAGGCTCTGGATTATACAAGGCTAAAACATTTCCATTAACCAAAGTTTGAGACATAATTGTCAGTTGCAGTGAACTAGTGAAAAAGACAGACTGAGTTGCTCTCTCCTATTCAGGGGGTATTCTTCAGTGCTGCATAAATTAAATTTAAAGGAAACAGCCACCCAGTTATTCTTTTCCCCACATTTTATTTTCCAGAAATCATTTCAGATTTTGGAAGTATTTTTTCTCTCATGTAAGAAGGCTCTAGATAGTTATAACTTCATTAAATTTGGTATAGAAGTAAAATTAAAAATTAAATGTGTATTATTAAAGGATAAAATAAGAGTGGGTTTAAAAAATAGGCTGCTGAAAGAAAATTCAGTAAATAATCTTGGCTGAGGGGCATTTTTTAGTAAGCTTTATTTTCTAGAGTAGTTTCAAGTTCATGGCAAAACTGTCTATCCAGCTGGCAACATTCTCCTCAGATCAGTACCTTTGTCACAACTGGTACATCTGCACTGACACCTCATTACCAACCAAGCCTGGCAGTTCACATTGGGGTTCACTCTTGGTGCTGTACATTTTATATGATAAGTTTTCATAAGCCAAATTTTTGTCAGTTCTTTTTTTTAAAAGAATTTTCTTAACTTCTAAGTCTAAAAAGATTCAAATTTAAAATGTTTTGCTATTTTATTTATCCTCCCTTTCCCCACTTATGATTGTAGTGGCCAAACTCATAATTTAAAAAAAATTCATTTTCACCAAATTTTCATAATTATGTTCAGACTCTCCAGACCCATTGTGGCCCCTTCTTTTCTGGACATCACTGCTTTTCATTTGATTTCTCCCTTACTTATTGGCTGAAGCTACCTGGAGAGCTTCAGGAAGCAAGAGTATTTCTACATAGTGGATCTAAACAGATGAGTAAGTTTGGAGCAAGAATCTAGGGTCAGTTAGACTAGTGCTCCTCGAATTTATGCTGCATCTGAGTCCCTGGGGCTCTTATTGCTGCACTCAGGAAGTCTGCATGAGGCCCAAGATTCCGCCCTCCTGACCCATGCCAGGCAGTGTGGATGCCACTTAACACTGTGGGTGACAGGGAGGTGACTGCATTTCTCAGCTGTGCAGTGTCATTTGTAAAGGAATTTAGGAGACCTCTGTTTTTTTTTTTTTCTTTCCAGTATGCAAAGGGGCCAAGGCAGATATTGTGTTCTTGACGGATGCCTCTTGGAGCATTGGAGATGATAATTTTAACAAAGTTGTGAAATTCATCTTCAACACTGTTGGAGCCTTTGATGAAGTCAGCCCTGCTGGTATCCAGGTGAGTGTCATTTTACCAGTGACTGCTTATGTGTAGTATCTTGCTGTTTCCTCTGAACTTGCCTGCTAAGTGTTTTGATCTTTACTATTTGCTATTTGCTATTTCCTTTACATGTGTATTTTTGGGAAGGAATTGGGTGTGAAGGATAAATAAATAGAAAAATAAATCTTCCTTTAGTTTTTCTTATTGGCTAGATGATATTCCAGTTGGAGAATTTATGAGATTTTGATTCTAATTTCCTGCTTAAAACTTCCAACAATGATAATTTCCATAAAAGGTCATCGAAAGTTCTGGACACCAGATACATTGTGACTGTCCTGTCCTGTAGCGTGAGTGGGGTAGGTGAGTGGAACCTGCTACATATTATGTGGCAGGTGTTATCCTGGTGACTATTGACCCAAGGGATATTTTGTTTACCAAAAATGGTAACTACCATTTATACTTCTGTGGAATCACTTCAAATGCATTAGTTGTATGATAGTAGGAACTCAGAGAAGTTTATGCTTCCATGAGAGTCTAAAGGCGTAATTTATCCTTTAGTGTTAACCTGCCTATAAAGCTGAGAATCTCCTCCACCAGTCCCAAATACCCTGGACTGAAGAGCACTCAGGCTTAGTGGCTCTAAACTGTTTTGGGGAGTCTTCCAAGACTGTTTTGAGAGTCTGATTATTGTTTTTAATAATTTCTTGAAGACCTATTTCAAGATCCACCAATCCTGGAAAGGCTACCCGATGGCTTAAGGCATTCTACACTCCTGATATATTTTGTGTTATTATTACAGCCAATATCACTATGCTTTGTCATTATACACGTGACCCTCTTCTAGCCAAATCAAGAGATTATGTCTTTTAAAGAATTCTCTTTTTCTTTTCTTCTCTTTTAGTGAATTTTCTTCCTCATACTGGCCAATTGTACATCATTGTGATGTATCTCTGGGATATTATACAAAAAAGACATTTTGAAATAAATGACAAATAATTTCATAAACAAACCACATTCTCTTTAGGGAATAGTACTTCATGGAATATACTGAATTTCAAATACCCAGATAATCCTGTGTACCTTGTTCCAACCTAAGAGTAAAAAAGCTTATATTCTCTCTTTTTTTAAAGCTTATATTCTTAATAGATCAATGGTTGTTTTTCATCCTTTTAAGAAATGAGGGTTTCTAATAAAAGTAGCTATTATATTTTATTAATTTCTATGCATCAGTTACTTTGTATATATAACTATTAACCCTTAAAAGAACCCTAGATGGTAAATTATCTCTACTGCCCAGAGATTTAGTAAATTTTCCCATTGTCTTTTAGCTATTGACAGAGCTAGGAGTTGAGTCCTGTGAATCTTAACTATAAAGCCTACATGCAGCCTTTTTATGTTACTGTGAAGAGTGAGTGTAGTCCATGAGAAAGAGCAGTTGACTGAGAACCAACTGTTCAACCAACCTTTGAGCTCAAGATGGTGTGTTCTTATTTCTAGTGCTGGGATCTCACTTCTCCAGATTTAGCCATCTCTTTTTGTATCATCAGGAAAGGCACATATGAATAAAATTCATTTTCATTATTAATATTAGTTATGACAATTTCACTGAGGATTGGAAATGAGAGAATTTAATGAGACAACAGCAACCAGTGTTGTCATACTGCTCATAAAGGGTATAATATTCCATCAGGTCTGAGACAGATCTCTCCTGGTCATGCAGCTGGAGGAGTCATTCCAAGACTGAAATGTAAAATGAGGTGACTGCCATTTCTAACCCTTGTTTCCTTTCAGGTTTCATTTGTGCAGTACAGTGACGAGGTCAAGTCTGAGTTCAAGTTGAACACATACAATGACAAGGCCCTGGCCCTTGGGGCCCTCCAGAATATTAGGTACAGAGGAGGAAACACAAGGACAGGTATGGTTCACGGGAACATCTGTAGACCTTCGTTGCCAAGTCAGCGAGGTGGAGGCTGGGCGCGTCCTCTCACTTTCTGTCTGGACGCTTGCTTATCAGGGGGCATGGCCAGTTGCGCTTGTATAGTTTTCACTGAGGTGATACTAAGTTGCCACCCTCTGTAGGCAAGGCCCTCACATTTATCAAGGAGAAGGTCTTGACATGGGAAAGCGGCATGAGAAAGAACGTCCCCAAGGTCCTGGTTGTGGTCACAGATGGTCGGTCACAAGATGAGGTCAAGAAGGCGGCTTTTGTCATCCAGCAGTCAGGTAATCTCAGGCATGAATTCGATTGCATTCCTGATTGTAACTTTTAAATGTGCAGGAATGATTCCAAAAGCTGAAAGTGCCCATTTACTTTCTTGTTCTGTTTATTCTCTACTCTACACCACTGTACTTAGTTTACATTTAATTATGGGGTAGCTTGGCAGCTGCTCAAGAATAACGATGTTTTCTTTGTATCAGATGTGATGCAGGGTTTGTTGAGAGGTAAACTGAGTCTCCTCAGTGTGGCTGGAGGGCCACAGAAAACTATGATGATGGAATAATGGGACCATCCTAGAGTTGACTTCTTGCTGTAGCAGAAATTAATCTTGAAGCTGATTCCTGAAGCTCTAGCTAATCTTGCAGATGTAGGTTGTTGAAAGGTACATGGTAGATGAGAAGGATCAGAGTCCCAGGGAAACATCTCTGGGCAGATCTTTCCTTATTAGAGAGGAAACTAGATCTTTCCAATATACACCCTCCCCCTACTACCCCATGCTGAGTCCAAGGTAGACATATTTTAGGAAGAATTCTGTGCTACACATGATCTATTGCAGTGAATGGTAAGGTATTTCATTACATGGAATTCATCATCTTCACAACCATAGTTCTTTGGCTAAAATTATGAATTGTGATTAGTGCTATGTCATTCTGTCTTTTTTCAGTGGAGATTATTCTTTTTTGCATAATTTATTGCCACTAGGTTAATGTACTTTGAGCCAATTTTTGCATATTTTCTGGCTCCTAGCCAATTTAAGTTGGAGGGTATAAAAGCTTACTTCCCTAATATATATATATATTTCCCAATTCCTTTTATAGCCTATTTTTTTCTGAGGTCAAATTAAATTTTTGGAATGAAAACTTTATTTGTATTGACCTAAATAAAGGAATGTTTATTGCCTGTGGGAGTTGTAGATTCTATTTTGAAGGTGGTCAAAGTACTGCTGTTAAGCCCAAGTTTGTTGAGAAAATTCAGTTTCAAGTATTCAAATTTAAAATAGCTAATTCTTGGTGTCTGAGTCATAAAGAGAGCTACATAATCCATGTGCATATTAGGACTGAGGCTCTGTGGAAGGCAGTGTGCATCACAAAAGGTCTTTTTGCTATTAAAAGCTTCACCTTGTAATTGTTAGGGTTTTGTGTTGGGAGATCCAATGAGTTGAATTGGATAAGCTAGGAAATAGGTTGACTTGGAAAAAGTACATGTTTGTTAAAAGGAACATACTTAACCCTGGAAATGCATGTCAAATAAAAGGATTTGTTGTATGCGATGAGAAAATAGAGTATCCTTTCTAATAGTTTATTTTGGATTGTTCAAACAACCACTGCTCTTCAGGGTTCAGTGTCTTCGTGGTTGGTGTGGCTGATGTCGACTACAACGAGCTCGCCAACATTGCCAGCAAACCAAGCGAGCGGCATGTGTTCATTGTGGACGACTTCGAGTCTTTCGAGAAGATCGAGGACAACCTCATTACATTTGTTTGTGAAACTGCTACTTCAAGTAAGTTGTGGTTGACATAGACATATAGTTTCACTTATCTACAAAAATGTTCACTTAGAGACAATTACTCATTCTATATGGAATCAAGTCTGTGTGGAAATAAATACTGGGAGATTATCCCAATACCTGATGAATCATTGTTCTGCTGAGATCATGCTAAATACACACTCATCCTAAGTTCATTTTTAGCCCTGAAGATGTAATAATTCTTCTGTGGAGAAAAGCATTTGAACATATCCTTGTCCCATTTCCCCAGTGCCTGTGATATTTAGTAAATTAATCTTCAGCTTAGCATTGCATGTATAGAAGCATGTCTGTGAGATGAAGGTTTCCCCTTTTAACCGTTAATCGGAATGTTCTCTGTCAGAACTGTGCTTCCTGGGTACAGTGAAAACTGGCTCGTGCATATGTGCCCCACTGAAATTCAGCTGACACTCATTTGTTTGTTTGGTTTTGATTCTTTGTATGTCAGAACTTCAGGTTTAGCTTTTAAACTACAATGAAGGATTGAAGACAAACTAAATGAATTTATCTCCTTCCCGGCCGAGCTCCTGGGGTACTGGATTATGGACACAGATACGTGACTACTTTAGATCTTTAATCCTAGGCAGGGCTATGCTTTACAAGTGCAATATTTCAAATTATGAAACATTATAGTACAAGTTCAAAACTCTGGTTAGAGTTGGCAGGAGGAAACAGATTTGGGGGCTCACTTGACAGCTTATGCTGAACCCCAGCATAGAGCTGCTGTGGGGAGAGTGGGTGTGGGCCAGGGCCATCTCCCTGCCCCTGAAGGTGGCCCTGTGGTACCCTGGCTCTAGGAAGTCAAGGGTGGGGGCCTGCTAGGTACTTATCATGTTAGGTGATGTTTGGTAGCCGGTATGAGGCACGGGGGCTTGGCAGAGAAGAGGACTGGCATGGACGGACTCTTGGCAGAAATCTAAAATTCTCCAGGAGAGAAGTTCTCTGACCTGGTGACATGTGGGTGAAAATTGCCTCTTTAATGCCGTTTTATTATTCTTCAGCACATAGCAAACTTCCAAGCGGATCGGAGAGTATTCAGAAAACCTGTGTTACACTGGTTACTAGTATAATGTTTTCTCTATACAAGAAGCCTTTTAAAAGATAACTTGTAAAGGTTAAATTGCTGAGTTAAGTTTCTGGATGAGCAGTTTCCTGACTTGACGTGTGGCCATCGCTACTTCGAGTGTGTCTGTGTTGGTGTGTGGTGCTGGTGAGCTCTACTTAAAGCCACTGTTCTTCGCAGGTTGTCCCCTCATTTATCTGGATGGATACACTTCACCAGGTATGAGTCTATATTCTGGGGCTAATTTATTCAAGATTTCAGGAATAAGATAATTGAAATGTACTCACCTTAGTCATTTCTTCTCTGGTGCAAAGGTTTTAAGATGCTTGAAGCTTATAACCTGACAGAGAAGAATTTCGCTTCTGTACAGGGAGTTTCTTTGGAGTCGGGGTCCTTCCCCAGCTACTCAGCTTTCCGGCTGCAGAAGAACGCCTTTGTGCACCAGCCCACCATGTAAGTGAGAACACAGAAGGGTCCCCTTTCCTAGAATGGGCTAGAGGTTCACTGGAATCTGTGCAGACTTCCTGGCATCGCGGAACTGTAGAGAATTCTCAGCGACTGATTCTGGATGACCTAGTTTGGTTTCCTTAAATACCAATGGGTTAATTATCTTTCACTAAGTTATGTAGCAGTTTGCATGCAGGAAACTAGTACTCAGGCCTCGCTGTCCCCATACTCAAGAATCTCAGCCTGGCACTGCAGCAAGACAGACTCCTGACCCTTCTGAGTTTAAGGCTAGGATTGTAGCCATGCTTCTTCTAAAAGGGAGGCTGTTAAAACAGGAAGGCAGCTTAGTATTCTGAACACTCCCCTGCGGCACAGAGAACTGGGTGGAAGAAAGGAAGAATGAGAACAGGCTTTCCTTTTAGCATTTCAGACCCTAGAAAATGAAGGGCTGCTGCAGTTTTGCTCGTCCGGAATCAGCAGGTGGTGGGTGGTTTTTATTGGCCAATGCTCTAGAAAATCTGTTGGGTAGCCCTAGATGTTGTTCTTTCACTTCATGAGAGTTTGCACCTGGGTACAATAACTGAGGTATGTTTTTCTTATTCATTACGATGAAAACGTGTGTGTTGAAGAATATGAGTTTGGCAATTTATGGAGAGAAAAGAAGAAGAAGAAATAATGCTTTCAGAAACTCAGGACAGTGTTAGAAAACAATGTCTGAAATTTGAAATGCTCTGGGGAAGCTAATGGAAAAGTCAGACTTTTAAAACCAGAGCTTATTTGTGTTAAGGAGGCCCAGATTGCAGAGGAGTTTGACCACAATGTAAGGGCCCAACTCTCCCTGGTTCACAGTGAACCTTCACACCCAGTGTTTAACCTTTTCAGTCACCTCAAGGTGTGACTCCTGCAGTTGCCTTATGACAGCCTGTTGTCTTCACATGGACTGGAACTTCTGACCGGAAGGAGAGAAGCAGAAATGCAAACAAATTACTATTTTTCACAAGCACTAGTTAACTAGGGAAGAAGAAGAAAATGGGCTAAGTCAGAGATGCGGCAATAGGGAGGAAATACAGTACTATAGAACATTATAAAGACGCAGTAGTTCTTGAACATGTAAAAGGCATCATGCCAGCTTGCTCAGAGCTTATTTGAAGAAGCAAGAAACATTGTACAAGTGATGTGGTGCTAGGACATGGATGTGTATGGCTGTAATCACAGCTACTCAGGAGGCTGAGGCAGGAGGATCTCAGGTTTGACGCCAGCATCGCCAACTTGGCCTCAGTCTCAAAATAAAAAATGAAAAAAGGCCTGGAGATGTTGTTGGGTTCAAAAGACAATGGTGTAACCTCTGCCAAAATTTGTAAAGGAACAGCTTCTTTTCTCTCAGAGTTGATTATCTAGGCCTTTTTCCTACCTTCGAGGAGAACATGGTACATGGTCTCAGAAAAGCATCATTTTTGCCAAAGATTCCATAAGAACAGTGGTTGATTCAACTCTGGAAGGACACAGTGGACTGGGTTTTGTGCCTCACAGCCTTAGATCCAAGAAGCATTTCCTTTTAACTGAATCACACCCAGTTTATCATCACTAAACATTTACACATATAAATGGCCATCTATACCATTTACACCATTTATAATTGGTTTTATTTTGGAGTAGATGTAAACTTCCAGAGGTGATTTATTTGATTTCCGGGGAGGAATTTGGAAGTGTAAAAACTGTTAGTGATAGGGAGAGAGAATCAAAACCTTACGTCATTTTACCTATGATTGCACAACACTGACATTGGAAATTAAGTACAGTATATTTGGTAAGATTTATTCTCTTCACATGATGTCTATCATTATAATGTTTATGACTCTAAAATTATTGCATAGTTTTTAAATCCTCTATGTGCTCAGAGGAAATTAGTCACTAACAGTAGGATAACAGACTATTTGGTAGCTTCCTAGACTTTTGTGATAGTATCAAATTATAAATAACCTATTACTACTGACAAAACAGGCCTTTAGTATTTTGTCTTCTGATGTGTTTCCTAAAATTTTCTCCTGTAAACAGCATCTAGTACTTCTCATAATGAGATTGTGGTCTAAAGACTTAAAGCCATCTCAGTTTCTGAAGAAAAATCATCACTATTTATTTCTTTTATTTTATCCCACAGAGATGTACATCCAAATGGACTCCCATCTTCATATACAATTATACTATTGTTCAGACTTCTCCCAGAAACCCCCAGCGACCCTTTCGCAATTTGGCAAATTACAGACAGAGACTACAAACCACAAGTTGGAGTGATTGCAGATCGTAAGGATTTTTATCCTGCTTTAAGGCACATGCATGCATAGTTTTGATTATGTTTTTGTCTTTTTCTCCTCTTTTCTCTTAAAAAATATATATTTATTTACTTGGTATATGCTTTTAAGTTTTTCAAATATAACACATCAGTAAATAGTCTAATTGCATTTTATCACAATTGCATTTATTGAATTTTTTAGAAATTCCTCCAACAAGAATTTTTTACTAATACTTTCAGTGAAAAGTCTACCGTGCATGTGATTTAACAACAACCTTATGTTGATTGCAGCTTCTAGCAAGACATTATCATTCTTTAATAAGGATGCCCAAGGTGAGGTACAAACTGTTACGTTTGACACGGATGAAGTAAAGACATTATTTTACGGAAGTTTTCATAAGGTAAAAATGTAAGATTATCTGAGTTTTACTTTTGGAAAAAAAGAGTACAACTAAAAAATTAAACTCATTTCTTTTATTATTTAATAGGATATCATGTTAAATTGGTGGAATCCTATGTCTTTAAAATCTCATTTGACATAATTTGATTAATTCAGAACAGAAAATTAGCCAGGTATGGCTGTGCACGGCTGTCATCCCAGCACTCAGGGGGCTGAGGCAGGGGAGGCCAGCCTAGGCTACGCAGTGAGTTCAAGGCCAGCCTGAACTACATAGCAAGACCCTGTCTCAAAAAACAAACAATAATAACAAAAATCCCCAGAAATTAAAATTAAAACAATAATTCTACTAATCAGAGGGTAACTACTTTAAACATGTTTACATATTTTCAATGTTTTTATAATTTTGAAATATGAATCAGATATTGTTGACCTGTTTTTCTACTTACCATTATATTGTGGATATTTATGTCACTTAGTTTGGGAAGCTTAATAATTTAATGGAGTATATTTTAATTGAAAATATTCTTTTGTAGAGAACAGAAACCTTATTTTTCTTGCTCTTTTATTGAAAAGTTACAAGCATGTCAGTGAAATGTTATCAGTCCAAAAATTATCAATATCTATCAAAATAATTAAGATAAATGTTAGTGAGATTAATTTTTACACAGAATTCTCTAAGCATTCTTATTTAAAGTTCTAAGATCCATTCTAGGGGATTGTCTTTTCTTGGTGATCTCTTTTTGTATGTTAGCATCTAGCAGATACTTTTCTAAAGATGATTATTGACAGAGCATTAGAAATGAAAAGGAGACTTCTAATGATATTTCTTCATGCTTTAGATTTGTTAACAGGAGTACCAGGTAGAGCACAAATGGCCTAAAATTTCCCCAAGTACGACATGCAGAAAGATTAGCCCCATACATAAGAGACAAATATTTCCAGTTCAATCTGATTCTGAAGTTGAAGTTAAAGAACGTTCCTCTCTTTGAGTAGGTTCAGCATGATTTCTGTTTCTACTTTCCAGGAAGCTTGGTTTCTTTCCAAAATTATTTTTAATTCATGAATCAGATTCTTGGTAAGGATGGTAGAGAACTCTCTTCATACGGCTCAAAGAGACTGTGAGGTTCACTTTGGTGCTAACCAAAGTGGGAAGAAAGAAAAAAGTAACAATCTCTATATACTTGAGATTAAAATTTTAGATTTCCATGTAGTGGTGGGAAAGCAAATTCTAGTTTGGAGAATGTTATTGGCTTCTACTGATCCTTATCTGATAATAGATGAATTTGGCAAAGCTAACAGCTTTTTGTACCTATTAAATTTACATTTGAGTAATATGCTGAGAAAGCCTATTGTATTTTCCTTCCATACCCATTGGAGATACTGAGAATCTAATCTTACTAAACAACTGATAACCATTAGTAGCAATTTAAAACTTTCCAACTTTTATGAGATGTTTTACTTAATCCAAAAGGTAGTATTTTTCAGAGGTCTAGAATAATAGTAATTAATTATTCTGAATCAATATAATTTTTTGACATCCCTTTCTTTGTACTATTTGTCTCCCCAAAGAGCTGTTTGCATTTTTGGGTTTTATGTAGTCATCCTTCTTTCCCCTCACTAGCTCTGTCTTTCCCTGAAGTCTCTCCTTTATTTTTTACCCCCATAATCTGCTTTTACTTTCTTCTGTTCTTTTTCACTATTTTTTTCCTCCTCCATTCCTTAACCTCATTTTTTTCATGTGTGTGTGGTACTGGGTGTTGAACCTAGGGCCTTTATCCTGAGCTGCATTTCAATTTCTTTTTAATATTTTGATACAAGGTCTCTCTAAGCCACTAAATTGTTAGACTGGGCTGAAACTTGCAATCCTTCTGACTCAGCCTCCCAGAGTGCGAGGATTACAAGGAGTGTTGCCATGTCTGGCTTCATTCTTTTTTTTAAATCAACTTTATTGAAATGCCATTGATATATAAAAATTGCATCTATTCAAGGTATATGAAGAAGCATTTTGACATAAGTAAAAATCAGAAAGTGATCTTAATTAAACTAATTAATATATCCATTACTTCTATATAGTTGCCACTTTTGTGTGTTTCTGACCCCATTTTTTTTTTAAACTTCCTTCATTTATTCCAACAATTGAATCCTACCTTCAACTGCATTCTTTACCAAGCCAATGATTTACATACTCTTCTTTTACTTTCCATCTATTTCCTGGACTGATGTTCTTCAATCTTGGGTGAGAATGAGCAGTATTCCAAGAGAAGAAAATTAGTGATGATGGTAGGGAAAGGACTCCCTGGAGAGAGGAGGATACCCAAGAGTTTAATTAGGGTGACAGCCATCACTTCCTGTGAATTCTTTTGAAAAGGTTTTTTTTTTTTTTTTTTGGTGGCTCCCTCTATTGCTAAGAGATGAGGTGGCTCCATGTGGGAAATTTACAGTAAAGGGAAGAACTAGAGGAGATGAAAAATATAGTCTGAGGAATTGGTAGAGCCTGGAAGGGTGTGAAAAGGAGGCCTTTATTTCCTTCTACTAGTCTGTGACCCCCAGAGTTTGAGGGTCACCATCCTAAGATGACTTCCCTAAGTACTGGAGACAGTGGTCTACAGAGGAATTTGTGACTGCACATATTTAAAGTACAATAAAACACACTGAATAAATAAAGCAAAATATGTTTTTAGAATGTGCTTCTTTATGCTTAGCATTGAATGACAAATGTATTTGGAATGATTTTGATACAAATTAAAGCAGTTTTGATTTTGAAACTATTTTTGTGCATTCTGTGATTTTCTAGATAGTTTGTGAATGCTTGTTTCTGTGATTGTTCATATAAGAGCCAATAAAAAGTTCTAACTCTTATTAGACAATAAATGCCCTGAAAATGATTGTATGATGTTCATCTTGAATACAGTGTTAATTGATTACCCTGGGGGCATTTAAACTTTAGTAAGCTAGTTATCACTTTCATATAAAAATAATACGTAATTCATATTTATCATAGATGTGATAAACTAATGTTTTGCTGGTGGTTCCATGTGGGAAAAATATTTAGTTTTAAAAAAACTTTTGAAATTTTTCTTATTCTTCTTGATTTGGAACATTTAAGAGAATATCTGTTCCTTTTAACTTTCTGCCAAACTTTTCAAAGTAATCATCCATTGCTTAGTTGAGTATTTGTGCTAAGTGGAAACTCTGTGAACATAATCATAAAGTCAAAGATTATCCAAAACTATTCTTTACATTGTTGAAGTACAAATGTCTTATTAATTATTTATATGAAATAGATTTCTTAACATTCTTTGTGTTCAGTAGCAGACACAAAATAAATCAGCATAAGTTTCTCTCCTTGAAAAGAATTGGATCCTGAGCCCTATTGATTCCTAGAATTGAAACATTAAAGAGGACACACTAGTTCTTTACATGATAGGTATCCATATGGTATGTAGGTTATTTTTGGTTTACATTGGGAAATTCAAAGTAAACATTTAATTTAGCAAAATCAGTAGAAAACACCCAAGGCTCTTTTGTAGTGAGTATAATATATAAGTGATTTTTAAACCTCTGATTGGGTAGGTCTTCATAGTTTAGAAAGTCATTTTACCTACAAATCACCTCTGGTCATCTCCTTAAGGCTCCATAGTGGGAAGATAAGGAATGATGGTTGTATGAGCGGATGATAGAAACAGACCTGGGAGGTTCTCGGTTTATCTGTCTTCCTGTTGTTAATAAATGACATCATTGACATTGCAACCCAGTTCTTGGATTTTTAGTCCAAGACTCTTCATTTGGGTTGTGAATGGTTTCAGAAATACTTTTAAAAAATTCTGTGATCTGAAATATGCAGAAATTGGCTAATTTTTTGGCAGAAATTTTACAACAGAAACAAATTATCTTTTCAGGTTCATATTGTAGTGACTTCAAAAAGTGTTAAGATTTACATTGACTGCTATGAAATTATAGAAAAAGACATCAAGGAAGCTGGAAATATCACAACTGATGGTTATGAAATTCTTGGAAAACTACTTAAAGGGGAAAGGAAATCAGCCACAGTAAGTAATGGATGTTTGTATTTCTTGGTACCTTGTGTTAAGAACTGACATGAAATTTTTGAAATAGCTCAGTGTGTTTTATTTATGTTTTACTCAGTGAGATTTAAGCTGTCAAATTCATTGGTCAGAAACAACACAAATAATTGTCACCATATCCAGTGAAATCTAAAACAGTTGCTTGTTTCTTCTTCAAAGATGGTATTTGGTAATGCAAGTATGTCATATGGACACGAAGTGTGATGGTGACTACAACTCTCCAGTCACCTGGGAGTCCCTGGTCTGTCCCAGGAGGATCAGTGTCACTGGGCAGACAGCTGATGCTTAACTCAAGTTCAAGGCAGGAACTCACCAATTGTGTTCACAATGAGATCCAGTCATGGAGACTCAAAAGTGTAAAGCTTTCATGGGACCAAACTAATTAAGTTCACATTAAATGTCAATTAATGAATGTTAATAAGCTAACCTAATTTCTTTGGCTTTTCTTACTACTTTTTATGTCATTATTTAATTTAGCTTGCTTCCATAGGCAGGATTTTCTTCTAGATTCAAAAAGGAAGGTTTTTCGTTTACAATATAGAGGAAGTTCAAATTTAATATGATTGTGATTATAACCCAAACTTTTGGTTGAATACTGAACTTGATAAGAAAATAGGACAATTATATCGGGTTTTTAAAAAGAATGATTATGTCTATACAGCCCTTTCCTTTTTGTCAAAAGAGTGATTTTTTAAACTGGAGAATGAAGGTGTATGCTGTATTGAAATAGTTAAATTGAGTACCATGAGATAAGTTATTCATCAGGCCTTAGGTAACAACTTCTAAAGCAAAAGTGCATCAATTGTAGATTAAGTGAGGAACGGATTCATTAATATTATTTTTCTACAATGTATGGTATCTTAAAAACTGATTTAAATGTGCTTAGGCTTCAAGTTCATTTCAGTATAAAAATTAATGTTTTCTTAAGAAAAACAAAATTCATTCAAACATTTCATTTTAACCAAAGGGATGAATCAGGAGTCAGACTTCCACCCACGCACTTCTCACTGTGTCTCTTAGGAGTATATTTTTATGTTCTTTCCTTATGAAGGAAAAGTCATATTGGTCTCAAGGGCTCTCTCATTGAGAGTCTGTGTGAGAAATCAACAAAGGTTAAATGGAGAGACATTAAAAGGAAATGGTTTTTGTGAATATTTAGTTGATGATGCCGTTGCTTCTTTGCAGTTCCAAATCCAGAGTTTTGACATTGTCTGCAGCCCCGTGTGGACCAGTAGAGACAGATGCTGTGATATTCCCTCTAAGGTAAGTGCAGCTGAACGGTCCTGTGGGACTGAACAGGGAGAACCTTTGTGGTGCAGATGGGCTGGGACAGGAAGTAGCACTCGGAAGCTGCATCTCCAGATTGGAGCCAAGGGGCAGAAATGTGTGCCTGCTCCTCAGCCACCACAGCCCAGGGCAGCTCCTGGGCTTCCCTCGCTCTTGAGTGAGGAATGTACAAAACTTATCTGGAAGCTCTCTCCAGCAGTCAGAAAGTACTGCTGAGTCGGTGTGTCTGATTAATATACTCACTGCAATACCTTCCTACTGCTTATAAAATATCAGCACTTTACAGAATAAACAGTCACCTTTTTGGATATCTAAGGCTTTTTAGATGCTAGAAATAACATTTCTTTTTGAGATGATGGTTGTCCCCTGTAGTATCTGTGTTTGCAAAGTTGAACATTGATAATGGGTTTGAATTTTCTCAAAGAACTACATACACCCACAAAATGAGTGTGCATTTTAGAGTCAACAAGTTTTTATTCTGTGTGCTAGGGTTATAGCACACAGTGTTTGTGTCAGGCTTTCTTTTTCTTGTCATTATTCCCTAGATGGTATAGTATAGTGTCTATTCATAGCATTTTACATTGTATTAGTATTTATTAGTAGTAATCTAGAGATGATTTAAAATAAACAGGAGGATGTGTATAGATTATATATACATAGTTGTACCATTTTATATAAGAGACTTAAGCATCCTTAGATTTTGAAATTTTCAGGGGACCTGGGAAACAGTGCTGCGGATACTGAGGGGTGATCATGCTATGCTGTAGAGCATCCTAGAACAGCAAAATGTCAGGGTGCAGGCATAGTGAGTCAGGGCAGGCACCGTCAGCTCTCAGAGATGAGGTGAGATTCAAGCAGAGACTACAGTGAAATGAGGGAGCAACCTTTGTGGCTAAGAAGGAAGAGCATTCCAGCTGGAGGGACGTCCATAGCCTGAAGGCCACAATGTGCCCTGAACTTGTGAGAAGTAGGAAGTAGATCCATGGGGCAGGAGCACCGTGAAAGTGGGCAGTGAGATGGGCAAGGTCGGGGAGGGCTGGGTCGCAGAAGATGTAGGGCTTGGAAAGGGTTTTAGATTTTTTCTTAATGAAATGGAAGTTGATATTCAAGATATACAGCATTGCTTTAACACTGGATTATAGAAAATTGGATTAAGTTACCAGTGTCCCTGGTGGTCTCGTAAACATTTCTTTGTAGTGTGTGGTTTCCTAAAGTAAAATATAAAAAAAGACATAAAGGGAGCAAATCAAGTTTCATTGCAAGACTGTTGATAATGATAATTAGTAATGATTTTTTCAAGCCAGAAAACAGACTTTCTTTTGTGTGTAGGTGGGGTAGGGGATGGAAAATCTCCCCCCACAAATCCTTAAGTAAATATTCTTTTTTTTTTTTTTTTGGTACTGGGCATCGAACTCAGGACCTTGTGCTTGTGAGGCAGGCGGTGGAACCACTGAGCTAAATCCCCAGCCCAAATAAATATTCTTTTTAAAATTTCAGAGAGATGAAGCAAAATGCCCTGCTCTTCCAAATGCTTGCACATGTACACAGGACAGCATTGGACCTCCAGGACCCCCAGGCCCTGCAGTAAGGAAACTGAAATTGGCTATTTTGGAATCTTTGCCAGTATAGAGTTCATAAGATGTCTCCATCCGTGTTTTCTAGGATAGTGCAAGCTAAATTTCAGCCATCTTTTATAGTATGTTTAGAGATCTGAACTGGAGTAAATCAAGAAGGAAATTTGATTCTGATATTTGACACATTATTCCAGCTACACAGGAAAAATGACATTGGCTGGACTTCTCTTAAGAATACAAATCTAGGTTTCTGTCTCGAATTCCATGGCTTTGAAAATTCCTTACGTCTCCTGAAAGTCTCTTCTATGAACGAAAGAGGCACAGTTAAGAGGCTGACCCAAGAACAACTTGCTTAGAATCTAGAATACGTGTACCTCATCATGAGCATAGCATAGAGAGAAGGTGATTCTGGCATGTATGATAGCTGAGCCAGCTGAGCATGGTGGTACCTACTTGTGCAGCATTCAGAAGGTCGAGGCAGGAGAAATGTGAGTTCAAAGCCAACCTGTGTTCCACTGTGAGTTTGAGTCTGGCCTGGGCTGTATAGTGAGACCCTGTCTAAACAAAACAAAACAAAACCTAAACAAACAAACAAACTCTGGGTGAGAGTATTGGAGCTTAGAATAATTTGAGCGAGAAGGCTAAGACCAAGTCTACTCATAGTGGAAAGAAAGATTTCGATATTTCCATGACAGAGCTTGTGGATCAGTGTATAACTTCTTGATCCAGGTAGCCCAGCGTCTGACCAGCCAGGGCCTCTTGAGTGCAAGCAAGACAGCTCTTGTCTAAGCACTACTGGATTTCTGTAAGAAAATGGGTCAGCATCAGTGGAGCAGCTCAAGGATACTCTGAATACCAAATTTTGCTATACTTGGGAGACAGCAAATCATGTAAAATGATTATGGGTTAATTATGGCGCAGCTTCTTATATACAGAATCGAAATGTCACTGTGGTTGCCATCTCTTTTAGTAACAGTGACTTACCTGATTTAGGTGTATAATCAAAATTATATCCTGGATTTGTCAACATTTTGAGAAGTTTTTTCCCTCTAGTTGTGAAGTAACATTACTGGATGTCACTATCCTATTTATTTTGTCTTTATTCAGTAGTCTTTTAATTTCTCTTATTTAAGTATATGTCTGAGGTTCTGAGAGATTCAAGATAGTCTTTAGTTTGGATATTATTTTTCTTAAAGAATGTACTTCACATTTTTCTCCTCACTATATTCAATTTATGCCTGTTTTTCCTAATAAACTTCACATTTTCAAGTGAACTTCAAATTTTGCTAACTACAAATTCAGAAGGTAAAAACAAGACACTTAGAAGGTACAAAGTTTTGAACACCCCTCTCTCCCCCCATATTTGGATGGCATGATATTTTTGCCATGCTGGGATCATATTCAGGGCCTTGTGCATGGTAGGTAAGTGCTGAATGACTGAGCTCTATCCTCAGGCCTGACATGAAATTTTTACTTTAATATTTTGCAAGAAAGTATTAATTGTCTGGATTATGCATTCCTTGAAGCAATTTTTGTAAATCAATTTCTTTCTGCTTTTCTTATTCTCACACTAAATGAACACACTGAATGTATTATTCTATGTGTTTTAGGGAGGACCTGGTGCTAAAGGTCCCAGAGGTGAAAGAGGTATCAATGGGGCAATTGTAAGTATATTTAGAGCTCATTTACATGTTCATCTATCTGTTGAAGTCTGTTTGCTTACATTCCCACTAAAGTCTATGTGATGTGAGCAAGTCAGTTCCAGTGTAGAGTGTCTCAGGTGACAGTCTGCTTCATCTCCTTGGTTTCAGGAATTCATGTCTTGCATCATATCTCCTTAGCATAAAGGGACACTGTAAATCTGATCCAATGATATTTGAGCTTTATGCTCCTATGAATCTATGAATGTAAATATATGAATTTAATATATTCAATATATTTTATTTTTCAAAAAATCTGCTTTTAATAGGACTTTTATGGAAATTTAAGTGCTCCTGTGATTTATTGCACTTTCCAATTGTTCTTTTTAATGAATAGTACAGGGAAGGAAAGACTGGCATGAATAAATGCTTTCACAGATGTACAGATGTCTAAAATGTGTGTGAAGATTATGGGATTGAGTTCTAGAGTTATGAAGACAGGGTTCTGACTGTTTGCACTAGGGGCCCTCCTTCATTTTTGGTTGTCTCTCTCTTGTCTATAGGGGCCTCCTGGTCCTCGTGGAGATACAGGTCCTCCAGGCCCCCAGGGTCCTCCAGGCCCCCAGGGACCCAATGGGCTCTCTATTCCGGGAGAACAAGTAAGCACAAAGGCTCTGTCTAGTATGTGGGAATTGAATTTAACCGGAACATTTTCTACATTTTGCCAAGCTCAAATGTTTTCTCAGATAATTCACCAAGGTTAGTCAATGAGATGATGTCTATGATGATGAGTATTTTAGATGTGTAAATCATGTGTGTAATACTATCTGTGTAGAAATAATTATTGCTACTGACTTGACCTTTTAGACATGTTCTTATAAGTAACGCATTTATCTCTTGTGTTAAACTATGCTAAGTTTTCAAAGAAGAAATATTATCATCCCACAGTTACATAAAATTATATATCACAATGTGAGTGGCAATATCATGCAACATTTATAGTTTAAAAAGTGAGCATCAGTCCAAAAAATGGCTTATTCATCTACCTTCAGAAATTCTCTCATGTGCCCATCACTGAGCCTTTTATTGTGTTTATGAAGTGATGGGAACATCGTCCCCTTTGTACTTCATCTCTGTGCCGTGTCTGAGAACTGTCTTCCCATTGCTCTCTCCAGGGTCGCCAGGGAATGAAGGGTGATGCTGGTGAGCCAGGACTCCCAGGCCGGACGGTGAGTTGTTGACTAGTCATGCATTGTTTGAAAGTTGTGTCTGAGCCACTCTGAAAGGTGAACCAGGGTTCAGCAGCAGGGCAGAGCCTGGATGTGTGCTATGTGTCATTTTTGCTTCTTACCTGGTCTTAGTCTTCCAGTTTGTATCTCTGTGTTAACCAAATACCTGTATGCTGGGCACTATGCATGGCTCTGATTTCCTGTTTCTTTTCAGAGTCTCTAGAACATTACTTTTAAAATAACATCTTGGAAAATAACTAGAATTCTTTCACACAAAGGCAATATATTACAGCATTCCTCTTGTTTCTTTCTGTGTAGGGGACCCCAGGATTACCTGGCCCACCAGGACCAATGGGACCTCCAGGAGACAGAGTAAGTTTTCTAGGGCAGGATGAAGTAATATTGGAAATGATATCACACAGTTTTTATGGATGCAAATATGGAGTTCATATATGTTGTAGAAGGCCACAAAGCCCAACATCAGATCCATCTTGAGCCCTATGAAAGAAATTGATGGGACTCTAGCAAAATTTTAATTTGGGGAATTTAAAAAATTTTACTAGATCTAGAAAAAGAAGTCCAGAAAAGGAATTTTTGTTGATTAGAAAGAAATTCAAGAACCTTAGCAAATTGTTTTAAATCCGAAAATTAAAATCTTTATTGTGAAGCAGATTTTATGTACTGGGAGAGTATCCTTGCCTTCCATGACATTTTCTATGAAGTTTGGACACTCTAAGCACTCCCAAATCATTCCTAGGTCCTTGACGATGGGTAGAAAGCTGGTGTTTGGGAGGTACTCCGTCCAGCTGTGGAAGTTCTCCGTGACTTAGGAGGAAAGGTGAGGGGAGGAACCTAGTCTCTTCTGGACAAGGGAATAAGAAGCTCAGTGACCATCATCCCTGCATTCTGTTCAACAGTGTTATGGAAACATTTGGTTCCACAGGAGACCATGAGGCTTCAGCGAGAACAGCCTAGACCTTTTAGAACTGCTTGAAAGAGTAGAAAACAAGACAAACAAAACTAAAGGCTTTTTAGCATTTTATGGTTGAGACAATAGTCTAAAATTCATCTGTTTTTTTTGACCAATCATATTATAACAGTGAGTAGGGACAGTACCTGGAGGTGCCTGAGCCATAATAGCTGTCACTAAACATGTTGATTTGTTAATCTTAGTATCTCTGAGACACCATGGGCAGAGAGAGGGGAGGTAATTCGGAGGGCTGGAAGATTTTCCTAGGTAATGAAAAACAGTGGATGATATGCCAGTGAACTTTATTCACTTCTTTGCCTTCTTTTGAGTTTGGAAGTGGTGGGGGTGGAGAGATGAGGTCAAAGAGAAAATTATACTCTCAGATCAGGAACCTGGAAGTGGTACTGCTGAATACATTCTCCTTATTCTCTGAGAGTGGTACTTCTGTTTTTTCAAAAAATTATTTGACAATAAAAGACAACAGTGAGAATGAAAGGGTGGCACTAAAAATACTAGGACCCAGAAGTGATGGTGGGTGGACCCAAGGCTGCCAGTGCTTGTCACACCCTTCCATGCAACACAGCCCTTTGGAAGCAGCGCTCAGGCTGCTGTCATGATGGCCCCTACATCCCTGGAGAGGATGCAGCAGGAGGGACTGTGCTTTTCTTCTCTAATCTGTGTTCAACCTATGGTGAGAGCACCCAGGTCTCCTGGGATACAGAGGGGAGTCCCTTCTCCCCTTTCTCGCACAGCCAGGGTATCTACTGAGGCTTAGTAAACCACCAGGAAACCTGGAGGGAGGCGCATAGCTTATGGGACACAGATTTTAGGTTTTGGGAACAGGAGTCTCAGTTGGAAAAGAAAGAAAGAAACTTGGGCTCAGAGGTGGAAGGGAGAAGAAGGGTACAGGAGCACTGTGAGGAAAGATCATGGCTGTGTCACCATGACTGCAGGTGCGGGCAGGACGCATGGGTCGTCTTCAGCACAGATGAGTTTCAAGATGAGGAACTGCTTTGGGACTGTTAGAAAGTAACAACAGAACCACACTTAGAGACATCTGCTTGTATGTGAAAGTGATCATTGGCTGTGGCTACTCTCGCACAGGAGGACATGACTCTCATCGTGGTGGCTTTGAAAAAATAAAAGAATAATCCATTTAAATTATAGCACAAAGGTCTGCAGGGGTGGATGGACCTTCTGAGGACACCAGAATCAAATCCTCCTCGTCTCAAGTTAGACATGCTTCTTCTAAAGGAAATGATTGCTTGGGAATTTCCTTGGGTAACTGGAGAAAGGTGATTCAGGAATATGATACTTATCCAAAGAATGAAGAGAAGTGTACTGTGCAGCAGTTGGAGAAACTTAGATGGAAGAAATGCCATCCAAACCCTCCAAGCAGTACTACTGCACATTCCTCCCTTAAGTGGCTCTCAGAAGCAATGCTGATGCTATAGTGGGTGGACTTCGGGTCTGTTTTTTGTTAAGTAGGCCTAGATCTTTCAGAGGACAGCCTGAAATCTTATCCCTAGACATTTCTGAAAAGATCTTTTGGTGAAGGGATAGTGGAAAATTTGTAACAAATTTTAAAGAACTAATTTAAACTTCTATGTAAAATCAATGGACTACTAAGAAGTGTGGATATTAGTCAGGAATCCATATAATACTTATTTTGGCTAGAAGCCAAGCATATGGGTGAAATGATCACACTTCTTTGCATAAAATGAGACAGATCTCCTCTGGCTGAGTAATGCATCAACCAAAACAATAACCTGACTCAGAAATCCTAGGCTGAATTTCAGAGACCCGAAGTTGGCAGGAAAGCTAACTAGGTAGAGGTGACTCCCTGCAGGCAGAGGGCATTTGGCACCGTGTGGGGAGAGGAAATAAAAAGCTGCAGGTAAAGCATGTGCAGGGGCCAGAGTCTGTGGTGGGGAGACTGCTCAGTGTGAGCTGGGGGATGCAGATGCAGCCCTGGGCTGCATTTTGTGTGAGATGAGTGGGAACAGGCAGCTGGGAAGTTGAACTTGCTCATCCTGAGGACAGAGCTTCCCTGTCTTTGGGTCCAGAGCAGGTAAGGCAGCCTTGCTTCTCTCTGGGGAGGAGACACATTCCTGAGGTTGGAGACAAACTGCCCTGCCCGGGCTGTCTCACAGCTGCTCCAGAAATGAAGAACAGTGTTTTCTAAGCATGGTCTCCTGCATCCTGTCTGACACACATGCTTTTCTCAGCAGCATTCCTGTCACCCAACCCTGACCCTTCCTGGGCCAAGATGGTGACTTCTTGGTAGAAAGGGTCAGTCTTTCCTTAGCCTTTGTTATACTCTTACAAAAGCAAAAGGCAATATCTTCATGGAAGGAAATGCCTTCTTCAGAGAAGATTAGTTTGGCTTTTAAAATAGTTTTATTGATAAATACACGAATGAACATAGAAATTAGTCACTCAGCAAAAGGCGTAAAGTAAATTGTAGTAATTTTTTTTTTTGATATGCGTGTCTTTGTGTTGAAAGCTTACCTATTTGACAGCAAATTGGGCCAGATTCTTCTCACCATCCTTTTACCTTTAGTGACCTGTGGATCATCTGTTTTTCTCTCTCTGTCATTTGATCATCACCTCCCTAATCTGTAATCAATTTTATGTTTACAATAGGGCTTCACTGGAAAAGATGGTGCAATGGGGCCCAGGGGCCCCCCTGGGCCACCGGTAAGAGCTGAATGGCTTGTGTCATCCTCCTGTCCCTCAACCTCTTACCCCTGCTTCCATCTTGGTAGAGAAGAGCCAAGGAGCTTAATCTGAGGTGCATTGCATCTGTGCTGGGGGCATAATGTCAAGGGAGGCATTTGTTTTCATTTTGCTAAATCAAAAACGTGCTAGAAAACAGATGTGTTTAATCAAATTATATTGCAAAAAAAAAAAAAAAAGAAAAGAAAAAACCACAAACGAATTTAGCTACTGATTAGTGAGTGCCTCATAGCAAATGGTTGGGTAGTGTGACCTCTGTGGCTGCCTCCTCTTCTAGAATTTTAAGACTCCGAGGCTATGATATTTGAATATCAAGTACATTTATTAGTGAGCAACCATCAGTCATTTTGAGGAAGTAAGTTTCATCTGCAACTAAAGCAAAGAGTCTTCTCATATAAATCTGTGGGAAATCACTGAAGCTAGTGACTGTGAAACTGGCATTGGTGTTGTCTGCATTCAGGAGAGACTACAATTAAATTGTTTGAGGTGATGGATACTAGCCATGTCTATATGGTAGTATATTAAGATTTGAGGAAATACATTAGAATACTTTTATCATTTATGCTTATTACCTATGTTTTCAGGTAAGGGAGGTTTAAATGCATAGTAAACTTTCATTTTAGGTATCTGCTACAGAGTTTAAAATATACACAATCAATGGGATCAGGATTGTTTTATAAAATCTGATGATTCCATTTTAAGGAAAATTTAGGCATTATTACATGATATATTGGCTATTATATATTATATATTACAAACATTCTACTGAGGATATGGTTAAAATGTCTGGAAGTTGTATTGAAAGCAACAGGGAGAAATTCTTTGGTTTGTGGAGGCAAAGAACGCAGACCTGATAGGAGAGAACTGGAGTAGGGAGAAGTGCCTAAGAATAAAAGGAATTTCTAGGCTGCAAGCAAAATTACCAGAAAACAAGGGAAGGCAGCCTCCATTGTGCTAACTTAGCAGAGTTCACGCTCTGGCTTTGGAAGGGCTTTCTGGCTTTGAAGTAGAAGCAATCTATCAAATAGGAATTGGTTTCTGCAGATTCACTTTGTAACCAATTTACTGGGATCAGAATCTGTAAATTGTGAAACTGATCATAAATATGCAAGTAATTTTTCAACTGGTCTCAAGATATATTTGAGAACTTCACAGTCCATAAAACTTGAACTGGAACTTTCAAGACTTTTTTTTTCCCTTTGTGTTACCTTAAAATTTGGTTTTACTCTTTTTTTAATGTGTAATTATGTTGTTTCCTTTAAAAGCTTTTAAATTTGGCTACAGTTACTTAGTTCACTATGCAGGATTTTCCCTTGGTCATAATGTCCTTTGGTCATTGCCTTTGTTGACTTGTGTTGTAGGGAAGCCCTGGCTCTCCAGGCGTCACAGGACCAAGTGGGAAACCAGGAAAACCCGGAGACCATGGCCGACCGGTAAGTGGGCAACTTGCTTGTCTACCTACCTTCCTTTCCCTGCACTGAGAAATAAAGAGAACTGCAGGGAGGAGGCATGTGTAGGTCTATCTGCTGAGGATGTGTTTGAAACATTTGTTGAGCCTATCCTAAAGCCACAGATCTGACTTGGTACAGTTGTAAAGCTTTTCTCTGTGGGTTGATGTCATATTCTGGGATGTGGTCATTGAGTTTCTTTCAAAGGAGAATGGGATTATGAGCCAAGATGCACATGTCTGCACTGTGTAAACAGTGCTTCAGAACTGGATCAACAAAATGATTCGTTTTATTTAGAAGTTGCATGCTGTTTAAGAAAAGAAAGCACATGACAATGTTGTGTGGTGCCTCCATCCTTGTTTTGCAAGTGTCTGTTCTTTTCTCTTTAGTTGATGTTAATCCCAGAATTAAAGGATTTACTGGGTTGGGGTTGCAGCTCAGAGGCAGACTGCTTGCCTAGTGTGTCCCTTGGTTTGATTCCCAGCACTTTAAAAAAAAGGGACTTATCAACTTTAGTTGGTCATTTAACTTTTTTTTAATGGTCCTTCCTCAATTTACACTCAATTTAAATTTCTCTTGCTCAGATATTTCGGTTGAAAATTGAGATAGTACTGTAGAGATCAGGTTTTCAAATTAATATCTCCAAAACTGAATTTAAAGTTTCTAAAATGTCCAGAACTATTTGTAATGACTATTGGGCTTTATATCCTTTACACACTTACCTTATTTGTATGTATTTATTTCACCTAAGACACTTATGGATAAGTTGATGCTGCTAGATCCCTGAAGGCAGCATCTGCAGCTTTTACTTCAGTGTAATCTCTAAACACTGGCAATAAAAATAATTTCTACAAAAGGGCAATTATGGAGTATTCATAAATTTAAAAATTAGAAAAATGTCAAAATAGCCACAGCAATTAGAAAAGAGAAAGAAATAAAATGAATAAAGATAGGGAAGGAAGAAGTTAAACTGTCATTATTTGCTGATGATATGATACTCTACATAGAAGACCCAAAAAGTCTGCCAAAATACTTCTAGACTTAATTGAAGGATTCAGTAGAGTAGCTGGATACAAGGTCAACACTCAAAAATCAATGGCTTTTTTGTACACAAATAACAGACTCACTGAGAGAGAAATTGGGAAAGCAATTCCGTTCACAATAGCATCCAAAAAAATGAAATATCTAGGAATCAATCTAACAAAGGAAGCAAAAGACCTCTACACTGAAAACTACAGCACTCTGAAAAAAGAGATGGAGGAGGATATAAGAAAATGGAAAGACATCCCTTGTTCTTGGGTAGGAAGAACCAATATAGTGAAAATGGCCATACTTCGAAAACTGCTATATAGATTTAATGCAATGCTAATTGAAATCCCAACAATGTATTTCACAGAACTAGAGAAAACAATCCAAAAATTCATTTGGAACAAGAAGAGATCTAGAATAGCAAAAGCAATTCTAGGCAACAGAGACATGGCAGGGGATATCACAATCCCCAACTTTAAACTAAACTACAAAGCTAGTCTGATAAAAACAGCATGGTACTGGCAAAGAAACAGACCTGAGGATCAGTGGAATAGATTAGAAGATGCAATCATCCTCACTGGAGGAAAAATAGCCTCTTTAATAAATGGTGTTGGAAAAACTGGATTTCAACTTGCCAAAGATTAAAACTAGACCCATACCTATCGCCATGCACTAAACTAAGATCCAAGTGGATTAAAGATCTAAATATTAAAACAGAAACACTAAACTTGCTGGAAGATAAGGTAGGTAGAACTCTTGAAGACATTGGCATAGGAAAAGACTTTATGAACAAATAGTAGCATGGGAACTAGCAAAAAGAATCAACAACTGGGACCTCATCTTATTAAAAAGCTTCTGCACTGCAAGAGAAATCACCAACAGAGCTAAGAGACAGCCTACAATGTGGGAAAAATTTTTTAGCAGCTGTACCTCAGACCAAGGACTACTATCTAGAATCAATAAAGAACTTAAAAAAATGAGACCCCCCCCAAATTTAAAGACCCAATTAAAAAATGGGCACGTGAAATGAACAAACATTTCTCAGACAAAGAAGTAAAAGCAGCAAATAAACATATGAAAAAATGCTCAACATCACTGGTCATTCGAGAGATGCAGTTGAAAACAACACTGAGATTCCACCTCACCCCAGAAAGAATGGCTGCTATCAAGAAATCAACCAATAACAAATGTTGGTGGGGTTATGGGGAGAAAGGAGCCCTTCTCCATTGTTGGTGGGATTGCAGACTGGTGCAACCACTGTGGAAATAAGTATGGAGATACCTCAAAGAATTAGGTCCCATTTGACCCAGCTATTCTTCTGCTGGGTATCTTCCCAAAAGAATTAGAAGAATCATACCACGGTGATATATGTGCTCCCATGTTTATAGCAGCACAGTTTATAATAGCTAAAGCTTGGAAACAGCCCAAGTGTCCATCAACTGAAAAGTGGATAAAGAAGATGTGGGGTTTTTTTGTTTTTTTTTTTAATAAAATGGAGTACTACTCAGCCATAAAGAACGAGAAACTAGAGACATTTATTGCTAAATGGATGCACATTGAGGCCATACTCGTAAGTGAAATAAATAGGACATACATGTGTAAATATGAAATAGTTTCTCTGGTGTGAGAAACTGAAAGTGTAAATAAGGATTGAAATGATTATAATGAATAATTGATAATGTGAAATAGGAAGTAAAGGTCTAAAGGGGTAGGAGAAGTGGGAGGGGAAGGGGAAAGGAAAGAAGGGAAAGGAAAAATTAAGAGAAAATGAAAAAATGGAAACAAAGTCTTTGTAAATAGGGAAGGGTGGAGGGGGTGAAGGGAGAACAGGAAGTGGGGAGAAAATAAGAACCAAGATACATCATGTAAAGGTACAAGTTCCCAATGATAAATGTAAATGTATTTTATACCTAAAATGTACCAATAAAAGAATTTAAAGAAAAAAAAAAGAGAAAAATCTCAAAATAGCAGCAAGTATCAAAAATATTCCCTGCAATTTGCTAAAAACTCCAAATTAAATAATACTGGTATTTCCACAAACTCCCAGTACTTTTGCAAGGAGATAGTAAACTCAAGTTTTTCTTATGAAAACTGTAATTTGGTATGGAGCAGTGAGCAGGACAAGTCCCTGCCTTCACAGAGCTCGCAGAGGGGCCTAAGAGTCAGCACAATGTAAGTGAACAGCAGAGCATCCCAGTGTGAGGGGGACATGCTGCAAGAAGAAACAAGAGAGGCAGCACAGGGCTGCCAGCAGTGAGGTGGCAAAAAGGTTCCAGACACCGTAGATAGGCAGGGGCCCTTGCCAAGAAGTGTCCCTGGAGTGAGGAAGGGAGCAAGCTGTTAGATCTGTAGGAAGAGGGTTCAGGCAGAGGGACCAGCATGACTTAAAGCCCTGTGTAAGGAGTGTGCTTGGGCGATGAAGGGAACATCCAGGAAGCATGGCCACCTGAAGGGACGGGGACCAAGGGGAGGAGGATAAAGAGCAGGGTCAGATAGCTGGGCAGAGGTGACCGAGTGGACAATCTGACCCACGATAAGGAACTTTTACTTTATTCTAAGTAGGGTAGAAAACCCGGTGAGCCAGAGGAGTGACATGATCTAATTTTTGCTTTAAAAAAATCTTTCTGGCTTCTGTGTGGATAACTAGGGAGGGGCAAAATGAGAAGCAGGACACTGGAATCGTTAAGGTAAGCATCTTGGTTTTGTTCACAGTGGTTTCCATGAAGATGGTAAGAGGTGCTTTGGTTTGAGATACTGTCTGAACATCAGATTTGTCAGGGATTTGGATGTTCCTTCTTTTGGCAGCCTGGAACTGTATTACCGAAAGACAAAAACTTCCTTCGTATATAGAAACCTTTACCAAAGATCTCTTGTGGCCATGAGATGCCTGTGACTGAGCAGAGACAAAGACTCAGTGGTTGTGTTAGGATGTGAAACCATCTGGGTTGAGTTATTTAATAAGGGGAACACCTGGTTTCTTTGCTACCTGGTGCACAAAGATTCCCTGGATGAAGTTAGAGATACATATTTAGCAAAGGGTCTGACAAAAAGCCCACTGGTTCTCAGTGGAGCTGACTGCAGACTAACTTCCTGGATATTCCATGATAACCAAGTGATAGCCCGATCTGAATAGCCCTATGCTGCGAAGCATGATGGCAAAGGTGTAATCTTCATTTGTGTCTTGGCTGCAGCCCTGCATTGTGTATATGGCATTACAAGACATATGCATGATACAGAACTTCTCTAGCAGTGGCCATAAAATTCATGTCTGAGCATATTTTGGAAGGCATGTGTTTCTCCAAAGAGCTGGAGAGGTTAGATTCCTTGTAAGAGAAAAGCAAAGTGTGAATAATATGGATATAAATGTGACGTGTCATTTTGTTAGTTCATTAGACAGCAGGACTGTTTCAGCTTGTGAGTTTGTGATATATGAAATTCCTGTATTTCAGGGCCCATCAGGGTTAAAAGGAGAGAAAGGCGATAGGGTATGTATTTCTTAAAATTTGACTTTTATTTATTTTTTGTATTAAATGTTGAAGTCTGAAGCTACAGCAGTAATGTGCTGACGATTCTCTCGCTTTGATTAACCAGGGAGACATCGCTTCCCAGAACATGATGAGAGCAGTTGCGAGACAAGTCTGTGAACAAATGATAAATGGTAAAGCTTCCTTTCTTTTTACTACACAAATGATTTTTAAATCAATTGCAGGGAAATGGAGAGTTTGAGTCAAAAAGTTTCTAAGAATTCTATTTCTATTTCACTCTTGGTGAGTGCTTGCATTTCTACAGTGTTGGTTTTTTATCTGATTCTACAAAACTAATGATAGTTTAAAGATTTTCGCTAAGGTAAAAGAATAACCCAGGACACTATAATGGCCTGTTATTTCTATATTCAATCCAGTACAAAAATCATACTTTTAAAAAGAGTTTCAATTTCCATATTAGGATTTTTAATGAGTTTCATCAGGTATGGCTGGAAGCAGCAGACTTTTTAAGTACTAGGACATTGGGTCCTTCAAGTTATGACCTTTAAGCTGTTCTATGATGTAAAGGAAGGAGGACCACCATAATTAATTGGGTCATAGAAATTTCCGTGGGGGGGCTGGAGGTTTGGCTCAGTAGTTCTGCTGCCTGCCTTGCAAACTCAGGGTCTGAGTTTGATCCTCGGTACCAAAAAAAAAAAAAAAAAAAGAAAAGAAAAAAGAAATTTTGGTGGGGATCTTTTGCTCCTTATTTTTCACAGATTCGTCTTACTCCATGAGGCCTATTAAAAATAACACCCAGTGCCTACAGACTGAGTGCAAGCCTTACCCTCAGGCCCACTCCTTGAAGAAGTTTTAATCAGTGTTTCTCAAAGCGTGGTCCAGAAGAATACTTGACCTACAATCACCTATGTGGTTTGTTAGGGATGAGTTTGTAGGCCATGCCTGAAGCTGATAAGTCCTTGTTTTTGGAGATGGGGTCCAGCGATGTGTATTTTCCAACGTACCCACAGGTGATTCCAATATTCATCAAAATCTGATTATTATTGCCTTAGGTACATAGAAGAATGGTACAGTTTTTAATTTAATAAAAAGGTTCTTTGTTAAGCCACATTATTTGGCATCCCTCAGGATGATCTCCGAGCCACCTTACACTTCAACAATGCCTGTAGCTTATAGGTCATCCCTCTGTGGGAGACTGTTTATCAGGGATCCAGGCCTTGGTCACTGGAGGGTCTTCTTTAATTTGGGGGATGCTAATCACAGAATGTTTCGTGGCAGGAAGAGGCATGGAGATGGGTTTTACTAGACATGGAGGGGTCACTCTCTAACCCCTGCCTATCGGGCTTCCTACTCACAAGCCTCATTTCCATTTGCAGGACAGATGAACAGGTTCAATCAGATGCTGAATCAGATTCCCAATGATTACCACTCCAACCGCAACCAGCCAGGCCCACCAGGTCCTCCAGGGCCACCTGGCAGCGTCGGGGCAAGAGGAGAACCAGGGCCCGGAGGGCGGCCTGGCTTCCCAGGCACGCCGGGGATGCAGGGGCCTCCTGGGGAACGAGGTAGGCTTTTCTGGCTGCTACACAGAGATACAGGGAGAAGTTTGCAAGTGGAGGAACTAGGCCAGTTGACTGCTTTCCTTAGTCTTGTTTGGACAGTCCCTAAAGCCACCTGTCTGCCAACCTGACTCCTTTAGGTGAGTTGTAGGCCAGAGTGGTCTGTATCTTAGAAACCAGGATGCTTTGCGCAGCTCCCAGTAAAGATGTGCTGCCATTTTCTGATTTTTTTGTTCTTGTTAGTGGGAAATACTGAATCTTGGCAAAATAAAGCCAGCACCAAAATCTTGCTGTGACCATGGCAAGAGTTGAACAGCAATGGAATTCACTTAAGCAGCCCTGTAGTTTCAGATCCAGATTCTTTCTGGGGCTTGGCATGGGTCTTGTATGTTTGTTTGACTTTAATTTCATGGTAGATAAGTGCAATTGAAGGAAAAGAGAAAAATAGAATTTTCTGATTCCAGATGTTTTAGGACTCAGGAGGCCATCTTGGTCAAAAGAGTAGTTAATATTTAAGAGAAAGCTTAGCTATTTCTATAATTTGGATATTTTGGATGCCATACTAATGGAGCTACTAAAGACAAGGTCCATTTAAGATTGTTTTTCAATAACTATTACTATTTGTTCAACATTTCTGTTCCTAATTACTATTTAAAATATATTATACATTTGTGTCCTTCAAATAATTTTCCCCCTGATTTGTAGCCAGAGTTGTTTCTTGGCCATGAATCTGGAATTACACAAATGTCTAGAAAGAACTTGGCTCCAAAAGTGAACTTCTGTGAAAAATTAGTTTCTGCTTTCACTAAGGAACTGAATTACTCGTATTGAGTATTGTCATTTCAGACAGAACTGCATGTTTGCAGATAATCTTGCCCTGTACTTTCTCTTCTTGCCTTTCCTTAGGCTTGCCAGGAGAGAAGGGTGAAAAGGGCATGAGCTCCCCAGGACCTCGAGGGCTGCCTGGGCCCCCAGGTAGGTTTGCCAGTATAAGAAACAGGTAATGGTGTAAGTAGTAAGAGAGCACCCAGTCCCCAAGGGAGCCACAACTTTATCTTGCTGTGGGGCATCCATACCATGACAGTAAGTTTTTAGCAGATCATTTTTATGTTCCCTCTGTTCAAAAAAACAAATGTCTTGTGTTAGGCATTTACTGTAACTTTAATATGTCTCATTAGTGAAAGAGGGCTGCTATTTTTGTTTTTAGGGAATTGTGCATGTTTTGTTTGGCTTCATAATCCTTTAAGGATGGATACATTCCTTATTTTTTCTAGTAGATTTCAATATGGGGCTTGTAGGCTGAAAAAATGTATTAAAAGTCTTGACATACTGCAAAATTTCCTTTATAGCCTCTTATGATATTTTGCGAAGAAATAACAATTGTCCACTTTTTTATGCACTTTGGTAGGTTGAAAGCAAATTTTTTTCTTTATTATAAAGAACCAAGGTCAGCCCTATGGTTAAATCTTTACATTTATGTTAATCATAAGTAAGCATCACTTGATGTAGAAATAACACTGTTCGCTTCAGGTAATCTGGAGATGGGGGGAAGACACCTATGTGTCTTGATGGTGGTCCCATGGGAGCTGAGTTCTCAGGTCCTCCCATGCCTGTGATACAGGGGGCAAAGCACAGAACTCCCTGATATGTTTACTTTGGCTGAATTCTTGCTCTATCAGTATCCCCTTGGTAAGAATTGTTAAAATAGATTTCTGAAATTAACTCT
Source organism: Heterocephalus glaber (assembly GCF_000247695.1). The sequence continues at coordinate 2,089,078 of NW_004624819.1, read as the reverse complement.
TGCTGAGTGACTGGCTAGAAAGTTCTCTCACTCATGTTGGTCCATACTCTTACTCATAGTGGGGACTCCCTAAGGAAACAAGTTCTTACCACAGTTGTGAATAGTCTCATCTTGCTATGGTGCAGTGCCACTCAAAGTGTCTCTGACTGCCTCTCGAGGTATATTTAACCAGAGGGGAAATACATTTGTTTTCACTCCACACCAGGTCCTCAAGGAGAATCCAGAACAGGTCCACCAGGGTCCACAGGTTCAAGAGGTCCCCCTGGGCCCCCTGGTCGTCCTGGAAACTCAGGTATCCGAGGACCCCCGGGTCCTCCTGGATACTGTGACTCGTCCCAGTGCACCAGCATACCATACAATGGGCAAGGCTATCCAGGTACGTTGTTGCCACTGTAGGAACCCAAATCCAGCTGAAGAACCTTTATGCAAATATAGGAAGATTGGTTTAAGGATTTCATGAAGACATCAGCTCTTTCAGTTTTGTATTTTGTTTGTATATTAACAGTGCTATCTATCTTCTAAAGCATAAAACAATGTTTCATTATTAGGATTTAAAATAATTACAGTATTTTCCTGTATTTCTCCATTTATCAAATCACATCATAAATCTGTTCTTATTTTTCCTGGGAGTCCAAGCAATGCTGCCAATTAACTTTTTTTTTTTTTTAATCCAAAAAGGAACAGGGATTTGTTGAATACAGTTATAGAATGTCCAGAATAGATAAACTAATAACATAGTGCAGGTAAATGAAAAATTCATTGTCCGTGGAATACTTAATAAATTTGAGGTTTAATTCTTTCTAAAGTGTTGTTAATGAAATTCTACTATTTGGCATTTATAGAGGACAGAAGTTTCCTCTGCCTGACTCTGGGGGATATGAGGACCAGAGAAGTGCGTGGGGCTATAAAACAGTAATGCTATGGTCAACAGTGACTTTTTCATTAGTGCACCTTCAAGCATCTTGCAAATTTAAAAAATGATACTGCTGTTTGATATGGTATGCTACTAGCAAGTAGTGCATGAGTAGTTGAATATCTAAATATCTATATATCTATATATTTATGTGTACACCTATGACCAAAAGTCATAATGAATTTTCCTGTGTTTTTCATATGCAACCCATTTGGAAAATTACTATTCAATTTGTACAAAGTAAATTTAAATTACCACTGCCTTATGGCATGTGTGGGTAGATGAAAATATATGGATATATATGTATATACTTTAACCATTACATAGGTAGATGGATGTGTATATATTTTTTGCATAATAATTTGACTTTTAAAAACTATCATCTTTGACCTGTTTCAGGTTCCGGCTAACAAATTTTCTAAGTCGCCAGTGCTGCTTACAGTTTGAATACATGAAAATCCTGTTTCTGAGATGTCTTGCGCACGTGCTTATTAGGAAATGAGTCTGTATGGAAATCTCACCACAGATATGGTTAACGAGCCGGGTCAACATCATAAAGGAGGGTGGAGACTCTTTATACTAACTTGAATGAGACAAAAACAGTGGTGTCAGTCTGCTGCATTTCAGTAATAATGCAGAAAGCATATATATATATTTTTAAAGTTCAAACACAAAGCCATGAAGAGCCTCTGTTGTGAAAGAGGTGCATAATAAAACTACTAACCAGTGGAGACCATGCCATTTTAAGAAAAGCAATTAACCTGGTTAAAAAGAGGTGTCTTATGTAAATAATAAACTAATGTGGCTTGTACATGGTTTGTATGTGATCCTGTCCACTAAAATCATTTAACAGCTCTACCATAAGCTTCTGCCTCAAAGCTGCTGGCTGTGAGCTCTGCAGAGTAACAACTCCCAGAGGCGCCTCCTCCTGCCTTGCTTGTGAGCGATGTGCGATGCGATGTGGCTGATTCAGGGCTTACAACTTTCAGTGGTTTTTTTTGTTGTTTCGTTTTGTACATGTACTCTCATTTGGGTTTTGTAACTGCAATTTTCAACCAAAAGTTTAAACCACCCCTTTTCCCCTTTTTTGGTGTAGTCCCTGGTGTCCTTCACCCACTAGCTGTGACTCGGCAGGTGAGGGAGGCCACAGGAAATGTCATGTACTGTATGTTACCTGGTGACAGTCACTTCCCACCTCGAGTTCAGTTCCCAGGAGCCAATAAAACTCCTCGCCTCTGCCTCCTCCTCTGTCCAAGTTGTTCTTTGTCTGGAGGGGATGTGTGCAACCCGGCCTTGGTTCTCTGCCTTTGCAGGTCCTTGGCCCAGTCTCTGATCCTTCCCAGGTATTCGTGCAATGATTGTGTTTACTGCTGGATCTCTGAAGGTTTTTTTTTAAAAGTGCCATTTCATTATTTGATCACCGAATTATCTCTGCAAAGGGACCTGACCAGAGCACCGTCACCTGTCTGTGGTCCTGGGTTGAGCCTGGCACCCTTCTTAGGGTGAGGGGCTGGGGCTGGGCCCTGTCCCCGCCATGCTGATAGTGCTGTAACCGTGCTGTTGGTCGCACAGAGCCGTTCGTGCCAGAGGGCTACCTGCCCGAGAGCCAGCCCTTCGTCCTGCCGGTGGAGCCCGAACGGACTGCGGACTACGAGGAAGACTACGGCGCCGATGAGCCCGAGGAGCCGCGTCCGGGCCCCGGGTGGGCCTGAGCGTGGCAGGGAGGTCGGGGGTCGCGTTCAGGGTAGAGAGCAGTGTGCCACTTTTCGGTGACGTTTCTCAGGCGTTGCTTCACCCACGGGTACGTTTCTGACTGCAGAGAGCGTTGCATCTGCGGGATCCCAGCTCGAGGTGCAGCCCGCAGATATACTTGCCTCAGCCTCCACTCGCTTAACGAATGCCTGCTCACTAAAGCTGCTCAGAGAGAAGGTGCCCTGCAGGGCAGCTTCAGCGAAACGCTTGGGTTAAACTGGAACCCAGCGCTGCTGTGCATTTCCAGAGAGCAGATTATCTTTCCCAGTATTTGTCTGCAAATAGTTACACCACAAGTTAATTCCCTCCTAAAATCACACGGGAGAGAAGCGGCACCCCATGCAACTTCCTATCTTCCCTTTCTCTCTTCTGTTACATGTTAGGCCCTAAACCCCGCTCATGCATCTCCCTGGACAACCACAGACCTTAAGCCATGTAGCTGAGGTTATTGTATCAGCTGGACACAATTCCACTTCCCCTTAAATCTCCTTGTTCTAGACACACTAACGTTTATGCCGAATTGCATATTACTCTGCAGAGATGGAATTGCATGTTTGTGTTGTATATTTAGTATGAACTTCCCCCCCCCCCAGAACATAATGTTTCTTAGTTATCAAAAGCAGTTGGAAAATGTTTGCAAGACTATGAACATAGAATTGCTGCTTTTATATTTTAACTGCAGATTGTGAATTTCACTGCCTTATATTATTTATTTCTGAAACAAAAGAGGCATTTTTCAATAAAACTACTGAAAATTTGACATGGCATTTTTTTTCTTTGAAGGGCCTTTTGGACTGCTCAGGCAGTTGTCACAACAAACAAGTTCAAATCCTTGGATATGGTTACAAATCTTTCTAATGCTATTAAATTATGCTAAATAACTTTAGATTTTTAATGATATGGTGAAGTCATTGGAAGAGAGTGGAGAGAGCCTTAAAAAGCCCAGCAGATTCCAAAAGCTTTATTAGGAACATAGAGGATGTATGGGTTGGGAAAACAACTAGGTATCCTAGGAGACCCCAAACAACCAAACAATCTCTAAGAACCCACAGGGTTTTGTGTGCATCTAATTACTTTCCTATACTGTTCTCTGCCCAATAGCAAGTTTCACTGCAAAAAGGAAAATTCCTTAATGGAAAATTTTACATTTAGCAATACCTTCCTTTTCCCACTTACAAATGTAGTATGATTCTGAACATCAAAGAAAACAATATAAACATTGGTTTGAAAGACTCAGCATCAATGGGAGAGAAGGAAAGTGAGACTGATAGACATTTTCCACAGAGCTAAATATCTGAATTAAGTAGTCCCTGGAGGCCGAGACAGAAAAGCACAGATGTACTTTACTCCTACACGAATGTAGGAGGCTTCCGTCAGATTGCTAACCTCAGTCTCAACGCTTGCACTATAAAGCTAGAAGAGACTGCAGATGTTGCCCCATCCGAACCCTGGCTAACAGTAGGGAGAAAAAGAAGTATCAGATCAAGACTGAGACTGAGTCTTGTGGTTTAGTTAGCCTGGCTTCAAAGACTCGTGGTAAAAATCCCAGAAATCAAATGTGAGGTGCTGGTTTATTTATTTAAATGTTCTCTGAGGAGAATACAGTACAACTTGGGACACTTTTCCTAGCTCTTTTAACTTGGAAGCATTAAAAGAAATTTACTATATATAACATATTTGAAAGTAAGTCTTTTACTTTTAAGAAAACAACCTGAAATTACTGGGAGAGGAGGCTGGAGCTTCTAATGAGGTCTACAGGGGGAAAAGTTGCAAGATTTACAAATAACATTTACATAGATCCTAATTTCTGAGTACATTTACAGAATATTTTGTACAATAAAATTAATGACTTAGTGTAACAAGAGGTTGCATGCATATTTCCCCTAATATGTTAGCGTTCATTCTTGGGTCTAGGAGAAATTATGCTGCCTATATAGTTTCTCAAACTTACATTCTGTACAAATAAGGTCAATATAATTTTTCCTAAATATTTACTATCCATTATGTCCCATACCTTGTATTTGACACATCAGATTTGCCCTTATTTGGTTTTAGACATAATTCTCCATAACAGAAAGGATTTTTATTAGACTGAGCTCATATGGTCTAAGTGCCTTACAAAGACTAGGCAGTGAGAATCTCTATAAATGTTTTATTTTAAAAGGTAGCCTTTTAGAAACAAAGTAATATTGACCCCTAAGTTCCTTTTTATGATTTACATGGAAATATCTATCCAAACAAATATTAACCTCAAGATCAGGCTGCTGAAGGCTACTGAAAGAAAATCCCCTGCACTTGATTTTGGGAAATGAGTTCTAGTCCTGTCTCCAACTCCATGCTCAGTTCCACATCAGTACCTAACTGCAGGTCTCTCCTCAAAGTTCCACAAACATTAAACTTAATATATCTTGTATTTATTCAGATTCAGTTTAGCTACAACTGAGAACTACAAAATAACAGTGTTTAGAAGAAATAGAAATTTCCTTATGTCTCATGTTTGAGAAGGCAAGGACCCAGGATCTTTTTGACTTGCTGCTCTGCTTTTCATGGATTTCGTGGCCAAGTTAAGCTTATGATCCATGACAGTTAAAATAACTATAGTTACTACATCCATTTTCCAGAAGAAAAAGAAAGTTATGAAGAAAACATCCCACTTTTATACATACTTCCTGGAAGTTGCAAACAATTTATGCCACATATCATTAGCGAGAACTTAGCTATTTGGCTACATCTACCTATAAAGGGAAGTGAGAAATGTTATCTTTATTTTAGCTGGCCGTGTGTTCAGTTAAAATCAGCTACGCTATTACCATGGAAGAAGGAAAGTGCCAACTGGGAATCAACTCAAGTCTCCAGTTTTTGACACAATGTCCAAATCTGATTATATCTCCCCATAACTTTGATTTCCTCCATTGTCACTGCCATCTATCCAGTTACTCAGGATGGAAACCTGAGAGTCATTGTAAACCACCTCTTCTTTCACTTCCCACATCCAATCAATCTTGAGCTCCTATATATATTGAACAGTCTTATTATTATCCAATGTCAGACCTTCGGGATTTCTTGTTATGATTAAATAAAGTCTCCTAGATGATCTCCCTTCCTGTACACTTGACTTTCCTCAGGAAAGTCTTTGTATGTCTTAAAGTCTTTAAACTAAAACACAAGCCTGGTCAAACACATCCCCTGCATGACATCCTTCCTGTGTGGAACACATTTCTCCATAAATCTTGACTTTGCCAGTCGCCTGATTCTCCATTCTCACAAGCCATGCCCGGACTATCTGAAATTCCCATTGCAATTGTTAACAAACTCCTCCAAATCCTCTTGTCCAGAGCCTCTTCAGGAATGAGCCCCAGCACCTCCTAGAGAGGCTTTGAAGATGTGGCACACCCTTTGAAATCCTCATGAAGGAAGTAGGGTGTGTGAGAGTGTATCCTCTTCACTTGTTGGCAGTGTTTGCTGACCAGTAATCCTTCCTTCTCTGACAAAAAGCCTTTCCAGTTGGCAGCTCCTACTCAGCTCTCTGTTGCTACAGCCCATTCACCTTGTGCCTGACATCAGTACATCCATCCATTCAGTGCAATAGTTAGTGTCTGCTCCTTAGTGATCTTCTCCACCCCAGTGTCTGCCATTTTTCTGGGGAGATTCAGCATCCGTGTTAGAATAAATCCAACTTCTCAATTACTTGACTTTCTTATCTTCACACACTTTTCCTTTTACTCAGCCTTGGTGACTCAATCTCTCCATGAATTTAATGTCAATTCATTATGAATTGCCACTATAAAATCAACCATTAAGACCGTCCACCCTTTCCGGGCTTCCAGCTCTCATGCTCAAGGGGTCAATTGCAAGTGTTCTGTGGCTTCATCATGATACCAAATGCAGGGAACCTTCTATGTTCTTCCCGTCCATCAGCCTCTCCTTGTCTTTACTTCTTCTTTATCTTCCTTAGATTCCATATTGCAGCAGCATATGGTTTATTGGACAGCCTTAACTCCAAAGGGATACAACACTAATTTTGTTTTTCTTTAACTTCCATCTTTAGTTGTGCTCTATGAATATTCTATTTCTTATCATACAGAAGACCGAGCTCATTTTTGTGGGGGTCATTTTGAGAATGAACATGCTAATTCAGTTTAATCCGGTTTAATCCATGTGATAACTTTATTCTCAATTCCAATTTAGCATTCATTTTCCTTTTATCTTAGAGCCAGACCTTTCACTTGAGGATGTGGAGCACAAAAGTGGCCTGTCAGCTTTTTCACTTAAGCTTCTCTAGGGTTCAGATAGGGGAAGAGGAAAGGGAAAGCAAAGGGAAGCCAACAGTGTCTTTTTTTTCAGAACCAGGGATTGAACTCAAGACCTTGTGGTTGCCAGGTAGGCATGGGCACCACTGAGCTACATCCTCAGCCCTAGCCAACAGTGTCTTTATGTGACCTGTATACTAGGTCCTCTCAGGTGACAGTGCTCACAAAAGGTGGGTGCCCGATTCTGCTCCTCTCTCAGGAGTCTGTGAATGTTTCTCAGAGACCTGCAGGAGCCCTGCCCACTGTCCATTTATTTCCAAAACACAACATCTCTCAATGTCTACGCAGGTTTTCTTTCTTGGAATACATCACAACTACTTGTTGCTGAGGACCTCATCCCCTCTGAAATCCTCTTAGGAGGGAGTCCATGACCCAAGTCTGGATGCCTCCTGAGTATCCATTTAACCACACGAGACTCAGGGAGCCTTGTTTGTGAAGTCAAATGAAAGAGATACCCTCCCATCAGTGCCTTTCTCTTTGCCTTTCTGGGACCCCTTTATTTTCCTTATTCTACACACAAATCTGTAAATTGTGTCAGGAAATCTCAGCTCTTGTGTCACAGGATATCCACCATGGGATGGCATACCAGTCTTGTAGGCATCCCTTTGTTTTGTGGGGATGATTCTCTGAGAACCACCCTTACATGAATCATGTGGGTGAGGGTTTAAAGTGTTCTTCCTACAGTGAAAAGTAAAAGCACAACCCTGCCCTATGGCAGTGATTACCTGATTCAGTAGCTGCTTCTCTATTCTCTATCTTTTGCTGATACAGGCTAGTTGGGCATGATGGAGTGATAGTTCAGGTGACAGGGCCAAGAATTCTTCCAATTCTTGGGAGACCTATGGATATGTGATTTGTGGATTTCTTTAGGATGTGGGTGGTAGTTTTTGCTTTTATATTTATAGCTATTTGCTGATTTTGAGTCAAGAGAAAAAAGTTCCATTTAGTATTGTGTTACCTAAACAAGCCAAACTCCTTTGTTCTATTATCCTTCTACCATTCCCATGTCCTCAGCCCTCTGATTGTCATTTCCGTGGCTGATCCCAGGAACAGCTCAGTGGAAGGAAATCACCCTCAGGACAGCTTGTTGTGTCTATAAATCTGTGATGACCAACCTCAACCTGCCTGACAACACAACTCAGTAATCTGCCCATATTGCCAACTACACCCAAAAGCTACTCTCAACTACTTCTAAAATTTGAAACTCCAACCTTGTACCTCATCCCAATCACAAGATTTCGTGCTACTTCTCATGGAAGTATTTCACATAGGAATGAGAAACTGAATTAGAACTTTACCTTTTTACACCTCACTACAAAATAACCTGCCTCTGTATCTGTCTTTTTCTCCTGTTCTAACAAAAAGAGCATCTCTACTCCTAAAACTCCAGTTCTGTTTTCATTCCTTTCTTTCACAAGGAAGAATTAAAAACCCACCAAGCATTAAGTGCTGTTCAGTTGGTGAAACACAGACAAAGCCTCTTTCCTTACAAGGATTGCATTTTTGGAATGGAAAGCAGACAACAGTACACAAAGAGGCAAAGCATATACAGTCAAAAGGCAATAGGAGCCATGGAGGAAATAAAGCAGGGCAGGAGTCAGAGCCAAGTGCGTGAGGTACATGTACTAATTTAGGTCAGTAAATGCTTAAGTGAAGATCTGAGAGAAGTATGGCTGGAAGCAGGAGGTTCAGTCTGTTCAGCAGTTGTATAACGCGGATGTTTTTGCAGTTATAAGGGTTATTAATTAAACCGCTAGAATGGCAGATCTCTACCTTCCCTGCACACTGGAATCTCCTGGAATCATATTTTTAAAATATTCACATCTGAATTTCATCCTCATAAATTCTGGTTAATTTTATTGGGGTGAGGACTGTTGGTGAGGATTTTTAAAAGCTCTTGAGGTATCATAATGTACAGCCAAGGTGCCAAATTACTATCTAGAGCTTTGTAGAGACAGAGGCCTAAGAATATACTCTTTAGGTGAGTCATGTGATCAGCCAGGAGGGAGAACTTTACACTTCTTTTCTTTTACTTTTGATATCATCCTTATGCTTAGACAATTATATTTCTGCCCAATATGTTCGTCTGAACCTTTACATGTGTATATCTATCTACCTAGTTATAGTTCCAGTTGGATGTTTTACAGGCATTTCAGATTTAATGTAAGCCAAGTGAAATCCCTTACCTTTCTTTCCATACTACACAGCCACCAAAATAATAATTAAGAATACAAATGTCAGCAGGTGTGGTGGCACATGGATATAATCCTAGTATTCTGGGAGGCTGAGGCAGGAAGATTCCTAGTCCAGACAACTTAGAGACTTAGTGAGACCCTGTCTCATTAACAAAGGGAGCAGGATGTAGCTTAGTGCAAATGCCTGGAGTTCAGTCTCCCAAAACAATGCAAATGTTATCTTGTCATTGCATACTTGAAAATTTTTCAGTGGTGTCTAGTTGAGAAGCCCTGTGAAGACTCATATACCATCAAGATTTGGCTCTTCCTATTTTTTGATATCATGATACCTCACTTATCTTTTCAGATGAATTTTCTGACTGTAGCACACTTCCTGTCCTATCTTGTCCTAACTCCATGTTCACAGGTGCGGTTTCTTTTTCCTGGATACTCTACAGCTTCATCTGGTGAAGCTTTATACATCCTTTAATTTGCTACAGTAACATTGGTTCTTATTAGGTACCTTTTCTGTTGCTCGCAAAGTCCAAGATCCCTGCATTGTATATTAATACTACTTCCTTTCCTTTGACCTCTTTTATCATACACTAGAAAATTTGTGTTCAATATCTGTCTTCCCTGCTGGGTGGCAAGTTTCTTTGAGGACAAGTACTACATTTATTTTATTCATTCTTTTTTTCCCATTGAGTTTATTGGTACATTTTAGGTATACAATACAGTTACATTTATCATTGGGATCTTGTACCTTTACGTGATGTATCTAGGTTCTCATTTTTATTCATTCTTGTATACCTACTACACCTAGTATCCATCACAGTCCTGGCATTTAGGTTGAATGAGTATTGTCAGGTGAAACAAACTCTTTTCCCTGATATACTAGTAGTAGTTATCCCTACCCATGAAAAATGTTGCTGCAGTTCAATGTTCAGCTGAAGTCTTTGTTATTTCTTTTTAGTTCAATTCAAAACACATCAAAATGCTGTGTAAAGGTTGAGTAATTCAAGTGTAATTGGACTTTTTTATGCACAGCATGAAAGAGTGGACCACTGGGGGGTTTTATTCTGAGTGTGAGCCTTAAAGACAGGAAGGCTCCATTATTCCTTACTTTGGGCTGCCATACACTTGTGCTTCTTATAATGGCATTACCCTATATTTGGGAATTGAAGGCACTGTGAATGAAGAAGACTTGGTGGTGGGGGGGATTGGCCAGAGTACAGGACAAATTTCACCTTCTGTTCTTATGGTAGAGACTTGGAAAATAACATACAAGGCTGCTCCAAAACTTGAGTTGTTAATAAAAGAAGCTCGAGGTATTCCAGAAATGCCACTGAGAAGAAAGTATGTTTTCTCTTCCTTCATAAAAAGAGTTTACTTGTCCAACCACATGGAAGGTAACAGCTGGCAGGATGGTTAGACAATGGAGCTTTTTAAAAATTGGTTCTGTTGAGAGAGGTACTGGTGGAAACTTTTGTTAGTCACTGGGGCATTTGATTGCAGCTAAAGTTATCCCCAAACAAGATAAAGCCAACCACTCAAATGGGAAATACCTTTAATGAGAACATTTCCTCAGATTGCCAAATTAAAGAGGATGAAAGGTATTTATCAGTTTAAATTTCTGCTGTTTAGCATCCTCAATGCAAATGCTTCTGAAATATGTTGCTTAACTTCAGTTTGTTTGAGTGGAGCCCAAATAACAAAGACAATTTCCACATTTTTGTCTTCTATATACCCTCTTTAATGCTAGATTTTCTTATAAAAGTTATCTTGTGGGCCAGGGATTTAGCTCAGTGGTTCTGCTGCCTGCCTTGCGAGCGCTAGGTCCCAAGTTTGATGCCCGGTACCAAAAAAACCCCCAAACAAGCAAAAGTTTTCTTGCTTATTTTCAAATATTCATTTCTTAGTTTCTCAATTTATGTTCGGAACAGAATGCAAAATGTAATCAATACAAAATCATATTAAGGTCTACATTAAGAAAACTTTTAATTAAGTTATAAAATTTTTTTCATGCATGTTTTTAAAGACAGGAAAAAAACAGAATTGTAAACCTGCTTTGTTACTTTCTGCCTGACATGTAAGCAGTCATTTAAGTGTTGTTTTAAGTATTATTATTCCTATTGTGCAGAGGAGATAAGAGTTTCAAGAAAATTAAACAGTTATATCTTGCAGTGGAAAAGGAGAGGAAACTCTAATCCACCTCTTTCTATTGCACTTAGCTGCCTTCCCTGCTACTCAGAGTGATGTGGATAGAATCTGCTGTGGGAATCCTGGGTGCAAACCACTCTCACATGGGCCTGGCTTCCAACTTTCCTGTGGATGTTTTCTCTGATCTTAAGAAGTGTTTTAATCTGTCTTATTTCCAAGTCCTGAAAGCTTGAATTTCATACTTAACTCTAGAATGTGGGGAGATTAATGCCAGTATTTACAATAGTGTTTACTACATTAAAAAATAAAATAGAAATCAAGCTCCATACAAATCTGGAATGAAGGCATTGAAGGTTTTCTGTAGTAGTTATCCCTACCCATGAAAATGTCGCTGCAGTTCAATGTCCAGCTGAAGTCTTTGTTCTTTCTTTTTAGTTTTCATTCTATTATTTTGAGTTTTAGCATCTGTTTCTTCTTTTACATTTTTAGCAGTATAGTCTTGTCTTCTTCATTTATCAGTAGAATGAGGGGTGACAATTATGTGACCATGAAGAACACACTGCTTACAAAGAAACTGCTGCCTTCTTTTCCCCCTCCAGCCCTCCAGGGACTCTGGCCTTGGTGCACCAAGGCTGGATTTCTTGGTGTTTCTTGGGAGTCACAGTGAAGAGTTGTGTTGGGTTTTGGTAAGGAGTTTACACCAGGGACATTTAATACTCTTTTCCTTGATTTTAACAGATGGAAGAATGTGGACAAGGAAAATGGAAGGGACGTATAAACCAAGAAAATTCTTGGAATAGCTTGTTTTAACACCTATCAAAATTTGTTGATGAAGACAGCTTCACAATTTTTAAAGCCATTAGAATTATGTCTTTTACATGTAACTTTGTGTTCTTAGGTTGTGGAGCCAAAGGTTATATTTTAAGAATAAAATGTGAAGGGAGCAACCCATCTGTGGATTGGTGGTAGAATAGTGAAAAAAGGGCCAGGCTTTGGAGCCAGAGAACCAGGGTGTGAGGCTGGGATATACCACTTACTAATTGCTTTGATGGAACAACTCAATTTCTCCGAGCTTAACTGTTCTAACCTGTAAAATGGGGGTAATGCTACCCTTGCATTGTTGCATTAGAGATATCACATTTATAAGCACTTAAGTATAATAATTAATTTTTAATTCAGTAGAGATTCTTTTTTTTCACCCAGACAAGGTCTCACTGTGTAATTCAGGCCAACGTTGAACTCAGTATGTAGCCGAGGTTGGCCTTGAACTCCCAGTAATCCTTCTGCCTCAGCCTCCTGAGTGCTAGGATTACAGGTGTGCACCAGCCTGAGATTCTTAAATGGTAGGACTTTTTTTTTTTTTTTTGGTACCGGGGATTGAACTCAGAACCTTGTGCTTGCAAGGCAGGCACCAGAACCACTGAGCTAAATCCCCAGCCCATGGTAGGATTTTTTTGAAAATAGTACAGAAGCCCCAAATTAAAACTAGAGCTGTAATATGATTCAGTGATTGCCTGACTAGGTATATAGCCAAAGGAAATGAAATCAGTCTGTTGAAGAGACATTTGCACTCTCATGTTTAATGTAGCATTACTTCCAATAACCAAGATACAGAATCGAGTGTCCATCATCTGATAAATGGGTAAAGAAAATGTGCTATATATATGCAATGGAATGCCTTTCAGCTAAAATATGGAAAAAAAATAACTCCCAACCTGTTAGATAGCAGATATGCTGAGTTTTTGTCTCCTAAATATTGGAAGAGTGAATTTCAAGAACCATAGAATAGGAAAGGTTTATTGAGAGAAAGCTCCTGAGAAACAAGAGGGGTCCCAAAAGTGGATAGCCACTGAGGCTCTTTGTCAGGGGTAATTTATACAGCAAAGTCAGAAGGTGGGTACAATGTGGGTCACACTACAATCAACCTGTAGGATCACAAGTATGCATAGTGGCTTAGCTGATGTTGATCCAATAGGGAAAGGAGTCATGTAGCAAGGGTACATGGAAGAGCAAAGGCATTCTTGGAAAGCAATGGGTCCAGATGTTTGGGTCACCAACCTCTAAGTCTGATGGTGTCAGCGCTCACTGGATAAAATGGTGCTAATTACAGAATAATCTCAATTTTCTCTTTATCTCTGGGGAGGCTCACAGACCTGGCTGTTGCATCTCCATCCTGAGGCCTGGCTCTCTTCAGATTTGCCTCCAGCCACAAATTTGATATCTTCATTTTTTGTGCTGACTTTCTTGAGGGCCCAGTCCCTCTCTGACTGCATATTAATTTCCATCTAACTCAGCTGTGTATTAGTAATAAAAAAGACATCATATCATATTTCTTAGTAGAGATCTATCTCGAGTCTGGAGGACTGTTAAGGAAGCTAACTTCTAGAAGTGATGTAAGAATCAGGTGCCATCACATTGATAAAGTCATGTGTTCAAGAAATGCGAGATGTTTTTACTAGTGGAAATACCTCATAAGACCCTTCTAAGTGATAAAGTCAATATAATTAAGATAATGGCATCAAGGGGTTAATTTCACCTACTATTTAAACCAGATGCAATCTGTTTTTCACTGTGATATTATTGAAATAGTAAGTAACACCATAGAAACTGAGCCTATTGTCTTATGAAGTCTTTGAACTTGAAGACAGCAAGGAGGTAGTTAAGGAGGAACTGTTTATTGGAAATATAAGAAGAGAGAAAGCCCCTGGTAGGTACAAAAGAGTGGGTTTGCAGCACAGGCTCATTGTCTGGAATCTTTTATGGATGAGCAGGGAATGGGAATCTATTTAGTGCCCAGAAATCACTCATCAAAAGTAGCCTCATGGGGGCCAGGGGATTTAGCTCAGTGGTTCCAGTGCCTGCAGCGCAAGCGCAGGTCCCGAGTTTGATTTCCCGGTACCAAAAAACCCCAAAACAAACAAAAAAAGTAGCCTCATGGGTCCAAAACAACCAGCTGAGACTCAGTTCTTTTTTTTTTTTTTTTTTTTTT